>JBBBDQ010000493.1:2325000-2925000 GCA_037127315.1 Ascarosepion bandense | reverse complement strand
CAAATTTCCATCTTCTTTATCGCTTGACTGCGTCTGCTTAATTTATTTTTTGGTTTTCTAAATTTTCTTTCCGGAGTCACTTCTTTATGGACACATGAACTGACCAACAATCCAAGGGATGAACACAAGATGAAATGGTTTTTTTAGAGATTTTAATACACATTAAAATAATAAAATAAAATAGAAATAAAGTGTGTGTGAGAATGTCTAATGAACAAACAATTGGGATTAATGTTGAAACCTTTTTTGGGATAACAAACTTCTCGAATTATAAAAAATTACGACGAATTATTACGAATGGAGAAAATCAACACATAATACAAAAATGGCATAGGATATACACAATATTATTGAGCATGTGGTAAAATATTTGCAGTAACATAATGTTCATGGTCGTATGCATTTAATTATAATACAGGGCCAAAAGTATAATAATTAATTTTTATCTATTCAGTTCTCTTTTACTCTTTCTTTTCTTTTCATTCTTTCTTTTTCTTTTCTTTCTTTCTTTCTTTCTTTCTTTCTTTCTTTCTTTCTTTCTTTCTTTCTTACATATACTTGAGTTCGAATGCGTCAGCAAACTTGCTACGACGGTAGCAAAATTTTCTTCGTCTTCAACTGGACGTTATATTTTCTGCAAGCAAACTTCTTTGCAAATTTCATTAATTTCGTTCCTTCAACCGAACGTTATATTATTTGCAAGTCTGCGTCGATATCATTCTTATCTGATTATCAACTTCTTCCTTTCCTCTTGACGTAGCTGGATTTTATATTCTTAGCATACTTTGTAATATCAAATTCAAATAAAACACATACTCTTATGATTTTATCCGGAGTTAGTATGACTGACTTCGTTGAGTTACTTCATTATAAAAAAATTAGCCTTCTCATTTTATTCATAGGCTGTCTGCATCAGCGTAGAAATATCGTAACCTGGTCAGTCGAAATCTGGCCCTAAACTGACTGGATTTCAGATTAACTCGTGATTCGCATTTTAGGCGCAAATTTTGGCTACTGCGGATTCCTGACCTTTCATGTCTGGCTTTTGTCTAGACATTTGTTGGTAGGTGGATATTTGGGCCAGTTTACACTCTGCCCTGACTCCCAAAATGATTATATGCTCTCACAAGAATATCCTTTGTTGCCTAACGGGGTCTAATCTTAGTGTGTGTGTGTGTGTGTGTGTGTGTGTGTGTGTGTGTGTGTGTGTGTGTGTGTGTGTTGATCAACATTCGTAACATTTAAGAGCAAAGAAAACAGCACGTTCTATAACAGGTGAGAAAATTAATATTTTAGGTGAAGTATTTTTCGCTGTAACATTAGATGAAATAACGAACAAATTAAAAGCCTATGTCATGAAAAATAGAAAATTTATTTGGAACAGAGTGAGAAGTTCAATTTGTGGGACTGTCCAAAAAGTATGTTTTGTTGTAAAATAGAATGTACAACCTCAAATAGCGAGGAACTGAAACAGGAACTCAGGCAAAAATTCCCTGATGTGTTTTCAGGCGGTTTAGGGAAATGTACCAAGATAAAAGCACAATTCCAGTTAAAAGATAACGCTCAGCCCGTGTTTAAAAAGGAAAGAAACGTTCCGTTTGCGGCGGTGAACCAAATCAATGAAGAGTTAGACCGATTGGAAAATGCAGGTATCCTGTCTAAAATAGATTTCAGTGAAAGGGCTGCGCCAACAGTATACGTAAAACAAAATCAAGCCAAATCAGAGTATTTGCTTATTTCTCAACGGGATTAAACACCGCACTAAAAACCACTGCTGTTTTTCAGCAGGTTATAGATATCATACTGGGCGACATTGATTTCGCAAATGCCTGTATTGATTATATCCTAATTACTAGTAACTCGGGGAAAGACCATCGGGAGCAGGTACGAAGCGTATTTGACAAAATTCAAGAATACGGCTTCAAAGTCCAGGAGGCTAAATGTGATATTTATTTGAGGGAAATAAAATATTTTGAATATATCATTAACAAAGACGGTCGACGACCGGATCCAGACAGGGCTACAGCGATCAAGGACATGCCGGCTCCGCATAACGTGCAAGCACTACAAAGCTTCCTAGGCTTAGCAAATTTTTACCAGGTATTCATTATAAATATGCACAACTTGCGAGCTCCTTTAAACGAACTACTAAAGAAAGACAAAACCTGGGAATGAACACGGAAATGCCAGTCTGCATTAAAAAAAATAAATGACACACACTCACTTCAGACCTTTCTCTCACTCACTATGACCCAATTTTGGACATCATAGTAGCAAGCGATGTCAACTCTTATAGAATCGTCGCCTACATTTTACTCAAACATCCGGATGGAACGAGGAAACCTGTCGCGCATGCGTCTCGAATATTGCTGCCTGTGGAAAAGTAATATTCGCAGGTCGAAAAGGAGGCGTTACGCATAATCTATGCCATTACCAAGTTTCACAGATATGTACACGGCAGATTTTTTTTTTATAAGCGTTTCACCCCGAGCAAGACATGTCACTGCCACTACCGCGCAGGGGGCTACGTACAGTGGAGAAAGGCTGATTAAATATAGGAAATGTCAGAGGGTGGGTGATGGGCGGGTAAGGATACCGAGAATGAGGGTTGGGTAGATGAGAATGTTCTGAAAATAGTTGGGAGATAGTGTGATAGGAGGTGTCTATTGACCCTACATTTAAACACCTGGAGATTGTAACTGTCGGGAAAGCAGACTTGTGGAATTGAGTTCCACAGGCGGGAAGCGCGAGAAAAGAAGATGTTGGAGTAGAATTTACGGTTACATCTTATTTGTTTAACTGTAAAAGGGTGGGACCGAGTTGCTAATCTAGTATCTCGTGTAAATTCGTGCTTAGGCGGCACCAGTGATCTAAGCTCATCGGAGCAGAAGCCATGAAAGTACTTGTAGAAGAGGCACAGGGCATCCACATCACGCCGGTGAGAGAGCGGCTGCAGCCGGTCTGCCAAGTCAGTATCAACCACGTTACAGATCCTCCTTTGTATTTTGTCAAGAAGCCCAAGGAGAGCAGCAGGGTCAACCGACAAGATATGGCAGCAATATTCAATAAACGGGCGGATGGTACATTTGTATATGTGCAGAATAGATTCAGGTGGAAAAAATTTCCGGGCCCTGCACAGGTAGCCGACTTTCATAGCAGCAGATTTGGCAATGGATTCAATATAGTTATTCCATTTGAGGTCCGCCGAGAGTGTAAGGCCAAGGAGGCGTAGTATTTAACACTCTGGGAGGATAGCCTGTCCCATGCTAATGGGAGGTAGATGCAATTGTCTATGGTGGTTAGTTGATAACAGCTTTGTTTTAGAGGCATTAAAATATACCAACCATTTCCTACCCCAGGCCACTACGGATTGGAGGTCCCTTTCAAGTACGGCAGCGATGTTCACTTTGTCGTCCAGACCTGGTTTCTGATCGATGCGAGAGTATATTGTTGTGTCGTCGGCATACATGCCAACTTGGGATCTAATGGTGTCGGGGAGATCATTAATTTAGATCAGAAAGAGCGTGGGACCTAGGATGGAACCTTGAGGAACGCCCGCGTTCGTTTGGTAGTTTTGGGAGGCATGCCCATTTAATACCACCTTCAATGTGCGGTTAGAGAGGAAAGACTGGATGAGGTCAAACAGATGTCCAGTTATCCCATAGTTCCGCAGTTTGCACAAGAGGCCAGCATGCCAGACCCTGTCGAATGCTTTGGAGATATCCAAGGCAACGTTTCGGGCTTCACCATTCTTGTCGAGTGCCTGGTATATGTACTCGGTAATGGTCGTTATCATATCAGCAGTAGACCTGGTGAAGCGAAACCCGTACTGTTTGTCAGAGAGAAACCCGTTGGCCATAAGATGCTGAATCACCTCGGCATTGATAATGGCTTCGAAAACTTTGCCAAAGATTGGAAGGAGACTAATAGGACGGTAATTGGCGGGGTCTGAGGGTTCGCCAGAATTCTTAAATATAGGAACTACGCAGGAGGACTTCCAACAGGCAGGAAAGCAGGAAGTAGATAGGCAGAGGTTATAGAGTTTAGAGAAGACAGAGGAGAGTTCAGGGGCACATTTCTTCAGTACTATGACGAGGATTCCGTCACCGCCGCTCGCTTTGTGTGGGTCAAGTTGTGCAATTATCTTGGCGACCAGCGAGGGTGTAATGTGGACGTTATTTAGTTGAGCCTTAGTTCTGGGTGGGAAGTCTGGTGTAGGTATTCCTAACGAGTCCAGTGTCGAATTGGTTGAGAATCTACGGGCAAAGCATTCAGCCTTGTCGGCTGGGGAGGTGAGAATTTCAAATTCATTGATTAGTGGGGGTATTGAAGTCTTGTTCCTGCTGAGCACACTTTTGCAGAGACGCCAGTAATCTTTGGAGTCAAACTTAGAGGATGTTATGCGTTGCCTAATTCTGGTAGCAAACGCCCTCTTGGCTTCGTTCAGTACTTTTTTACACTTGTTCCGTGCTGAGGTGAAAAGGCGCCTGTTTTGGTTCGACGAGCAGCTTCGATAGAGCCGGAAGAAATGGTACTGGTGGGCAATGGCGGCCGAGCAAGCAGGTGAGAACCAGGGGGACGAATTTGGTTTTAGTTGGAATTTCCTGGCTGGGATAAAAGCATCGATGCCAGCCTTAACCCAAGAGGAGACTTTGGAGGAACAGTCTTCGACAGGAATATCGAAGACGTTGTTCCAGGGGACGTCGTAGAGGAAGTCCCTGAACGAGTCCCAGTCGGCTCTTTGGTAGCAGTATGATATTCTGCTGGTTTTCTTGGGTAGAGTTAGTGCGGATTGATATGTTTACGGAGACTACGGCGTGGTCGGATTTCCGAGGAGGCAGAGTTGCCTGGTAGTGCAGGAGTCTGGGATGGAGGTAAAGCAAAGGTCGAGTAAAAAGGGACTTTTCCGTTAGGGTTTTTAGAGAAACGCGTGGGGAAGTTCACCACTTGCGTTAGAGCTTGGGCTATTGAAAAGTGCATGGTGCGGATCCCAGCAAGGTCGGTGGCTGAGTTTTCAAGCCACTTGGTGTGGTGGGCGTTAAAATCGCCAAACACACATATATGGGCAGATGGGTGAGAAGAAATGGCCCTGTCGATATTAGTAGAGATGCACTCAAGTACCGTACAGTCAGAGGAAGAGGGGGAGCGGTAGAGGAAGAAGAGATAGCTAACCGAGCTTAGAAGTGAAAGACGGAAGCACATGAAGGAATGATCAAGGGATTCAAGAGATATGACCCTGGTGGGGGGAGTTGTTCGCTGACATATACACCAAGCCTATGCATATGGACATTGGAGTCCTTCCTGAAGAGAGGAAGGTAATCAGGAACGAACATCTCTGAAGAGGGGATAGAAGGGTCAAGGTTAGTCTCACATATAGCTAAGATATCGGGTGAGTTAGTTAGAAGGAAAGATTCTACACTATTAAAGTTACTGCGAATACCTCGTATATTTTGAAGGTAATGAAGATAGGTTTGGACGATTTACGACTAGCTGGTTTAGGCTTGCTATTTTGTTTGTTTAATTTCATGCTGGTTATAGTATTTTAAGTTACTGACTGACCACAAACTGCTGTTGACTATATAGGGATGTAAGTAGGAACTACCGGTGTACACCGCGAACAGACTTATACGGTGAGGTACAATACTGCTGAACTATAATCTTGAATTGAGTACTTGCCCT
The DNA here is from genome assembly GCA_037127315.1 of Ascarosepion bandense. Classification (NCBI taxonomy): domain Eukaryota; kingdom Metazoa; phylum Mollusca; class Cephalopoda; order Sepiida; family Sepiidae; genus Ascarosepion; species Ascarosepion bandense. Next base: position 2,919,321 of record JBBBDQ010000493.1, on the reverse strand, counting down.
CCAAGAACATCTGCCACGCTGACGGTTTGACAAGACTCGTTTCAAAAAACAAAGAAATATTCGAAGACACGATAATCGGGACTTTAGGAACTAACTGCGAGATAAAGAACATGACTGCGAACACCGTGAGAGAGCTCCCGGCAACATTATCAGACATCAAAAGAGAGACTCTAAAGAACGAGTCTATCCGTACTATCAAGTGATACCTAAAAATTTTCAAAAGAAAATTCTGCGGGACTTTTATATGAGACATCCCGGAGAAAACGTACAAAAATTCTCATGCGTTGTTACGTATACTGGCCAAACATAAACAGGGATATAGCTGACATGATTGTGAAAACCGTGGCCGAAGATTGACGAGCCCAGTCAGAGAATCCACGTCGATTTTGCGGGTCCATTGGAAGACCATTATAGTCATCGACAGCCACACTGAATAGTCGGAAGTTCTTAGACACAGTAAACCCATCACGGGCTGCACGATAGCTTTCCTTCATGAACTGTTTGCGCGTTTTGCCGTAGTGGATTGCGTGGTGACGAATAACGAAACGCAGTTCCCGTCTGGTGAATTTAAGGAATTCTGCAAAACGTTCCAGGTGTAGAGAATTATACCACACCCCAATACGCCAACGGGACTGTCAGCTGCTGAAACGATGTTTGCAAGAAGGATAAGATCAGTATTTGATAAGCTCATTCCTAAGCAGTCAAAATTTAAGAAAACGGTTCCCCTCCCCAGAAAAAATTTACTCCTGCGGTGAGAAAGTATTGTTCAATTTCAGTAAGAACAACATGATGTTTTGGAAAGTAGGCCCAGTAAATCAAAGAGTGGGAGATCACGTATATATAGTTCAAGGTCCCAAGAATACACACAAGCGTCATCAGAACCAATTGAGGAAATGTCGAGCAACCGACATTAATGAATCACCCGAACAACGAAGAGTCGATAGACACCATCTTCGAGAGTTTCAATCTCGAGGCACCCCAAGATTCACCCGAAATGAGGCGATCTGGAAGAAAAAGTAAATTTGTGAATTCTTTGATCGTCGATTAAAATGGAAGAAATATTAAACAGCTTTTCGTGGAAAAGCTCTTGGAATGGGGTGTTGTGGGCATTACCCATTGAACTATGGACTGTTCCTACCAGTATATTAACTGAGATTAGTCACTCTCGTGGCTTCAGTTCAACTCAGCAAAGTCTGTCAGTCATTAGTAAGCCAAGCTTATATTTATTGATTTATCTTGTAACTACTTTCGACTTAATATATTTTTTAACATTACCACCGTATTTCGAGTTAACATTTCATGGTCCCATATCCGGTCTACATCAATAATAAAAAAAAACATTTTACATCGCTACAGAAAACTATCGTTTTCAGTACTATTAATTGTAATTCGTCAAGCGATGGTTGGTCAATGGTGTTGCAGCTGAAGTACACTTAATAGCACTGAAAGGAAATAATTTTTGTGTAGTAATGGAATACGTTTTAAATCAACTACTCATAGTAAAAATATTTCAATAATAATATTGATCTACTTTGTATAGGGGACTTTAAAGATGTAAATGCTATAAACTGTAGATAGTTACTTCATTTGTTCTCACCCTATATATATATATATATATATATATATATATATATGTATGTATGTATATATAGCCTACGTCTATAGGAAGACTCTACTCGAATTTTCATGCAATCGTCAGGTGTATGTAATGCACTGATCATTCCGGAATATAAATATTTGGTTCTCGCGTTGTTCATGGTAGTTACAGGTTATAATGCTAGGATACTGTTTTTAACTTTAGCTGGATTTGCGCTAAAAGTATGAAGCAAAACCTTATCAGATAAATTTATAGAATATTTTTAGGCCAGAGGTTATACGTTTTCTGAAACTGGATCAATGGGGAAGAATTTTGATATTTAGTTTATGAAAAACAAAAGACATTAATAATAATAATAATAAACATGAATATCTATAAATATAGTCAGGATACGCGTTGTAGTGCAGTGTGTATTGTCTTCGAACTAGAAGAAAATGGAAAGCTGAGTTCGAATTCCAGTTGAATTCGTTTCATTCACTTACGCCCAAGTACCTTTGGAAAGGTAGGAATACGTCTCATCTCCATCTATGGGTTAAATAACATAACATATTGTGTTCTAAAACCGTGGATGGCAACTAGTCTACAGCAAAAGTAATGGCAATCTACTGCGGAAAAATCTTCGGCCCAGTCAGTCATGTCTCTTTCGAAACAAGATCGCCCAAACGTGAATCCCGTATGACACTTAACTGACTGAAATACTTTAAAAGTAAGCTGTCTGTGGTTGGAGTTTTGGATGAATGGTACTCGTTTATATATGCAAGATATATTTAATCATATATATATATATATGTATATATATATATATATATATATATATATATAGATAGATAGATAGATAGATAGATAGATAGATAGATAGATAGATAGATATGATTAAATATATATTGGATATATAAAAGTAAACGACTGTTATAATAAATATAAAATTTATTTAGTAACAAGTATTTTTTGTTAAAGCATTTGTTGAGTAAATTACTTTAATTAAATTGTTTATTTTCTACCAATACCCTTCATAAAAGATAAATTAGTTCTTGTACTAATACGTTTGAACAGTACTGTATATATATATATATATATATATATATATATATATATATATATATGTGTGTGTGTGTGTGTGTGTGTGATTTGATATCTATATACAGATGATGCGATGGTACATTGTTTTCTTTTATAAATAAAAATGAAAATAACAGTGACATTTCAATTTAAACAACATATCTTGAACCACAACATAATAGATTTATTCAATAAAATCGCGATTGGTTTCAAACACAGGCTCTAGACGAATTCGGAATCTCCTGCAACTTTCCTGGGCGGTTTTTTGCCATAACCACTGCTTTCGCTTCATCTTGTTGTTACATGAGTTTTAATCAATAGAGCCCTTCACGTAATATGCCGACGACACAACAATCTACTCTCGCATCGATCAGAAACCAGGTCTGGACGACAAAGTGAACCTCGCTGCCGTACTTGAAAGGGACCTCCAATCCGTAGTGGCCTGATGTGGGAAATGGCTGGTAAATTTCAATGCCTCTAAAACAAAGCTGTTATCAACTAACCACCATAGACAATCGCATCTACCTCCCATTAGCATGGGACAGGCTAGCCTCCCAGAGAGTAAAATACTACGCCTCCTTGGCCTTACACTCTCGGCGGACCTCAAATGGAATGACTATATTGAATCCATTGCCGAATCTGCTGCTATGAAAGTCGGCTCTATTCTGCACATATACAAATCTACCATCCGCCCGTGTATTGAATATTGCTGCCATATCTGGTCGGGTGCCCCTGCTGCTCTCCTTGGGCTTCTTCACAAAATACAAAGGAGGATATGTAACGTGGTTGATACTGATTTGGCAGACCGGCTGCAGCCGCTCTCTCACCGGCGTGATGTGACTTCCCTGTGCCTCTTCTACAAGTACTTTCATGGCTTCTGCTCCGATGAGCTTAGATCACTGGTGCCGCCTAAGCACGAATTTACACGAGATACTAGATTAGCAACTCGGTCCCACCCTTTTACAGTTAAACAAATAAGATGTAACGTAAATTCTACTCCAACATCTTCTTTTCTCGCGCTTCCCGCCTGTGGAACTCAATTCCACAAGTCTGCTTTCCCGACAGTTACAATCTCCAGGTGTTTAAATGTAGGGTCAATAGACACCTCCAATCACACTAACTCCCAACTACTCTCAGAACACTCTAATCTACCCAACCCTCATTCTCGGTATCCTTACCCGCCTATCACCCACCCTATGACATTTCCTATATTTAATCATCCTTTCTCCACTCTACGTAGCCCCCTATGCAGTAGTGGCAGTGACATGCATTGCTCGGGGTGAAACGCTTATAAAAAAAATAAAATAATAATAAACACCTGGGTTTTGCTTTGGGGAGTTAAGATGACAGATATAAGAAAGGATGTGGTGACTGATATTTTTTTACGGCCATAAATGTGTCGTCCTACTGGTGTGGCATGATGCAGAACTCTGTTGCCAGGCATAATCTTTTCATTTAAGCATAAATTGCATCTGTTTCTGAAGCAGTTGGGTGTTTGTGATTTACCAATAATCTTCAATCAGTCTGTGGGGAGAGATTTCTGTCTTTTACTTCCCAGAAATATTTAGAGAGAGCGGTTTGATGTTTATGGAAAGATTGCTTATGATTATACAGACGTTGTTTCCATGGTTAGACAAAAGTTCCTATATATTTTTCTCGTTTCTGTGTTCACTCAGGAAAATGGTTGCTTGGCATATGACTTTTTCGGATTGACATATACCTCCAACTGGACATTTGTTTTTCAATTCAATACTACTATTGGCTTAGTTCATTATGCTATTAATGCTGCTTCAGGAATATATATATATATATATATATATATATACAGTTTTTTAAGTTATACAAAAAAATGTGTTAGCATTCCAGTGTTTTGGAGTGATTTACCTTTGAAGAGTGTTAGATAAAAAGGAACTAGATCTAAGTGACCCCAACTCGGTCGAGTTTCGATCTCAGGCACAAGCAAGTTTATGTCTAGCCACACTGATGACCTATGATACAGCGAATCATGCTTTTATGTGGATAACGAATATATAATGCTCTCATTACAATTGAGCTCTCCAGAGTCGAAAATTTAAACAAATCAGTTACCGCATCTACGATTTATGCATTATTCCCTAGCAATGAATTGAGTTCTTTCGGTGACTGTCGTGTTTATACACCGCTTGTATGTAACACTTTAAAATTTCCATCAGATTCTATGACTTAAGTGATAGTGACTCTGACTGACGCCAAATATGTCGAGTTTCGATCCCGGCCAGAAGCAATTGGATGTCTAGCCAAACTGATGAGCAGCGGAAAAGAATGATCATGTGAATGATGAATATATATATTTATATTTACATGAGTAATTCTTTAAATTATATTTAAATAACGTTTTTATCCGTTTATCAAGCTGGTTACTTAGAACCGGAAATATTTTTCGATTGCAAGAATCTTTTTAAACATAATGATTTACTGATGGAACTTTTTTAATTGACCTATAGGTGGGGGTGTAAATGAATTTAGAGCATTCTCAATTTTATTTGTACGTACGTAAAAGTAGCAAAGTTGACTGGAACTTGAACTTTGCTCTCTGACAGCCATACTCCGTGTCTTTTGCAATTTCACCATCAACATATCCAAACGTATAGCACCCAAGCATTCACTGATATAAGCACTGGGTTCGTGCGATAGGATCAGAGTATATTAAAACCACAAATTAAAATCCATAATAATAAATATGATTACTATGTTTTAATACATCGATTTATTATATATCAGTTCAAAGCAACGGCTTTTATTTTATGAGTGAAATTCATTTGCATTTCTTCATTTTAAAAAACATCATAGTATAAAGTTATGCAGTCGTAGCTATAGAATAACCTACAAAAGTTGCTTTTTGATTTTACCTCTTTATGAAAATGTCGTTTTTGAAACATAATGTCTGTTATAAAATTTATAAAATCTCTATTTTTATCAATTTAGCTATTTTAGTTTATAATATTATTCACAGGGATCGCATATGCTATACTGATCCTTAGCAAAGATGCTATAAGGTGATCCAGTTTTGCGCATACAGATATACTGATTCAAAGAAGAGCCGACCCATATATATATATATATATATATATATATTATATGGAAGGAAGAAAGCATGTAAAATAGTAATATTAAGATTATATTAAGCCTGGAAAAGAAAAAGACAAGTTATTAAACCTAGAAAAGAAAAGACAAGTTATTAAATCTGGAAAAGAAGAGGGCAAAGTATTAAACCTGAAAAGGTAAGAGAGAAGATATTCTAGTAAAGTAAAAATAGGAAATTTCTTACTTAAAATATTGCAGTTAAAAATAAAATTTGAATGCAATATTTTGAATAAGATATTTCACATCACATTGCTTTTTGGTGAAATGATTTAGAAAATATGTATTTTTTAGCTACATCTGAGTTTCTACACATATAAATATGTGTATGAAAGTATGTAAAGTATATTTTATTTGTTATTTGTGTAATTTGGCTATAAATAAATAATCCTCTTTATATTTTTGTTTTGTAACTATTTACATTATTTCGACTATTTTTCTCGTTTTATGACCATATTCACAACGTTTTGGCCAATGTACGCTCCAGCCTTCATCAAGTGATATTTTTAAAAGTTTGAACTGAACCGACGTGGGCAGATTGTTCCATTTTCACGTGCCAAATCGTTTAAATAATTTCCCTTCAGTTGTTCTCCGTGATAACTCAACTCTGCAGTTTGGTGTTTCTTCCGCTGTGATCTGTTACTGAGCTCACAACACTTTGAGTTACTTTTGGATCAGTCAGCCAACATTTTATCTACTGGTCTATATTTCTTTAGAGAAATTAGTCAGTAAATTTTTACTACTTATGAACCTGATATCTCAAAACAATTTTTACCAGAGCTCATATTACAATTTTTTCTTATTGTTGTTTTTCTCTAGATTTTCGCATTACATTTTATTATTGTACTCTATTCATTTCTATACCTAACGGCTTAGGAGATTTTTGTAGTCTAACATATGAGCTGTGTCTTTAAGTTTTGTTATTTCCAGTGAAGTTTTCTCTTTTTATTTCAATTTCAAAATGGTGTAAATCAATAATGCTGTTACATTTTTCGTGTTCTAAGTTAGTATCTAAATCATACATTCATTCTATTAAAAAATATGTAAATATTTCAGTAATTTTATAGGCATTCCTATGTGACCTAAAAACGTAATGTCGTCCTGCTTTTTCTTTAACGTTCAAATATCTATACAGGTAACATATCTATTTTTTCAAAAAATGATCGCATATAAGAACTTATTTTAAGAATATCTTGGTCAGGCAAATCATTTTAGAACAGTGCAGTATTCACCAGTCTGAAAATATGGGTGCCTTATTTACACTATTTCGACTGTTTCCTTGAGCTTTATTACCATATTCACAACTTTTCGGCCGTTGTACACTCCAGCCTTCTTCAGCTGATATTCTTAGAATTTTGAACTGAAAAGATGTGGGTAGGTTGTTCCAATTCCAAGACCTCTGGGCTTATGTTGGCGAGTTGAAAAATAGCAGGATAAATAAAACTAAAATAACGTAAGACACATAAAATTATGGCATGCAATCCAACTTGTTCTTCTTACCACTGAACTTTTGAAACCCAGTTAGGATTCATATTTTTATATCGAAGATACCAGCTTGACACATTGAATACAAACCAAAGATGTTATAGCAATTCTACAGGTTGTGTTTACAATGCGTAAGTTTTTCATTTGATGTTCTTGTCTCATCTGTACTCATATTCCCAGAACGTACTTGCATAAGACTTTTTTATGTATCCGATGCATCTCGTACTGAAACATTCTCTAGGAAACACATATCAGGCGTCCACCTATGAACTCTAGACTTTAGAAAGACAACACGGCTCCAAGAGAAATTTCAACGCGTATAATAAACCATCATGACATAGAAGGTCAACACAATAATCGATAAATATAAAGGAATATTAAAAAGATATTATAAAAACATATAAATCTAAAACAAAAAATCGTATAATGCTAACATAATAGTTGTGAAAAATATGAGAAAATATACATATTTTTGAATATTAAAAAAGTAAAAAAGTCATTGTATAATTATATAATAAACGTAAAAACATAAGGAAATATTTGTAAAATATTATAAAAAACATATAAAACGGAAACAAAAAATGTTTCAGCAAAATATACAAAGAGATATGCATAAAAAGGAGTAAATATGGAAAAAGAGGAAAACGTTGTGACTGAGGTAGTTGCGCTCCATACCGACATTCCTGGCCAAGTTAATTTCAGTAAGATTTCGCAGGGTAAAGCAGTGGTAAAAGTTATGAAATATTAAACTTTTCATTTTCTTTGAGATATTCCTGATTAAGATCACTGAAAAAATATATAAGATAAGATATAATAATAATGCATTAAGACATTTTTCAAAGCAATATAATATGTAATACAATAGTTAAGTGCTTATGATGTCTGCCGATACGTGTACCTAGACCAGAGGTTTAAAGTGGCGTTAAAAGCAGCACAATCATGAAAAAGAACATCGTGGCTGGCGAATCAAGTCTAGAAAAGCAGAATAATAAGAATCATGAAATTATCAGCAGCATCAGAAGAAGGAAAACCGCAAAGGTAAGTAGATGGAGAAGAGAAGTAAAAAATATAAAAGAACACCCATAATCAGCAAGAAAGACCAAAATCAAAAGAAGAAAAAGAAACGAAGAGGAAAAAGAAGAAAATGCAGAATAAACGACAACGGCGGATTAAGAAGAAGAAGAAGAAGAAGAAGAAGAAGAAGAAGAAGAAGAAGAAGAAGAAGAAGGAATGAGAAAAAAAGAATGCCAAGAAATATCAACGGTAGAACAAGAAGAACAAGAAAATGACGGCCAGAATCAAAAAAAGAAGAACAAGAACAACTACAACAAAAAGAACAAGAGTTACCAGAAGAAAATGAAGAAGGTTTTCAGAAAGAAAGCCAGACTCAACAGGAGAAGAGGAAATCAAAAATTAACAAAAGCAGCCGCAGCATTAGAATAATAATATGAAGAAGGAAAAAACGAAGAAGAACAACAAAAATAAGATAAAAGATCAACAAAAGAAGAAGAAGAAAGACAAGATGGAAGAAATAAAAAATCAACAGAATAAAATGCGTAATAATAATAATAATATCAATAATAGTAATAACAGAACCATCAAAATTACATGAAGAATCACCAGAAAAAGAAAATCTAGAATCATCAGCAGTAAAAGAAACAGTACGACGAGAGAATCAACATGAGATGAAGTCAAAGAGAATAAAACCCAGTATAATCATCAGTAGAATAAGAATGACAAGAAAAAGTAAACCCGAGATGAACAAGAGAAAATGAAGCAGAAGAAGAATGTCCAGAATCATCAGCAGTAGAAGAAAAATAAGTACGAGAAATAGGAAGCCCAGAACCAATACAAGAAGAAGAAGAAATGAAAGATGTGGCACTAGCTCAGATTTATTATTATTATGTCATTTTTCATCATATTTCGATTTCTGCTTTGGTCTCACTACCAACCAAGTCTGCGGGGAGACCTAAGGCAGGTAGTGGCGTGTTGTTATGGCTCCATTTCATGTTTTTCTATCTTCACTATCATCCCCAGCATTACATAGATAAAGTTTTCCTTAGTGTGTGGGCTGTACTTAATAAGACAATTTTTTGTATATCTCTTAAGCTGGGGTTTCGAGGGATTCTTTCAATGTGTTGTTTTGTTCCATTTTTTATCATTCCAAGTGCACCTACTATCACTGGCACAACTCTTGTTTTCAATTTCCACATTTTTTCTATTTCAATTTCATGGTCTTTATATTTTGACAGTTTTTCAAATTCCTTGATTGCTATGTTACAATCCGCTGGACAAGCCATATCAATTAATAGACAAGTTTTCTCCTTCTGGTTTTTAACAATAATGTCTGGCCTGTTTGCTTCAATTTTTCTGTCTGTGTAGATGGTGTAATCCCATAGAATGGTTACATCTTCTATTTCTGTAACCGGTGCTGGATGATGTTCTTACCAGTGTTTGTTTACAGCTTTTCCATAATGTTTGCACATTGTCCAATGTAAATATTGCCCAACTCTATCGTGGGCATTTTATATTCATTTGAAGCAAGCACAGAACAGCCTGAGATTAGGTGGTCTATTGTTTCTTGGTGTTTATCACAAAACCTGCATTTTGGATCCATATTATTATGCATAATATTTGCCTGAAATTTTCTAGTGAAAAGACTTTGGTCTTGTGCTGCAAGAATAAAGCCTTCAGTTTCAGGCTTTAATCCATCGTAACCATCGATGAGTGTTAACTTTGTCAACATTGGATTTATTGGCACGTTCTGGATATTGTCCATGCAGAGGTTTGTCTTGCCAGCGCTGTTTCATCTGTTCAAGAGCTTTATCTTTGGTTTTCATTTTCATTTTTTTTGCCGCAATGGTTGTTTCTTGGCTTCTGTTTTGCTTTTCTGCAGAATCTACTAACTGTAAATCTTGTTTGTATTTACTGCCTTCTTTTATTATTGAACATTTTTTCTTTCTTTCTTCATGTTGCCTTACTAATTGTATCATCCAATCCTTTGTTGTTTCTATGTATGTTAGTAAGCCAATAGTTGTTGTCTTGTATGACAATTCCAGCTGAATAAGACCTCTTCCACCTTCTTTACGGGGTATGTATAGACGGTCTACATCAGCCTTTGGATGATGCATCTTATGCTTAGAAAGAAGATTTCTTGTTTTAGAATCCATTCGCCTGATGCCGTTTAGAGTCCAATTTAAGATGTTGAAGCTATATTGGACAACTGGGATTGCAAGGCTATTAATGTCCATAATTCTGTTCTGAGAATTCAATTCAGTTTTTAATATCATTCATAGCCGTCTATAGTACTCTTTACGCATAATTTCTTTCATTTTTTTATGGTGAATGTTTTCACTCACATTTACACTTAGGTATTTATAAGCTTCTTCTGGTTTCAATTCTTTTATTGTTACAGCAGGGTCTAAGTTAATTGAGGATGTTTCTTGTATTGATCCACGTCAAACTGTAGCTTTAGCACATTTATTCAAATTGAATTTCATTCCAATGTCTTCGCTGAAGCATTTTACAGTTTGCAGAAAACCTTCCAGCTCATTATCATTATTAGCATATAACTTTAAGTCATCCATGTAAAAGAGATGGCTTATTTTCTTTTGGCCTATTTTATAACCACATTCTGTCTTATTAAGTTGACTGGTTAGTGCTATTAATGATATGCAGAATAGTAAGGGAGATAAAGAATCACCTTGAAATATACCTCTTTTGATGTTTATTTTATCAGACTTATAGGTTCCATTTATATGTTTGAGGTAAAGGTTGTTTTCCATATAGACATGCACTGTTTGATGAAATTGATGATGACGGGTGATATCTTGTATATATTTAAGTCTTTAAAATACAGGAATGTGACACACTATCGAATGCCTTACGATAATCTATCCAGGCAGTACTAAGATTTTTCTTTGTACTGTAGCAGTTTTCCAGGAACATTTTGTTAATAAGCAATTGGTCTTTACATCCATAACAGCCACGTTTGCACCCTTTTTGTTCAAGCGGTATCATGTCATTTCTTTCTAAGAATAAATATGTCTGTTTTGTTAAAATAGATGTTAATAGTTTATATGTTGTCGGAAGACATGTAATTGGTCTGTAGTTTTTCGGGTTGTTTGTTTCACCATTCTTGAGTAGAAGAAATGTAATTCCTTTGGTCCACCATGCAGGAATTTTAGTGGGATCGTCAACCATTTCTTGAAGTTCTTTGGTTTGTTTTTTACGTGCTGTATTTAAATAATATAGCCAAAAGTTAGGAATTTTATCTATACCTGGGAATTTCCAATTGTGTGCTTTTTTTGGTGCAAATTTAACATCCTCTTCTGTAATTGCAGTCCATGTCTGTTCTGGTTTATTTTCATTTTTTCTATCTCTTGTGCAATCCAATGTACTTCCTTGCTATGTTCTTTAGGGCAAGCCCATATCTTTTCACAGAACTGTGTAACTTCTTCCATTGTGGGGGGGCTGTCACTTCAATTCTTTTTTTACCTCTTTGTATCGGTTTGAAAAATCTTGTTTTGTCTGTAAAATCTTGATCTTTTCTCATAGCGTCTTATTCTTTCAGCCTTCGGTTGTATTTTTTGCTTTATTTTTTCCTTAGTTGATAGGACTTCATCTTCATTTCTAATGTTGTATTTTCTTTCGACTCTTCTGCTTTTCCTAGTTCTTATATTTATTCCTCTACTCAGTTCATCCAGTACTGATAGTTCACTTCTAAGTTGTTCGATTTCTTTTACTATTTTTCTTTTCCAAGGTGGATCTTCATGTCTGCGAGACTGCCTTGTTTTGAATTTGATGTTCAATTTTTTTGCTGCTGCTATTGCTGATGCATATATTGCTTAACTGAGATTTGTATGAGTGTCTTCATCCAAGATTAATTTGAGTGCTGCATTGTAGAGTTTAATAGTTCGGAGGTTATGCATTGTTGGATGTAATTTTGGTAGCTGTTCTCGATCCTCCATTGCAATATTTTGTAATTGACTTAGATGGTTCTTTATTTCTTCCTTGGCTTCTTGTATACTGTTCTTATTTTCCGTCAAATAATTATGTTCGATGTGTTCTGAACTCGTTTTATTTTCGTCTTTTAACTGACTCAGATCACACCTTTCCAGCACTATTAAACTTACAGCATTATCTTCACAGTGATTTGTGTGTATCACCGTTTCTACATTATGACCTGTGGCTTGTTTGATGTGATTACTTTTTATTTCTGATTCTGATTCCGGTTCCTTTTCATATTTTGTTGATTCGTCTCTTCTGGTTACAAGTCTTTTAATTTCATTAATTTCAGCCTCTGTCAATCGGTTATTACGAATAAAGTACCTTCGTACATTGGCTAATTTATTTTCGTCAATATACTTTCTATTTGCTTGACCAAATTTTTCAAGCCAAATGTCATATGTTTGGCGAGTCATGTTTTTTTTAGGTTTGAGTAACGCTTCATGGAATGCAGTCATAACGACTTTGTACTCCTCACGAGACCATTTTATTTTTTCTTTCTTTAAAAGACGGTTGTAGCTTTAGCTGGATAATTTTCAGGACCATCATTAGGTTTATCCTGGTTGTGGGGACCTGAAGATTTATTCTTTGTGTAGGAGTTTGTTCCTATGGCAGATTTTTCGACCTCAGGTAGGCTCTCTCCTGAAGGACGGGCTCCCTGTTTATCCACTGGAAGAGCTATACTGGACTTTTTATTTCTATTTGTATTTCTCATGTTTTTCACACGAGTGACGCACGGGTCCAAAAGTCCACCCAAAGTTGCCCGGCACGTTGGGTAACGGTCTTTTAAAAACAGGGTCCCGAAGCCTGTAGGGGATCGTTTGTGACCTCATAACGCAGTAGCCATTCACTCCTCGGCACGATTAACACCTTGAGTTGCGGGTTGTTGTTCGGAGTTTTCCTTCTCCTAAATGGGCTGCCAAGCGAGAGCTGACATAGACGCGATTGGAATTCAAAGAGAAAGACGCTGGTTAAAAAAAAAACAAAACAAAAAAACTTTGGCGTAGCAACGGCTCAACGAAACAAAACATCACTACTTGAGTATTTTGTTAAAGAAAGAAAAAAAATTAATGGAAAAAATTTGACATACGTTTAAGTTTATTTGTGCTGTGAGATTTAAAATAAAAAATGTAATAATTCGTTCATCCACTTTATATTCATTTATTTTTTCAATAAAGTCGTTGGTCAAAAATAGGGTTATCAGAATAAGATAAATTAAATAAGTAAATTAAATCAATAAATAAATAAAAATAAATATATAAATAAATACGTAGTCTTTCTATAAAATAATACCGTAGAAATTGTTTTTCATCGGATTTAATTTATTTTCTTGTAATTTTGTTTTTGTTTTTGTTTTTAAGAAAATTATAATAGTTAAAATAAAAAAAATAAAAATAAAAAAATAAAAAAAATAAAAATTATTACGAAATATCGACAGCTAAATAAATATAATGCGGATCATTTTATTTATTAGGTTCATTTAAAAAACAAACAGACAGATTAAAATAAAACAGAATTTCATAAAAAAATATTCAATAAAATTAAATAATATATGAAGAAAAATTCATGTTTATGTTAAGAAAAAAAAAGATTCATGTTTATGTTAAAAAAAAATCGATAATATCTAATGAAAAAATCCTGTTTATATTAAAACAGAATTTCATATTGAGAAAAAGAAAAAATCAAAGAGAGAGACGCTGGTTGAAAAAAACAAACAAACTTGGACGTAACGGCCGTTCAACGGGAAAAAAACATCACTGCGCTTAAAGAGTATTGTTAAAAGAAAAAAAAAATTGTTGCTACCATCAATAGTCCTTGCAATAAAAATTCAAAATTTAATAGAAAAGAAAAAGTGGACATAGGTTTGAGTTTACTACCGTAAAATTTAAAAATAATAATTTGTTCGCCCACTGTATTCTGTTAGTCTTATTCTTTCCTTAAATCCAACGAGAATAAGGTTATCGAAAAATAAATAAATACATAAAATGAACGAATAAATATAAATAAATTATTACGTATTCTTTCTAAGAAAGGATATCGTAGAAATTGTATGGAACAGTTTTTAGTGTTTTTCATCGTATTTTTTCCGTTGTCTTGCTTTAGAAAACAAGTTAATAAATCTATATAAGGATCATTTAAAGAAGAAACATACAATTTAAATTATATACGAAGAAAAAATTAATGTTTATGTTTAAAATAATAAAATTAAAAATTAATGTTTACGTTTAAAATAGTAAAAACAAAAAAAAAATCATTAGAAAAAAAATTCATTAGAAAAAAAAACGTTACGTTTTCAGGAGTCTCAGAAAAACACGTCATTCTCGTTGTAATTCCAATCGCGATCTTCTTCTTCTTCTTCTTCTTCTTCTTCTTCTTATTATTATTATTATTATTATTATTATTATCATTATTATTATTATTATTATTATTATTATTATTATTATAGAAGAAGAAGAATAAGAATAAGAAGAAGAACCGCTGTAAAAGAAAAAAGGACAGAAGGTAGAAAGCCCCAAACCAACAGGAATAGAAGAAAAAGAACAAGACAAAATCCCAAAATTCTCAACAGCAAAAAAGATAGCAGTAGAAGAAGCAAAAATGACAAGAAATCCCAGAGACAGAATTGAAGAAATAATCTGAAAGAGCATCAGAAGATAATAATAATAATAATAATAATAATAATAATAATAATGTAAAGAATAAGAAGATGAATAAGAAGAGGAAGAAGAACAATAACAACAAAAGCTAAAACAAGAAGAAAAAGAAATACAAGAAACAGAATAAGAGAAGTAGGAGAAGAAGAAAATGTAAAATTTAGCCAAGATGAAAAAGTAGAAGACGCAGAAACGTCTTCATAATCAGCCTCCTTCTCATTATCACCATCAGCAGCAAATAAAAGTCGGAAAAGAAAAAGAAGAGAATTAAGAGAAGAAAAACAATACGGAAAAGGAATAAGGTTTCTTTTTCATCATCATTACCATCATCAAAAGAAGAAGAAGGAGAAATGGAGACGAAACGCAGTTACGAGGATTTAAAAAAAAAACTCCTAGAAAGATGACAGTAAAGAAGATGTCATAAATCCCAAAGTAACTGCACAGAATTGAAATCAAAAATTCTCTTCCCTGGCAACTGATCAATTGCTGAAGGAGGATCAAATCAACTTAAAGATCAAAGCCATTTTGCATTCTATAAAAAGCTCTCAACGAATGATAGAGAATGTACGCGATTACCAGCGTTGGAATTTCAGAGAGGAAATTCTCTATCATATTGCAAAAAATTTGCAATATTAGTTTGCACTGATGAACATGGATACTGAGCATTAGGCGAGAAAATTTACACCCGTTGGTTCATTCCAACATCAAATATTATGCATCAATCTCTACTTACCTATTTATTTTAGATTAAAACATCATTATGCGTTTGATAAAAAATTACGTATGTGACAGACAAGTAAAAATTAAGCTTGCAGTTTACAGATAACTATATATATATATATATATATATATATATATATATATATATATATATATTAACTGTATGCCGAGAATTTAAGAACAATCCATTAAAAAGCATGTGCAAAAGTATTATTTATACAGCTGGAATCTATTCGGATGACAATGTTAAATTTTATTTTGGATCCACAGCAAGTAAATGAATATATCGGTTCAATAACCAGATGATTTCTGTAAACAATAGTAATTTCACCAAAACATATCTATACACTATTGGCAATTAACAAACAATACAACAACTGAAATATTACCCGTCGCTAAAATTAAATCTTACAATGGAAAAGAAGACAGCAGTATCTAATGACTTTTGGAAAAGTTGCCATTTTTATTTAAAAAAGAATAAGCTCATTACTGCTAAAAAATTCTCCATTTCTTTGAGATTCCTTGGATTGGATCAAAGTGTAAAAGGATGTCTAGACAAATTTCATCTGAAGTTTATTGTTGTTTTCCTTGTCCGGGGTACGTATTGTTTTTCAAACATGGCCCATGTTATGTTCTACACGCAAGGATGTTCTTCCTCCCCACCATAATTTATAAATATAATTGTATTTGCGGAGTTGACTACACAGGAAGAAGAACTCAGCCTCTTGACATGAGAATAAAGCAACATATCCCGAATAAATAAGAAACCATACCTAGACTCGAAATGAACCCGTTCCAAATACTTACGGTTCCGCCATTTGCGAGCACCTTCTAAAGAATAAAATGTGTGCAGCTAATCTTAGTGAAGATTGGGTCACTGTTGTGTCCCGATCTCACTCATTGTTCCATCTCAAGGCGCTGGAGGCTTTATATATCGGGCCTACCAGCCAGTACTGTGAGTTGTTGGGGCTCGATATTATTAACCTCTAGCTCCTTGCATTCATGTTTTTTTATCCCCGACATTTTCATGACACACTCTACTTTATTTTGATTCCAATTAGATTATCTCGTAGAGGTCTGATGAGTGGGAGAGTAACCAGTGGCCTCGCTTTTTAATACCATTTCATAATGAGTAACATCAGGCTACACAATTTGATTTCTTTACTTAATTTCTGTACTTACAAAAACATTTTCAACCCTGAATAAAAGGCAATCGGCTGTTTAACCGTGCGGATGAGCTGTGAAAACAGCGAAACCGATGTCTGCGGGTGACTATATACATATAAAGAAAACTCAACACATCATTTAAAGCGGTTATTAATTATAATTTGTTGAAACGGTTAAGTTCTTAGAAGCTATAATCTTCAGACGGCAGAATACCTTTTTTAGAAAGATAAATCTTTGTTTTAGCTGGTGCGTTTCGATCACAGAGAGATTTTATCAATTCAACGAATATCAGCTAAAAAAATAGTTTTCCATTTGTCTCTTTTTTATATGTCTTTATTTTTCTCTTTTATATATATATCGTCCTGGGTGAAAGCTGCCATTGATGCCTTCATACCTACCAGGAAGTTTCGTCTCAAACCTCATTCCTCCTCTTTGTTATCCCCTGCCTGTTCGGCCGCCATTGCCCACAGGAATCACTACTTTCGACTACTTCGGAGACAATCAGACCACAACAGGCGCCTATTCATGTCTGCTCGTAATGAGTTCAAGAGAATCCTGAATGACGCCAAGCGTTTGTTTGCTGGAAAAATGAGACAGCGCATAGCTGACCGCAAGTTCGGCTCCAAAACTATTGGCGGATATGCAAACGGGTGCTGAACGATAGCAAATCCTCTCTCCCTCATTTAATCAATGTATTTGAGGTCCTCACATCATCAGCGTACAAGGCTGAGTGTTTGCGCGCAGATTCTCATCAAACTCCACATGTGACTCATCTGGAGCACACCCACACGACTTCCATATTAGAACTGATGCTAAACTGTACGATATACACATTACCCTGACAGTAGTATCCCGTGTAATATCAAAACTTGACCACCACAAGGTGAGCGGTAGTGATAGAATCCCGGTGATTGTCCTTAAGAAATGTGCCTCTAAACTCTCCTCTCTAAACTGTATAACTGCTGCCTTTCTGCTTCCTGTTTTCTCGCATGCGGGAAGACCTCTTCTGCTGTTCCTGTATTTAAGATCTCTGGTGAACCCTCAGACCCATCGCCTATCAGCATTCTACCAATTTTTGGGAAGGTTTTCGAGGCCATTATAATTGCTGAAATAGTTCAGCATCTTACTACCCATAACCTCTTCACCGACAGGCAGAATGGCTTCCGCTTTTCCAGGCCTACGGCCGATATGCTAACGACCATTATGGAATACATGCTCCAGACCCTCGATGAGTCCAGCGAGGCTCGTGCTCTGGACATCTCTACGGCTTTTGACAGGGTTTGGCACGCTGGCCTTCTATGCAAGCTAAGGGGTTACGGTATTACCGGAATATTGATTGATCTAATCCAATATTTTCTACATAACCGCATAATGAAGGTTGTTCTAAATAGGCATGCCTCCGCACCTTTCTGTACAAACGCTGGTGTACCTCAGGGCTCTATCCTGGGCCCAACGCTCTTCCTTATTTACATAAACGACCTCTCAGACGAGATCAAGTGCCAAGTAGGCATCTACACCCATGACACCACAATTTACTCCCGCATCAGAATAAATCCCGGAGTTACCGACAAACATAATCTCGCTGCTGATCTTGAAAGGGATCTACACTCTGTGGTGAATTAGGGTAAGAAGTGGCTCGTCAATTTCAATGCGTCTAAGACCAAGCTACTGTCTGTCAATCATCATAGGCAACCTCTCCTGCCACCCATAAGAAAATTGTAATTATCAGAGAAGCAGGTGTACGGAAGGGAATTCCACAGGCAGGAGGAGCGCGAAAAGAAACTTGTAGAGTAGAAGTGCGATTAGATTTAATGTTTTGATGGTAAAATTGTGGAACCTAGTTGCCAATCTAATAGCAAAAGTAAATTTCTGTAGTTGAGCCACCAAGGAGAGAAGCTCATCAAAGCAGAAGACGTCAAAATATTTATAGAAAGAACAGAGCGAAGCTACTCTTCATCGGTAAGTCGGCACTTTCGGTTTGGGATGAAAGCAGTGATGATGGCTTTCACTAAGGAGGAGAGCTCGGGAGAACGGACCCCAACAGGGACATCACAAAGAATGTCCTGGAACGACTTCTAGTCCATTCTTTGATAGCAGAAAGATATTTTGCAGGTTGAAGGTTCCTGGAAGAAGTAACAATTGGAAGTGTTATACACGGAAACCACTAGTTGTTCAGAAGTGCCAAGAGGGCAGACCTCCATGGCTTGGCGAGAGTCAGAGATAGAAGTGAAGCAGAGATCTAGCAGAGAAAGTTGTCCTTAAATACGAAAAAATGCGTGGTGAAATCGACCAATTCTGAGAAAGTTTAATGGACTGACAAGTTACAGTATGGACATCAGCAAGATCAATGACATACTTTTTCCAGCTCCTTTTCACGCGTGGGCATTGAAGTGACAAAATAAAAATATATTAGCACACCGGTGAGAGGAAATAGTTAGGTTTATATTAGCTAAAATAGTGTCTAACAAAGAACATTCAGGAGGGAAACGGATGTGTGTGCGTAGATGTGTGTGATATACAGGGTAGATGTAAGATAATTTTGTAAACTTTTGGAGCGAGTTACACCAGAACACGGAAAAATATTCATATAAGTATATAGCATTTGTTTTGTGCAATTAAGTTTAATGTTTCTGGTAGCCGCTGTGATAAATTTTGTAGATATAAAAAAATTGATAAACCAATTCTGTAAAAATATTTTGGATACACTCTGTGTTATATATATACATATATATATGTGTGTGTGTGTATGTGTGTGTGTGTGTGTGTGTGTGTGTGTGTGCGTGTGTGATATGATTATACGTATTTTATATATATATATATATATTTAATCATTTCACCCCGGGCAAGGCGTAAATGCGAAGGAGGACGAAGAGGATTACAAACCAATTAGAAAGAAGCAATAGAAAGATGAAAATGCAGGTGTGATGACAGTTGCAAGGGGGAGAGAAAGGGAAGGATATACGGGGTGGGGGGAAGGGCTAGAATCAAGTGGTTAGTAGATGAGTATTGACATTGCATTTAAATTTCTGGAGGTTGTAGCCGTCGGGAAAGCAAGAATATGGGAGAGAGTTCCACAGGTGGGAAGTGCGAGAGAAGAAGCTGCAGGAGTAGAATTGTCGTCTGCATTTGGCTAACCTAACTGTGAATGAGTGGGACCCAGTTGCCATTCTGGTTGCACGAGTAAACACCTGTTGATGAGGCACCAGTGACTTAAGTTCATCTAAGCAGAAGCCATGAAAGTACTTATAGAACAGACAAAGGGAGGCCACATTTTGTCGGTGGGGAAGTGGCTGTAGTATAACCGCCAAGTCAGCACCTATCACGTTACTAACTCTCCTTTGGAGCCTGTCGAGAACACTGAGGTGAGCAGCAGGGGCGCCTGACCATGCAGGGTCGAATGGTAGACTTGTATATATGCAGGATGGATTCAGGCGGAAAGAACGTCCTGGATCGACACAGTGACCCAAATATGTATTTTCGTTTATATGGGTGCACTTAGTTATATGCTTGTGTATAAGTGCGCCTAATTAAAATTATAAGTATAATTATATGTATATTCCGTATATATAGATTCACCTACTTATATGTATATTTCATGTATATATATATATCTTAGATTCGTAAGAGAACAATGCACCTATTTTAATTATATGTTTTTCGTGTATCTGGGGGCAGCTAATTATATGTATGTCAGCGATAATTTTTTATTCAGGGTGTAATTGATTGTACCCTCATTTACTGATAATTATACTCATGTATGTGCATGTAGGTATGTATCATATAGATAGATAGATAGATAGATAGATAGATAGATAGATAGATAGATAGATAGAAGCAAACTTTACAAGATAATCTGTCTTAAGTATCCGCAACAAATAATCTCATTAATAATCTTTTATTTGTAAAAATACGTTTACTGTAGGTATCACGAAAGTTGCATAAACTTCAATAATTCAAATACGTCGAAAACAAGTCTTGTCTGATTCAACACTGTCCCAATTCAACATAGATAATGATTTTGAATAATATTTTGTCAATTTTGATAGATACCTTACAGTTACAAGCAGCATAGTAAAATGTTATTTTAGAGTTATTTTAAAGGCAGTATTAGTTTTAATTTATAAAACTGAAGAATTATAAATTATATTATTTGTTAAATAATAACATATACAAATTTATTTTGTGTAAAATTATTCAACCATGATTGTGACATATTTAAAGTAGCTTCATATTTATTTGGATAATGATTTTCTAGCGAGTTATTGTCGACCAAACTATTTTGCGTCTTTGATGAGGTAATGAATCCCAACTGTGTTATCTAATGAGATTCCATGGACTAAAGCTATTTTGAATGCTAACCTTGTAAATTCAGATGGAAATGCATGACAATTATATTTCACATATATTAGCGACCACTCGCGTGATTCTTGAGTGTGAATGGTTTACAGGTGACAACATAACTAAATGCCTGTCTTGAATGAGGATGAAATTATATAAAGGTGGCAAACAACACGACCACAAAGATGATGACTGAGAAACAAATAAAAATTGCCAGGCTGCAAACTGAGTATACTGATATAAAAGTATAAGAAAACAGTTAGATAATACATCTTGACAATGACTGAGTAGAATCAGCATGTCATTAAAATGAAAAAAGATCCAAAGACATCATACGTTTGCTCTTTGTTCTATTACAAGTTTTGATTAAATGCAGATGATTTTATTAACTGTTACCGAAGTAGAAATAGTCTCTCATTCGACAGCGATTTTTGTAAAATAATTAATGAAAAAATTAAAAACAACTACATAAGATTACCAAAAACTTTAATTCGTGCTTTCTTTGGAATTATAAATTGATCGTTTTAACATTCTTTCAACGAATTTTGTTTACGTGATTTGCATAATAATTGCAGAAACTTTTATGAAACTGTATTTGTAAAAATATTGCTTTGTATAAATTCGGCATTCTAACCTCATTGTAAAACAATATTAAGGGTCCAGCTGTTTAACATGAGTCTCTTTTTATTGTTCATAATTTGTAGATCGTTCTTGTTAAAATTCCTTTTCTGTTTAAACGCGAAATATTTAAGAAAATATTTCATATTGTTTAATATAGCACGCACACACACATAAACACACGGACATACATTTGTACATACAGACAGAATACGAAACATTCAAAAACAGGCAAAATACGAAACATTTAAAAATAACGTCCGACAGAATACAAAATATAACTGCACGGATAAAATGAACTGTCAGCTTCAAGGAGTTTTTTAAACCCGAAAGAGTCATCTATTTTTTATATAACATATTCATTTTTCTTTCCTTTTTTGATTTTGATACTGTAATAGTTAGCTATTCGTTTTGTTTCTTCTGTGTCCCCTACGTTCCAGTTAATATATTAGAATGTTAGTTAAATATGGCATTGTCAAAAACTCTATTAGGAGCCGATCCAAATGCCAAACAAGTTATCTTTTTGAAAAATTCGCAATATTTATTTAACTGATCGTGAAACTGATTGAGTTTCTCTTATTATTGACTGATATTACACTATTAATAAAATAAGAACGAAATAACTGAATCCAATTACTAATAGCGTATATATTTCATGAAACAGGTGGAAATATTAGAAACTTAAAATATTTTCTTTTATATGATTGAAGGTAATAGGATATTGATAAGCCTATACTAGAATAGGGCATAATATAAAAGTTATTCAGATGCATTACACAATGTGTTGAAAATATACACTACAATTTGGAGAAGATATCTTCAAACTTCGTTTGTGTGTTTTTTATAGATCTATGATATATCTCTGGAGTAATGTTATTAAATTATTATCCCTTACATTACATGAGAGAATAATAACACCAATAGTGTCTGCACGTATTATCTCTGAATAATAATAATAATAATAATAATAATAATAATAATAATAATAATAATAATAATAATATTTTTACTTTAGATATTATCGAAATTTTTTTTTTTAACTATTATAATTTTCTTAAAAACAAAACAAAACAAGAAAATAAATTAAATCCGATGAAAAACAATTTATATGGTATTATTTTATAGAAAGTCTACGTATTTATTGATATATTTATTTTTATTTATCTATTGATTTAATTTACTTATTTAATTTATCTTATTCTGATAACCCTATTTTTGACCAGCGACTTTATTGAAAAAATAAATGATAGAGTGGACGAACAAATTATTACATTTTTTTTTCCGTTGAAAGACCGTTACGCCCAAGAATGTCTTTTTTTTTTTTTTTTTTTTTCAACCAGAGTCTCTCCATTTGAATTTTTCCTTTTCTCAATATGAAATTCTGTTTTAATATAAACAGGATTTTTTTTTTATGAAATTCTGTTTTATTTTAATTAATTTATCTATTTGCTCTTTAAATGAACCTAAATAAAATCATCCGTATTATATTTCCTTAAGCTGTCGATATTTCATAATTTTTTTTTTTTTTAACAAAATACTCTAGTATTGATGTGTTGTTTCGTTGAGACGTTGCTACGCCAAAGGTTTTTTTTTAAACAGCGTCTTTCTCCTTGAATTCCAATCGCGTCTATGTCAGATGTTGCTTGGCAGCCCATTTAGGAGAAGGAAAACTCTGAACAACAACCCGCAACTCAAGGTGTTAATCGTGCCGAGGAGTGAATGGCTACTGCGTTATGAGGTCACAAACGATCCCCTACAGGCTTCGGGACCCTGTTTGTAAAAGACCGTTACCCAACGTGCCGGGCAACTTTGGGTGGACTTTTGGACCCGTGCGTCACTCGTGGGAAAAACATGAAAAATGCAAATAGAAATAAAAAGTCCAGTATGGTTTTCCAGTGGATAAACAGGGAGCCCGTCCTTCAGGAGGGAACCTACCTGAGGTCGAAAAATCTGCCATAGGAACAAACTCCTACACAAAGAATGAATCTTCAGGTCCCCACAACCAGGATAATCCTAACGATGGTCCTGAAGATTCACCAGCTAGATCTACAACCGTATATTTAAAGAAAGAAAAAATAAAATGGTCTCGTGAGGAGTACAAATTCGTTATGACTGCATTTCATGAAGCGTTACTCAAACCGCAAAAAAACATGACTCGCCAAACATATGACATTTGGCGTGAAAAAGTTGGTCAAGCAAATAGAAAGTATATTGACGAAAATAAATTAGCCAATGTACGTAGGTACATTATTCGTAATAACCGACTGACAGAGGCTGAAATCAATGAAATTAAAAGAATTGTAACAAGAAGAGACGAATCAACAAAATATGAAAAGAAATCGGAATCAGAAATAAAAAGTAATAACATCAAACAAGCCACAGGTCATAATGTAGAAACCGTGAAACACGCAAATTACTGCGAAGATAATGCTGTAAGTTTAAAAGTGCTGGAAAGGTGTGATCTGAGTCAGTTAAAAGACAAAAATCAAACGAGTTCAGAACACATCGAAGATAATTATTTGACGGAAAATAACAACAATATACAGGATGCCAGGATAGAAATAAAAAACCATCTAAGTCAAATACAAAATATTACAATGGAGGAACGTGAACAGCTCCCAAAATTACAACCAACAAAACATAACCTCCGTACTATTAAACTCTACAATGCAGCACTGAAATCAATACTGGATGAAGACCCTCATACAAATCTTAACGAAATAATATATGCATCAGCAACAGCAGCAACAAAAAAATTAAATATCAAAATAAAAACAAGGCAGTCTCGTAGACGTGAAGATCCACCTTGGAAAAGAAAAATAGAAAAAGAAATCGAACAACTTAGAAGTGAATTATCAATACTGGATGAACTGAGTAGAGGAATAAATGTAAGAACTAGGAAAAGCAGAAGAGCCGAAAAAAATATAACATCAGGAATGAAAATGAACTCTAATCAAATAAAGAAAAAATAAAGCACAAAATCCAACTGAAGGCTCAAAGAATAAGACGCTATGAAAAAAGCGCAAGATTTTACAGAGAAAACAATATTTTTCAGACTGATACAAAGAGATTTTACAGGGAAATAGGTAACAAAAGAATTGAAGTGACAGTACCCCCCAGAATGGAAGATGTCACACAGTTCTGGGAAAAGATATGGGCTTGCCCTAAAGAATTTAGCAAGGAAGTACATTGGATTACGCAAGAGATAGAACGAATGAAAAACAAACCAGAACAGACATGGTCTGGAATTACAGAAGATGATGTTAAATATGCACTAATAAAAGCACACAATTGGAAATTCCCAGGTATAGATAAAATTCCTAACTTTTGGCTATATTATTTAAATGCAGCACATAAAAAACTAGCCAAAGAACTTCAAGAAATGGTTGACGATCCCACTAAAATTCCTGCATGGATGACCAAAGGAATTACATTTCTTCTACCCAAGAATGGTGACACAAACAACCCGAAAAACTACAGACCAATTACATGTCTTCCGACAACATATAAACTATTAACATCTATTTTAACAAAACAGACATATTTATTCTTAGAAAGAAATGACATGATACCGCTTGAACAAAAAGGGTGCAAACGTGGCTGTTATGGTTGTAAAGACCAATTGCTGATTAACAAAATGATCCAGGAAAACTGCTACAGTACAAAGATAAATCTTAGTACAGCCTGGATAGACTATCGAAAGGCATTCGAAAGTGTGCCACATGACTGGATTTTAAAGACTTTAAATATATACAAGATATAGCCCGTCATCGTCAATTTCATCAAACAGTGCATGTCTATATGGAAAATAACCCTTTACCTCAATCATATAAATGGAACCTATAAGTCTGATGAAATAAACATCAAAAGAGGTATATTTCAAGGTGATTCTTTATCTCCCTTACTATTCTGCATATCATTAATAGCACTAACCAGTCAACTTAATAAGACAGAATGTGGTTATAAAATAGGCCAAAAGAAAATAAGCCATCTATTTTACATGGATGACTTGAAATTATATGCTAAGAATGATAATGAGCTGGAAGGTCTTCTGCAAACTGTAAAATGCTTCAGCGAATACATTGGAATGAAATTCAATTTGAATAAATGTGCTAAAGCTACAGTTTTACGTGGATCAATACAAGAAACATCCTCAATTAGCCTAGACCCTGCTGTAACAATAAAAGAATTGAAACCAGAAGAAGCTTATAAATACCTAGGTGTAAATGTGAGTGAAAACATTCACCATAAAAAAATGAAAGAAATAGAGCGTAAAGAGTACTATAGAAGGCTACGAATGATATTAAAAACTGAATTAAATTCACAGAACAGAGTTATGGACATTAATAGCCTTGCAATCCCAGTTGTCCAATATAGCTTTAACATCTTAAACTGGACTCTAAACGACATCAGGCGAATGGATGCTAAAACAAGAAAGCTTCTTTCTAAGCATAAGATGCATCATCCAAAGGCTGATGTAGACCGTCTATACATACCCCGTAAAGAAGGTGGAAGAGGTCTTATTCACCTGGAATTGTCATACAAGACAACAACTATTGGCTTACTAACATACATAGAAACAACAAAGGATTGGATGATACAATTAGTAAGGCAACATGAAGAAAGAAAGAAAAAATATTCAATAATAAAAGAAGGCAGTAAATTCAAACAAGATTTACAGTTAGTAGATTCTGTAGAAAAGCAGAACGGAAGCCAAGAGCCGGCTATTGCGGCAAAGAATATGAAAATGAAAGCCAAAGATAAAGCTCTTGAACAGATGAAACAGCGCTGGCAAGACAAACCTCTGCATGGCCAATATCCAGTACGTTCCAATAAATCCGATGTTGACAAAGTTAATACTCATCGATGGTTACGTGCATCTGGATTAAAGTCTGTAACTGAAGGCTTTATTCTTGCAGCACAAGACCAAAGTCTTTTCACTAGAAAATTTCAGGCAAATATTATGCATAATAATATGGATCCAAAATGCAGGTTTTGTGATAAACACCAAGAAACAATAGACCACCTAATCTCAGGCTGTTCTGTGCTTGCCCCAAATGAATATAAAAATCGCCACGATAGATTTGGGCAATATTTACATTGGGCAATATGCAAACATTATGGAAAAGCTGTAGGCAAACACTGGTATGAACATCACCCAGCACCGGTTACAGAAATAGAAGATGTAACCATTCTATGGGATTACACCATCTATACAGACAGAAAAATTGAAGCAAACAGGCCAGACATTATTGTTAAAAACCAGAAGGAGAAAACTTGTCTATTAATTGATATGGCTTGTCCAGCGAATTGTAACATAGCAATCAAGGAATTTGAAAAACTGTCAAAATATAAAGACCATGAAATTGAAATAGAAAAAATGTGGAAATTGAAAACAAGAGTTGTGCCAGTGATAGTAGGTGCACTTGGAATGATAAAAAATGGAACAAAACAACACATTGAAAGAATCCCTGGAAAACCCAGCTTAAGAGATATACAAAAAATTGTCTTATTAAGTACAGCCCACACACTAAGGAAAACTTTATCTATGTAATGCTGGAGATGATAGGGCAGATAGAAAAACATGAAATGGAGCCATAACAACACGCCACTACCTGCCTTAGGTCTCCCCGCAGACTTGGTTGGTAGTAAGACCAAAACAGAAATCGAAATATCATGAAAAATGACATAATAATAATGTACAACCAATATTTTCTATACACATTTTGCTTGTGATTATCAATAAACTCCTTTTAAAGCCTTCACAAATCAGTAATAGGTGAAGTGTTATGTCTTTTTTATACACATAACTTTTTGCCCTTTGAAACTAATTGCTTGTCACTTAACAGTGTTTACGCACATCCTTTTTCCAAGAATATATTTTTCTAAGACACCGTGGATAAAGCAGGTGGTATAATGTAAGAGTAAAGTGATTCACTGTTGATGATATACTGCAGATGTCATATATAAATATCGCCCACATAAACCATCCAGTTATACTGTTTGCATATAATAGCCAGAAATACCTCCCACACATAAAACCTAGAAATACCTCCACATAGACCACTCAAAATACCTCCACAATATTAGTAAGGCATTTGTGGCAATGTTGTCTTTATCTAACTAAAGTGTTAACATTTTCTTGGAGATATTTCTGTCGCACCCTCTATATATTTAAATCGACTTTTGACACCAAAATAACAGAGTTAAGCCTTAAACGTAAAGAAGATTTTGAATGAACAAGAAAGCCAAATGGTTCAAAATGAGAAAATCCAATTTTGAAGTAATTCTTCTTGATCCTTTTGTTCAATCTCATTAGATATAAAACAATATCAATCATATTTTAGGTCTTTTAGATAATAAATATAAAGTAAACATATGTTATAATGATAAAATCCATTTGAGTTTCTGCCCATATCTAATATAATTATTTTACAGTTGCAACTATAAAACACGTTTACACAGCGCCATGCTGTAGCTCAATAAAGATCCATTAAGTACCACTGTAATATTTAATTGATAATTACAGTTAGATTCGTAAGAGCACAATGCCCCTTGATTCATTACAATCAGAAAGAGAGTGTGTATTCTTTGTTATCAGTTTTTGCTTTTTTTCTCCTATGTACAAATGCACACAGAGAATTGTCCTTGACTTGTTTAATTTTTATTTGCAGAGAAATCCATCAGAAAATGACCTAAGATGATAAATCCTAAAGTTTCCAGCTATTTTAATACTCAAATACTAATGAAGGATGAGCTTATTTTTAGGAAAACAAATTAAATCATCACTTGAGGATATCCAATGATATTGCTGTTGCTGCTGCTCACCATTGAATTGTTTTAGCGCATCAATAAAATTTTACTTGAAAAATGGTTTCCTTCTTTGTTTTCTTAATTTTGATACCAGATATTTTCCGCCAGTCTATTCATTGTCATGTATAAATCATAGTGATAAAGCAAAATAAAAAAATAGAAAAAAATGGAGCCGTTCTTTCCAGAAATATACGTAACAATGACAAATATGTGTAACTCACACTGATTATTTCAATCACTAAAGCTTTGGCAATAACTTTACTAACAAAAATTCAACAGAAGTGAAATTTTCAAATACTAACTGACAAACCGATACAGATTATTCCTTAAACTATTTTAATCTCCTGCAAACTAACTGTTGGACTACGAGAGGTTAAAATGTGCTATCATTTACCCGCACATGTAACTGAATACCAATGGCATTCTTAGAGTTATAAACAACAGATTAAATGGAACGCATTTTATGTGTGTATAAGGAAAAAAAATCAATTATAAATCCAACAGCAATGTTCTATTTTTCATTTGAGAAAACACACAAAAAGACGACAATCAAAGGGAAACAACAATTCATATGAGATACGCATTAAATACGAAATATTAATTTGATTTCCGAACTAAATTTTATCAATGGTCTCCGAACAATGACATTGCAAATATCACACTCTAAACAAATTATTGATACATTCAAGATACCGATGAAAAAGAATTGTGTGAATTCGATTATATCTGGGCGATAACCAGTTCTAAAGGAAATAAAAATCATTGAACTGAAACGAACCTGGAAGAGTGGTTCCAAGCAACTATAGTTTCGTAATGTCAAACTGCTTTTCATTATTGTTATTTCTTTAATTTCAAAATCTTGCATGTTAATTAAATTCAAATATATAGAAAGCGTATCGAAAATAGGGAAATGTAAATTATTGCCCCTTTCTTAATGTTGACATAGCGAACGGTTCTTGTTTAGACAAAAAATAACGAATTCAAAATCAATCTCAATATTTGGTCATTATGATCAGAGGAAAAAAAGGAATTTTCCGAGAAATGTTCAGCTTTTTCTTTTATTTCACTTTCTTTTTTTCTCTCCGTATCTATCTATCTATCTATCTATCTATCTATACAAGTATAGGCTACGTATGGGTGGAATAATATTCCGTATCCAAAGAAACACTATTCTTAAAAAAGTGCTCAAAACAAAGTAGAGCTAATAATATTTATTTAGAGTTTCTAACATAAATATGTTATAATATCACTACAAAAGTAGCCATTTTGTGTCGACCCTACACATATCTTATCATTTGATGAATTCAATTACAAATTTGAATGTTAAAAAGTATGAAAGAGTAGCTAAACCCCCTTAATCAGGGATGCGTTTTTACAAAGCACTCTCCGGTTTGAAGAATATCAGACTAGACACAAAATTCATTTTTTATGGGCTTTGACGAACATATTTGAGTAAAATAAAAATTAGTCGATGTAACTGAAGGTGTGTATATGCCTGTTGAAACAGGTATGTATGATGGTGCTGATATTTAGGGATTATATGGAGCCTTTGACCGAGCGTATAATAAATTCGTGGTTCTTTACCAAAGAGGTGACCCATCCTTGATCACTCGAGAGACACCTAATTGAGATAGGGCCAACATTTTTGCTTTGAACCATGATACTTTTTCTACTTCTTTTTATTACTTTTTATAGAAATTTTTATTTCTGGGGAAGAAGTTAATACCGAATGAAACCGAAGTAGTGTGGTTCTATGAAATAAGCTAATTTAGCAAATAAAATGGATTGTTAATAATAATTAATTTATTCCCAGTCTAATATATATATATATATATAATTCATGTAGTAGGAGGATTTGAATATTTATTAAGTAAATCATCAAGCTTTATATTCGACCTCAACAGAATGTAGAAAGCACTGGACGTCCTATATGTGGGACTCTTCAGTAGTGCACATCCACTACCAGGAATCGAAAACCGACAATTTTGGTTATTAAGCTGATGTCATACCAACTGTACCACGGGCCCTTGTGACGAAGAGGTAAGGAATTAAGCTCGATGAAGTGCGCCGCTTCTCAAGAATTCCGTGGTGGATGTAATCTAATATGAAGCTCGATGATTTACTTAATAAATGTTCAAATCCTCCTCGTACTTGAACTATATCTCTGTGCTTTAACCACGAAACACGCTATGGATTTCGCTATTGCTATGCGCATAATTATTGAATAATATATATATATATATATATATATATATATATATATATATCAATGATAAATCAATGTTTTACAGTTATTTAAAAAAGCATTCGGCATGATATTCGATAAGAAATACATATAAATACACCCACACAGACGCATGCACACCAACATGCAAACACAAAACACGCATATGCACACGTATATATATTGTATCAAACTGTTTATATTTTGGGGAGAGAGTATTCACTCTCGCAGATTGCTTCTTTATAGGCTGAGACAGTATAAGCTTAAGTACTATGTTGCCATATGATTCCCTTAGCTTTCCTCTTATTTCTGTATCAAACTTCCTATAATCTCGAAGACAAATTTTAACCGGTGATGTGACAATGATTTTGTAAAATATCATAAGATTTATAATTCAAAATAATATTTAAAACGGTCACAACTGAAGAACCAACTCAGTTTGACAATTCCGATCCCGTAGTTGTTTTTTCCGTCATTTGAATTTAGTTTCAATTAACCCGCTCTTAAGTTTCATTTTATCCGCTTATTATTCAAAATTTACATTATCAAGTCTTTTTAAATTAATGTTCAAATTATTCTGGGCAAAGGGATCTTGTCTCACAAGGAGATTGCGTTGAGGTATTCAGTGCTGTCGGTGTTCATGTCATTTATTAAATATACAAGCGCCATTTTGGATTCTTTTTACTCATCCATCATGGTTGTAATGCGTTCTTGGACTTATTTTATCCTTTGTGCGCCTCTGAAAATGTCATTCGATAGGCAATATGCTAAAACTTTCAAGTATACATTAAAGATACATACAAGAAAAGTGAGCGAGATAGAGAGAGAAAGACACAGAGAGAGAAACTGAAATCATTATGTTTAAAGATAGAAAATGCCGTGGAAGAACGCGCGTGTTTTGATCCGCGTACAAACACTGAAACCTGGAATTTTGAGTCATACTTCCAAAGCTACGTAAAAATATATTGTTAAACCAAACATAAATTGCACTTACAATCAATCTCTCTACTCGTGTGTCTCTCGATATAAAACGATGTGATAAATGTACTGCTTTCGTGATTCCGAGATTTTCCCATTGAATGTTTCGGTCATTGAGCCTATCTTAATAACGCCAGGGCATTAATATCGATTTTTCAAACCATTCTTCCATATTGGCCTTTCGCACTCATCTAACTTAACATAAATTATATCCGATTTTATTTTACTTTTCCTAATGGTAATTGTAATGGTAGCCTTTTCCGTACAAGGAAACATTTGGTCATTCGTTGATCGACTAGCCAGAACTGCTGATGTTTGACGTTTATAAAATCTTTCCCGAAAAACATTTTTAGGGAAATATATTTTTAAAGTTCACTAGCTGTAATTGCACTTTGCAGTATTGATGGAAACTTCCTGCTTAATCTTTTGTTTAAAATAGTGTGGAATGTTGACATCGTGTTAATTTCATTATTTTTTCTTTGAGTTTGCTTGTGCTATCCACTTTAGTTGTTGCTGTTGTTAGGTCTCAAGTGAAGTGGTTTCTGTTATTTAGTACTGTTCTTTTTGGTTTTGTATAGCCAGTTGAATTGCTTGCATTAACTTACTCACAAATACCCTTGGGAAAGTTATTAATCCGTCCCTCCCTTCCAGTTATGGGTTAAATAAGAATGCAGATTGGATACTATAGCCTTAGCAGGTAGTCAGAAAGCAGAGGCAACCTAGTGCGGGATAATCTTCTGCCAAGTCAGTCGTGTCTTTTACGATTTCGGTTCTCTTTGGAAGTTTGACATTAAGAAAACTTACAAAACAACAGGAAATGGTGAAAAATGTTTCATGTTTATATTACATCAGTACAATTATTGTTACATTTAAATTGATGATATCAAAACAAATACAGAGAATTAGTGTTAATTCTTGAACGAAATATAACTTGAGTGAGGTATATATATATATATATATATATATATATATATATATATATTAATGAAAAATATACTCTTGCATTCTGTGAAGTTGATTATTGCACATCTTGTCAAAAATATTGTGAAAGATAAATTAATGTTATACCTTCCAGCCAATTCGCATACTAATTTAATGCAACAACTGTGTTTAATTAGACATTAAGCTATATATGCATATAGGAATGGAAAATAATATTCAAACAATGAGAGCTCTACAAAGTATTACTTTATTATTGTGTCATGAGATTACGTTCAAGCTGAAACATAATTTAATTAGCCGTTGTGTGGCCCGGTATTGTTTATGAATATATATGTTTGAATTTCAAACCGAAACCTATTTATAGTTCATTGGAGTAGATTGTTTGAGTACAACATGTCTTTCCTTTTCTGGATATCTCCGTTTTTAGTTAACTCTTTTTAATTACGCAACCACCTAAGTTTTTATTCACTCAACTGTGACCAATATTGAACTCACAACTCTCTGTGTCAAATCACTGGTTTACGTCAACCAACGCTTTTATCCTTAGCAACACATAGCCCGGTTACAATAACTAAACAAATCTACCCTAGTGGACTAAATAAAGGGTAGGGTTCGAAACTCCAACACCTGAAGAAGGCCGAAGCGTTATTAGTTCGTATATGGTTATTATATATGTTATATATATCTATGTAGCTGGAAGAGAAAATAATGACATTCATGATGTTGACGTATAAAAAGAAGGAAAGTATTGACACTGGGAAAAGTGATGATGGTGTAGCTCAGAAATCTATTTCCTGTGAAAATCTTTTTTAGCAGAAGACTTTTATAGATTTCAAACAATGGTAGCACTGACTCCTTGGTCAATAAATATGGAATGTTTTATAAAACACCTATTATTTCCATTACCCTTACTATACACATCTGGAAAAATGGATTATTATAGCAGGCTAATTAATTGCGTCATCAGGCCTATGTTGTCTGGTTACTAGTGACATCTGACGAAGGTTTCACGTGACAGGAACCCAATCGACGACAATAGAAGATTCATTCCTACGCTTAGGAGAGCATATAAAAATATCACGGAGCTTTGAACTCCTATCGAGAGATCACATCTCAACAATTGTCCACAAACATTTAGACAACTAGAATCGATAACAAGCAGAGTTGTTGCATATTAAGAGCAAAAGGCGGTTCTTCGTGATATCAGTATTTTATCAGGATTTTATAAATTCAAAGGACTGGTTCTTGAATGATCAAGGAAGTTAAGCAATATTGTTCCTGATCAGTAGCTAGATAGGTGACGATCAAGGACTATCAACGTTTGTAAGCTTCTTCATGCGGCTGGTGCAATGCATAACGACTCTGAATTTGAAATCGGCGAATCAAATGCCAATATCAGTCGGGTACGTAGTATCGTTTTACATGCAAATATTCTTGGTAAATATAGAACACTCCCACTTTTCTCCACTGATATGGGTTGATTAATAGGTGCTGGATAAGTAAGTAATTGTTATCTCTAAGTCCAATGACATTGAGAACGATGAGATCGGAAGTTGTACACTCCTGGGAAGGCAACCTCTAGCGACAAGGACCCAGATTAAGTGCGGCTAACCCCAAACGACCCCAAAGGGTGAACAAGGGGATGATGATATAATAGATTTTAACAACTGAAGCAGCGGATGAAGCGGGCTACGCAAGGAGGTGTCGATCGAAATTTTAACTTAGGCAAGGGCAGTCTGTTCCAGTTTTCTAACTGGATTCTGCATGTCTCATTCCATATGTGGCGCAGAGGAAGAACGTGCCATGAAATGCCGATGACGATTATCTATGAATAATTCTTGTAATGTAAAATTATTTTCTGGTTTTTACCTACAAAATATCATAAAGCTGAAAAATTAACAGCAAGCAAATCTGTCAAATATTATTTGAATATCATTTATTTGCATTTTTAAGACGGGGAGGTATCGATATTTATATAATTTACATTCAAACTATAATTTCGTCTTTGTTGCTATACGACAGCATTTCGTCCATTGTGGACTCGGACCTTCTTTAAATGTGTATCGATAAGAATAATATTCAGAAAATGTCATAAAATATTGTTCAAATACACACGCACGCGGATAGATTGTTATTTTTCCGCTGTCTATGTCTAGGGATATCTGATCTTTTTTGAAATTCTTATTTAGTAGTTCTCATTTATTACTCGCCTTTTTCTCATTAAATGGGTTTGCACTACTAACCATCTTCGGGATTGAACTTCCAAACAGTACCTCATATTTTTGATACGTTAATATATATATATATATATATATACCCGGCCATATAGCCTAATGAGACAGTGACCAGGAAATAAGTGGTGAACATTTCTTTTTTTAATATATTTTGGGCTCTGCTTATTCAGTCCTTTTGATAGTTCATTGAACACTTTATAATTAAATGTCTACTGGTCTAATCAGTACCTCTTTTACTGTTATACGCACAAACACACACGCACGCACACATACACACACACACACACACACACACACACACACACACATATATATATATATATATATATATATATATATATATATATTACAATCATACATATGATTCTAGAAATCTAAATAATCCGTATAAAATATCTATAACATTATCTATAATATTATTCAATAAAACATGCATGGATGAAAATAAGTCGTTTAAACACAAACACACATAAATATATATATATTTCTCTGTGTGTGTGTCTGTGTGTGTTTGTAACGGAAAATCAGTTTACCATTTCGTTTAGTTTACATTTCCTCAAAACATGAAAAAATCTCCAAAGAAAAAGGAATTCATGTAATATGACCCATAAGAGAAATCTTTAGTCTGATTTTGTATGGGTCACAAAGATTAGTGAGAAAGAGTTTATTGGACATAAGAATTGATTTTGAGCGAAATACCTATAATTACCTGAACATCTGCACACGGATGTGTACGCACGCCCATCTATTAGGAATATATATATATATATATATATATATATATATATATGTTCACCTGTACTCGTATATACGTTCAAATATCTTATGGATATATCCACTCTCGTGTTCACACACCTACATACAGACATATGAAGATCAGAATAAACGATTATATTCACAAAATTAATAAAAACACATACACACACACACACACACACACACATATATATATATATACACAGATATGCAAACAAACTTATCATATACACAAACAAAGGACCTACATTCAAATACCTTATCCGATATCAGTAACAATTTCTTCAATACGCAAAAACTTATCAAAGGATAATGTACACAAAAAAAAGAATTTACAAGTGCGATAAAGTGGGATTATTTGCATATATATACTTATATATATATATATATATATATATATATATATACGTGTGTGTGTGTGAGTATTTAATGATTACATACTAATATATGTGATAATAGTCTTTCTTCCTGTGTAATTATGTGAAGAGTTTCTATAAATTCATGTGCTAGTGATAATAATAATAATAATCATGCCTCCGTCCCTGCGTGAAGATCAGCCCGAATATAGCTTTCCGTACTGAAGAGATAAGCTCACTTGTCTCTTTCAGGTAGAAAATAAATTACTTTCGTTCGTAAAGTTCAGTAAGGTTACACATGAATCCATTATTTAATTCCATAAATGGAGATAACCGAATATACAACTTATCAGCGGCATACAATAGACATATTTCACCATCTGATCACCAGATATTGGCTGTCATTAGCAAATGATACCAATGACTAATGCCAACCGGATACCAGTTCGCTTAACATATCAGCAGTCAGGGATGCCATACCCAGTCACTGAATTAAAGTCGAAATTTAAAATAGAAAACGGTCAGTAAAATTCACATTATGATACACTGGTAATATTTCATGAACTATACTGACTTGTATATTATTTTCTACTATTTTGACTAAAACATTTTGTAATGTACACGATTCGGACTTCTTCGTTATGTAATGAAGATAAGAGATGAAGACCAGAAATCATTTCGTGATTTATTAGCAATTATATTTTTAAGTTTTATTACGTATTGCTTATGTATTTTCAGAAATTAAATTGTTTTTATGGCGCCAGAAGATCACGGTTTTCCAATTCCAATGCCCTAATTTAAATTCTTAAGTGGCACAATAGACTAAAGATCTGCAACCACTTAGCTGATAAAAAAGACAGCATATTTAATTTATTGATACCAATATTTTAATCATTATTGTTATCAATATTACTCTTCCACTATAACTAAACTCTGAACTACTTTGTTTAGCATGAATTTATATAAGATATTTAAGCTGCTTGAGCGTGTATCCAAGCCCTTCTTAAGAGAGATAGATGTCACTTCCTTCGGCTCTTGATTAAGTTTGATTTTCGAAAATATTTTTGACATATTCTTATTTGTGCTGAAACAGCCGCGATTTTGCGAAGTGAATTTGGAGTATATCTGTATGCTATAACAGTGGGTTATTGGAGTTAATTTTCGGATTTGACGAACTACTGCAGGAAATGAGGTCGCCCTGGTCTACGAAGAAAACAAGGCAGAAGTAATTTGACAACCACCAGACGAGAAGTGAAAGAACATCAAAGTCGCTCCCATAATCAAAGAAAATTCCCCGTTCCCTTCTTCGCTGTTAACATGAACATTGCTTAGAAATTTGTACCCATTATTTGCAAAAGTATTCAATGAAGTATTTTCTCCTTCCTTCATTGTATGTAGTTACCTTTTATGGAGACCTTATGTGGTATTATAATTTTTATTGTAACAACGCTTTGATAGTATTTTACGCACGTTTTATAGGCCATCGTTTTGCAGACAATGCTCTTAATTTGTGAACAGCATTACTTTTTGCGTGTTAACAATAAATTTATTAACTCGTGTTGTCTGCATTTGTTGTGGATCTATTGTTAACAAATGTGAAGGCTAGAACAAAATTGAACAGCAAATGGTCAGCGAATTCAATAAAGGGTCTCGAGATTTTAAAACATCCATATGCCTCCTGCAACCCTGTTCGAGACCGACTAATACAACCCCAATATAGTGGAGCGCCGAACCAACGTGCGACATGCGTTCTTGTAAAGTAATTCCTCATACTGCATATTAGAATCCAAGCTAAATAAAACGAACACCAAAAATAAAAAAAACCTTTTCGTTCATACCGTTTTACGTAGTAGTTTGTCGATCCAGAGACGACATAGGATGCAACGCCATACAGAAAATGAATGCTACTTCAAATATTTGTTTTTTGTATAGTATTTTTTTACCAAATAGAAAAATCCTATAGTCATATATACTGAGTGCTTTTCTCTATTAATTTAAACTAGTACTTTCAAAATTACATGTTTTGATTACTAAGTTCTTGCTCACGTTCTTTTTAGTTTTTCACTATTTTTCCAGTTTCGTAATTATAAGTACCGTGACACTTTCAAATTTAATTCATCCTATTTGCTTTGGTTTTTCCTACCACCAAAATTGTTTTACTTTATATATGGAATTTGAAAAGTTATTCGCGCGAATAATAAATGAGATTCGCATTCATAAATAAAAAGTTTACTTAATGAGTTTTACTTAATGAGTTTTTACAGTTAAACAAATAAGATGTAACCGTAAATTCTACTCCAACAGCTTCTTTTCTCGCGCTTCACGCCCGTGGAACTCCCTTCCACAAGTCTGCTTTCCCGACAGTTACAATCTCCAGGTGTTTAAATGTAGGGTCAATAGACACCTCCTATCTCACTAACTCCCAACTATTCTCACAACACTCTCATCTACCCAACCCTCATTGTCGGTATCCTTACCCGCCTATCACCCACCCTCTGTCATTTCCTATATTTAATCAGCCTTTCTCCACTCTACGTAGCCCCCTGCACAGTAGTGGCAGTGACATGCCTTGCTCGGGGTGAAACGCTTATAAAAAAAATTGCTTTTATTGTAGGAAAAACTATCTGCAATTTATAAGTTCAGACCTGGCATCACAGCGTCAATGAATTTTGTACTGCGGTCCTTGTACCTCTTCTTAAATATTTCTATGCCATTTATTCGGATGAGCTATTTGGTAACCCGACTTAAAGCATAGTAAGATATTGAGAGTTAGGGCCCACCATTTTATTATCGATATTTCTAAGAGTAATCGTAAATGCAATGCTAATGATTTCTTCTCTTGCAACATTCACCTGTGGAACTCTCTGCGAATTTCATATTTTCTTGTCAGCTATGATCTTCCAAAATTTTAATGAATCGTCAGTCATTATCTTCTATTGTTTTAAGACTGTTCTTTTTGTTTTTTCTCCCGGTCTAAATTGTTTCTCTGTCTCCACTCCCTGTTTTCATTCAGTGGATAAAAGAATAATCTCCCATATGAAATATGTCATTTTCAGTATCTAGATTTCGGTATAAGATGTTATTCGCGGGCATATCATCTTCAGCCTTAATCGCTATTTTTACGGAAATCTTTCAGAGAATATTTTGAGTTGCACCAAGAATAATGTTTTTTCTATAGAATATTTAAATTTATTTTCCTCTTTTCCTTTACTTGCCGTGTTCTTTCATGGCGTAGGCAACCATACATTCCTACTTAGGCCTATCCCTTGTAACTCTTAATTTTCTGGTTGTTATCTCTCCCAAACGCCGCTTCGTCATCCACTAACTCAAGTCCTTCAAGTATGTCCCCCGCTGCTTTCCCCTGTCTAAATTTTGCTCCATCCCTCCTGAGAATATTAGGTTCTCCAAGCCCTCATCCTTTATAACGTGTCTCAATATCTTCCTGATGCTAATTATAAGTTTCCCTTTTCGTTTTCATCCTCTCTAAAACATTATCCCTTCTCACATCTTTCGTCCATAGTATCATCAGCATCATTTTATAGAACCACATTTTTTTTGCTTAGAGTCTCTCCTTTCTCCTTGAGTAGATGGTTCAGCAGACGCTGCCATATAGCAGGAGTGAGATCATATTCCATTCCAGTACTCAAAGAAATCATCCTGGTTCTCAATACTCTGCTCAGATTTTAAAATGTGTCATTGGTTAGGTAAATGCACCTTCTCATCTGTGTATCGCCCTTGTATTTTTATCTTTATTTAACTTTTAATCTAAATGAAACCGTAGAATATTTAATCTTTTAATCTTGTTATTAATAAAAGCAGTAACATAACTTTATAAAATTTAATTCCCATGAGCATTGAGTGAAATTAATTTCAAATCTTTTAAACCGTCAGTTTGAAATATGCACCTGATGATTGCATAACGCATGTAACTTCGAGTCGTATCATAGACGTGTAATAATATGTATATTTATTAATATATATATATATATATATATATATATATATATATGTAAGTAAATATATATGTGTGTGTGTGTGTGTTTCTGTGCTTGTGTTTGTGTGCATGTGTGTGTTTGTATGAATATGTAAATATATGTATTTGGATAGATACAAGAATCTGTGAATAGTATCTGTATCGTTTATGCTATTATTCTTCATAAAAAGATAAATGTTAGCAAAGCTGTTACTGTCCATAGGCACCGTGCCTACACCCAATAGGCCCTAATTTTACTTTATTTATATTTATAATTAGATAATTTCATCAATTCTTTCTTTTTCTCCTTCCACGTTTTAGTATCTATTCCATTTTTAGGTTAACCTAAATTATTTATGCATTTAATAAATATGAAATCTTAGTAGATGCGAATTTACCCATAAGGAATATTAAAAATGGAACACAATTAATAATTCAAATCGAAAATAAGCTATTAACATATGCTAACAATTCGAAAATTTGCTAATATGAGTTGTGCGTAAAACATAGGATAATATTTTTATTTTATATATATATATATATATATATATATATATATATATTCCCCCCCTCTTGTTACTGCATCCATCATATTTTATAAGCACACACACAGACACGTATATATATATATATATATATATATATATATATATATATATATATATATAGGATTGCGTCTGGCATGAAACAGTCTGTCGTCTCTGAGCGTTGACTTCAATGATCACTTTTATAATTATATACGCTCTATCTCTGATATTGAGCACTTTGACCTATAAATATAGCACGACTTAAAACTATATATATATATATATATATATATATATATATATATATATATGTAGAAGTATTAGACCATTTGTAAGACTTCAGTTTCGAGTTCTTTTCGCAGACGTATCGACGTCATTCGAAAAGCAATTTCATTTGAACAAATCCATATTAGCGAGACTAAATTGTAATCTGCTGAATACTTGATTTTTTACTTTGACCGTATCAGTAAAACAACTCTGAACATAATTTAATATAAGTCAAGATAATACATCAAAAACTCAGAAACTTGGGAAGTAATATCATGAACCGTTGTCGGTTCATTTGCACCTTCATCTGTTTGAGACAAAAATTCCTGGCTCTAAATAAATGGAAAACTGATAAAAACGTTATAAATATAATTTGAATACAGCTATATATATATATATATATATATATATATATATATATATATATATATATAGATAGATCATCATTCCCATACAAGATATGGCTAAAACTATGGAAGCATTATTAAGCAAGAGCAAAATTTAGAGCCTACTATCAACTATAAACACGGCAAGAACGTGCTTCTAATGTTCAGGGTATAATACACGCCAGGCTTTATACACATACATAAACACTAAGCATATCTAGTCTCAAATAAAATTTTTCTTCAATAATGGCTAAAAGTATAGCCGAAAACACTGGGACATTTAGAAAAATTTATATAGTTTATGTTCTGAAAAGAAAAATTATATAATCACATAACAAATTACATTAAAATCTTGACTGTAATACATTGTCTGTCATTTTTAATGAGACCTGTAAATATATATATATATATATATATATATATATATATATATATATGTGTGTGTGTGTGTGTGTGTGTGTCTGTGTGTTTTCATCTAGTCGAGATGAAACAAAAACTGTGTTAGTAAATTGCTTTAAAATATTGGGGAAAGATTAATAAATAAAATTCTCAAGTCTAACGGTTAAAAATTATTTAATATTATTTTCGAATTAAATAAATTAGAAACTACCGATTCCAGTAGACAGTTTTTAGTTTTCCTTTCGTTTTATTTCGTATAGCACATTTTTGTAACATCATTTGATATTGTGTATGAAAATAATTTGATTTACAATTGTGAGTTGAGCGCACTTTCTATACATACTTCTGTAAGGGAATTCACTACTTTTCTGATTAGACTGGTATCCACTAGTTTAGAATATGTGTCAAGAAATGGAAAATGTAACTGGCGTCTGTAGGAATTTTTATTCTAGGTAACTTTATCGTTTTCATAGATCTATGATTTTCAAAAGCTAAATTGATATGTTGAGACGTGTTGCTATGCCATGATCTCTTTGGCTTCTGACAGGTGTTAGAGAATTTTTTCGTTAAGCTTGTTGATATCTTGTTGTTACGAACTACGTAACACTTTGCTGTCATTAGACACCGTAACAGAACAATGAAATCTCATTTTTGTCGTAAAACTTACAATAACAGTTAACGTCATCATAATAAACAAATCACATTGCAGTCCAAACAGATAGCAATCAGAGCCCCATTTTTCTTAATAAAACAGAAACAATTTTCCAACTCGAGTCAAAACTGTGAAACCGGTAAAATTACTCTGAATAAATATTCTCAAATTTGAATTTTCAAATTCGTTTTTCCTGTATATTTATAGTCTTGAGGGAAATATATGAAAAATGTTTTTTTTGTTTTTTTTTTGTGTGTGTGTGTGTGTGTGTATTAAATATATATAAGCATGTGAGACCAAGATGGAGGCTAATCAATTTCCATATATATCTCTGGATAAGTGTTAACCTTCCCTGTAAATTTTTGTTCTGCCCTCAACTAGTTTCACATTAACTATTTTCACTTACGTCGTCGCTGTGTGTGTGTGTGTGTGTGTGTGTGTGTGTGTGTGTGTGTGTGTAAAGAAAGAATCTTTAAAAGAAATGTTCATTCATCGGTCGGAGTGATGGACTCGCACAGACAGATTTCTGTTACTTGCACCACTTAAACCATTATAGGCATGTCCGTGCACATTTAGTTTGCCTTAGCGAATGATCTGAGACGATAACTGTGCGTGACATCCATTGATCTTCTTTCAGTATATTTACCCACCTTTCCTGCAGCTGTGACATTTCCACCGGACATGTGCTGGAAAGCAAACAGGGGGAGATCACTCAACAATCCTCATTGGCCGAGTGCGATGAATGATGGCTCACGATAGCAATTAGAGCGATTCACGCCACGCTTGCCTGTTGGATTAGACCGGTAATGGCAAGTGAAATTAAGCGTTTTGTATGCGTGAAGAAATTATTGCAGTTAGAATGTGATAGAAAGAAAGACTGTTTGAAAAAGAGTGGATATCCAGCAATTGTTTTGAATGATTTCCAAATTTTGATTAACACAGAAAATATATATGTGTATATTGTGTGAATGCATATCATCTTCAGTCAAAACATTGTATTTTAAGGAACGTGCTGTAACATTTTTTACGGTTTATTAACCCTTTGCATGTTAGTTAAAGCCTGGAAGTATTTTTACATTAAAAGAATATTTTTTCGGGGTTGATAATAATTTTAGTTTTACAAGTTTTAGTAATTAACCTATTGCTGCATGGAGGAGAGATGGATTCATATCTTTCCCAAGATTAATTCTCAGCTCTCCATTTTACAATTGCGAGCCATTATTCATTACACCAACTGTACATCCAAGCTTACAGCATCTGGCATTCCCAAGGGGTCATTTATTAAGTTACCGAACAGACTTAATAACTTCGGTAATGGGAGGAGAAACGGTATTTCTACATTATTTGGCCATAAACCACATCTTATATCAGAAGCAAAAAGAAAATCAGTATCATATATATGCATATTATTTTTCTTCTGCCTTGACTCTTTAAAACATTATTGATTATAACTCCATTACTTTCTATCAGTTGTCAATTTAAGCACTATTTTCACCTTAGTATCCCTTCCACTTCATGTTTTTAAATTTATATAGCAAAACTCGACCGATATTTTACTCGTTGTCACCCACTACCTTACAGCGCTTGTATGATATAGGGAATTGCTC
This sequence comes from Ascarosepion bandense, assembly GCA_037127315.1. Lineage (NCBI taxonomy): Eukaryota > Metazoa > Mollusca > Cephalopoda > Sepiida > Sepiidae > Ascarosepion > Ascarosepion bandense. The sequence continues at coordinate 2,875,442 of JBBBDQ010000493.1, read as the reverse complement.
GTACTTGTTTTAATCTTACTGTTTAAATCAGCTTTTTGACTTGGACAGCACCAAGGACTGCCGATATGCTGGAACCATGTCGGAGTTATAGATGAAAATTTCCTCCTTTGAACTTAGACAACATTTACAAAATAGTATAACCAATAATTGAACATCCCCATTAATAAATATTGCGTAGCGTTTTTTTCTTTCTATGGTGTTGTTATTAAAAAGGAAAATTTTCTCCCCTTTTAATTTTTAACACAGAAGAAAAACATTTAAAATTCACAATCTTCCTAGTAACAGACAGGTTGAAAATTGAGCTTTCAGAATATATATATATATATATATATATATATATATATATATGTGTGTGTGTGTGTGTGTGTGTGTGTGTGTGTGTGTGTGTGTGTGTGTGTGTGTGTGTATTGGAGCAGCAACATTTATTTAAACATGTTTTGTTGAATACGGCTGAAAAGAAAGATTTTATAAATTTTTGAATGTTAAATTATTATTTTCCCAATCGTTTTAAGTCATTTTACTGGCCATTCCCAAGGATTTAATGTTTCTGATAATATTATTTTGTCATAATGTTTTACTGTAACTAAATTTATTTTGTGTTTTTATAAGGAAGATACTTTCAAAGTTCTCACCTGCCACAAACGACTAGAATTTGCATGATCATCTTTCTATTTAAACAGACATTCGTCTCTTCAATAGTGTAGGGTTGATGGTAGGAGATAATTATCTCACATATAGTACTTTCTCTCTTTCTCTTTCTCATTCTCTCTCCTCTCTATACGTATATATATATATATATATATATATATATATATATACAATTTTATTTATTAATCCAACAGATTTTTATTGCTGAAACGTTATTTTTAGTAGATACAAGTTGTTGCTTAGAATTTTCATTACTTTATTGAACACTATATTTATTTATTTTCGTCTGCCGGACTGGATATTTGAGAAAATGTAGAGAAAGATATCTCCCTTAATAACAGATGTTTCTCAAACAGAGCAGATTTAATGACGTTTTGCTATAGAGGAACATAGTTTCGAATTCAGCTCGTGAGAGCATATTTTTCTGTCGTGAGAAATTTGCGATATTTATGCATGTAGATGAAAATAAATAAGTACACTGATTAAAAATTACATGGAGTCGATAACCAAATCCGATTGTCTACCAAAAGTAACAGTTAATTGAAAAAGATCTGTCGGATTAATAAATAAAAAAAAATATTTTCTTTATAAATACACTTCGTTCTCGTTAGGTTACAAAACTGAGCAGATATCCCTATTTCAAGAGAAAGACTAAAATCTGTTTTCTGAAGTAATTATTAATCTTTTGCTTGGTTTTTCAACGCACTCAGTAAGCCATGATATCTGATGATAATTTCCCATAGAAGAATTCAGAAATATACTGTTAATAAAGGAAGCGTCTATTGAAATACATGTATCCATTACAAATAAAGTATAAATAATATATATATATATATATATATATATATATATATATATATATATATAAGCATATTACTTGAGATAATTACTTTTTTAATATATATTTTGTGAAGCAAATTTTTGAAAGATTTTTAAATGAATGTTATTATTTTCTAAAAAAAATATGTTACCTAATATTTGTGACTTATGGGTTTCTGTTCACTATCTCTCTATATATTTTTCTCTTCCCTTACTTTTCTTTTTCTTTTTTTATATTTGCTCTGGATAAAATCCATTGAGGTCTCTATTTTTATTTAATTGATAATTTTTATTAATTAGATAAAATACTTGAATTATCCTCTTCGTCTTCACGTGTTGGCATTATAGCATATCATATATATATATATATATATATATATATATATATATATATATATCCACTACAAATGGTACATTTGTTTCGACATTGAAACTTCAATGTCTCATCAGGTGTTATGTATAGGAACGGAAAGCCTCTTTTCTTATATTTAGTCAGTTGTGTTTGGGATGTTGGTAGGGGTTAATGATAAGGGAACAAGTCTCGTGTATTGACCGTTAGAATTATGAAGAAAGTGGTATGAGTAGTTAAAATGGTTGATTAATGAGAGTTTTTGATTTCTAGACAGATTTAACATTATCAGTTAGAATGTAAATTTTTATTATCTTGCGACTAGACTATATCCTTTGGATTTCTTAGAAGAGCCGGTAAGGGATGGGATGCCTATTATGTACAGAATATTTTTGTATTATGCAGAGTCTTTATAATTAATATAAATGTGTATAATTAATATTAATTTTGGATTTAGGAAATAGATTTTTCCTAATAAATCTTTAATTTTTAATTAGATCACGGTTTGGAAATCGATTATTTCTATCAAATTTTAAATTCTGAATTTCTTTTCTTAAACATGGTCGGTTGTGTGGGATGTTGACTGGGTTGGGGGGTTAGTGATAAGGGAACAAGCCCTGTGGATTGACCTTTAGAATTTTGAAGAGAGTGGTGTGGGTAGTGAATATCATTGATTAATGAGTGTCTTTGATTTCTAAACAGATTTAACTTTAGCAGCTAGAATGTAACTTTTTTTAATGTATTGTGAGTAGACTATATGCTTTTGGATTTCTTAGAGGAACAGGTGAGGGGTGAGATGCTTATTCAGTACAGAATATTTTTTGTATTTAAGCAGATTTTTTTATAATTAATTAAATTTGTATATTTAATCTTAATTTTAGATTTAGGAAATTGATTTTTTCAATTAAATTTTAAATTTTAATTAGATCGCAGTTCGGAAACCGATTTTTTCTATCAAAGTTTAAATTGTAATTCGAATACCGTTTACGGTAAGATTTAATGTAAGAGGTAAATTTTAATGTTAAAGATTTTAGGTCTAGGTAAACAGGCAATAAGTGCACAATAAGTAGAAATTTATGTAGGAGGAATGATTGAATGTTTGTATTTAAGGTAATAGGTGAATAGATAATAGGTGTGTTTGTATTTAAAGTAATAGTTGAAGTTTAATGTGTGTATTAAGGACAGTTTATATAATTAGCCTAATTATGGATATTAAACCTTACTTTAGAATTTAGTAAATCGATTTTTTCTATAGAATTTTTAATTTTTTAGAAAAATAAACCTTACTTTAAAATTTATCAATTCGATTTTGTCTATAGAATTTTTACTTTTTTAGAAACATTTCTAGGGGTTCCTAGCTCTGGCGTTTGTAGTATTTTTTAGCATGATTGTAAGGTTAGTTCTCTAATGTGCTTGCAGTTTACTGTGATTTCATGCCTCTGGTTTAAAAGCTTGTTACTATTCATATATTTAAGGATTTCAATTTTTTTTCAATTTTTTAAGTTTAAATTAATGTTTTGGACGTTGTAAAAATTATTTCTCCGTTCTGTATTCACTCGGACATATATATATATATATATATATATATATATATACTTCTAAAAGTAAACGGTAAAAAACAGTTATTGCAAATCGCCTGAAGACATGGTAGAAACTTAAGTCGCGTAATAACTCGTTTAAAAAAAAGAATATATATATATATATATATATATATATATATATATATATATATATTCTTTTTTTAAACGAGTTATTACGTGGTGTTATTAGTGGTGTCTTCAGGCGATTTGCAATAACTGTTTTTTACCGTTTACTTTTTTTAAGAACGCCCACATAACGGTGGTTTTCTTTGACGAGGAATTTCTGAACGCACAATTTTTTAAATTACATGAAATTGTAACGGTATCATCCATGGTTGATGGTTGTATGGGCCTAATAGGTATTATTTAGTATAGTTACACTTAGTCATAACGTCTGTTCTTTCATTCAATAGTTCATTTTTGTTTGGGAGTAATTTGCATATTTTGCCACTGTTTTAAGGCTTGGTTGTTTTCACTATACTCCACGTTATGTCTGGGTTTTTTCCATATTTTGATTTCAATTTCCACGCGTGGCTAGCCAATGTTTTACAGTTTTTTTAAGTTTTCTATTTTGAATGTAAACTTGTGATTGAACCACCTGGTCGTAAACGTCTCTTTTGTTGATCCCAAATATATTTTATTTTGACCATTTAAGTCATGTACTTTTGCCTTGTAAATGACATCTTTTGTATTACAAAGTCCTTATAAAACGCTAAACGGTAAAAAAACTTATTGCAAATCGCCTAAAAAACACTACATGATAGTAAGCTAGGTCGCGTAATAACTCGTTGACAAATGAAGTATATTCAAAAGTTTTAGAATATAATTGTATTGAACACTTTTTAATACAAATGTGCACTGATCTAATTTTATTGTAACCAAAGACTAATTAAACAATCAATATATATATATTATAAAAATTTCTCCCCAAGCAAGGCAGTACTACCAGTGGTTCACAGCGCGTTATATAAAAGGTTAGTGTTAAGAAGGAGGAACATGTTACAGAGGAAGTCAGAGAATATATAGGAGAAAGATGGGAACATTGATGTAGAGAGAGCTGTATGAGAGTAGAATGGAAATGGAGAAAAATATGATACATGGATTATCAGGGAAGTGATGAGAGTCAAAATTAAGAGATGACAATTGACATTAGCAGTTAAATTCTTGGAAAATATAGCTGTCAGGATACAAGTATAAGGAACAGAATTACACAGACGGGAACTTTGAAAAATATCCTGTTCCAGACATAGTCACCGATTGAATAACCCAGATATATTCCGCACTGTCCAAAATTGTATTTTTTACGGGTTTCACAGCCTGGAAAAGAAAACATAGATTTACGTCCGGGTTTGTATCGGGTGTCATTTAATTACATGATGATGTCCGATGTCCAGTAGAGAAATTGACGAGGAGAAAAAATGAAAAATAGCCAAGTTTTTTTATTATTTTTTAATTTTTTTATAATCGTGTTGCTCCAAGCAAGGCATTTTACTGCCACTGTTGTGCAGGGGGTTACATAGAAGGAATGCTATGAGGAGTGAGCGGTTGCAGGGGGTGTCAGAAAGAGAATAGAAGAAGGAAGAGATGACTGATGGGAGTGGGGTGGACGAGGAGGAATGTTATGAGGAGTCAGCGGTTGCAGGGGGTGTCAGGAAGAGAGTAGGAAAGGGAAGACTGATGAGAGTGAAGCGGACGAAGAAAAAGCATGAGAAAAAGGATGTAAGTTAGTGAGACAGGAGATGACTATTGACTTTACATTTAAATTCTTGGAGATTGTAAGTGTCGGGAAAGCAAGTATGTGGAAGAGAATTCCACAGGCGGGAAGTGCGAGAAAAGAAGCTGGAGAGTAGAATTTGCGTTTACAATTTATTGGTTTCACAGTAAAATGGTGGGACCTTTTTGCTAATCTTGTGGCTCGAGGAAATTTGTATATAGGGGGTACCAGTGGCCTAAGCTCATCGGAGCAGATGCCATGAAAGTATTTGTAGAAGAGACACCGGGAAGCCACACTGCGTCGGTGAGAAAGTGACTGTATCCTAGCTGCCAAGTCCGGATCGATCACATTACAGATTGTTCGATGGATTTGGTCAAGGACACCCAAGTGGATAGCAGGAGCACCGGACCAGATATGGCAGCAATACTCAATGCACGGGCGGATGGAAGAATTGTATATGTACAGGATTGTTTGGAACGGGAAAAACTTCCTGGGCCTACTTTAACTATGGATTCTATATAGTTATTCCACTTGATGTTTGGTGTGAGAGTTAAACCGAGGAGGCGCAGTGTTTCGCTTTCAGGGAGAGAAGCCTGATCAATGTTAATAGGCGGGAGGAAGGATTGTCTGTGGTGGTTAGGGTTAGGGTTAGCCGATTTGTTTGGGATGCATTAAAATTTACGAGCCATTTCTTACCCCAGTCCACCACTGATTGGAGGTCCTTTTCAAGCTCGGCAGCGAGGTTTGCTCTTTCAGCCTCGGTAGTTTTTTGATCGAGACGAGAGTAAACCGTAGTGTCGTCAGCATATATGCCAACTTGGGATCTTATTACATCAGGGAGATCATTAGTATAGAGAAGGAAAATCGTAGAACGAGAATAGAGCCTTGAGGGACATCCGCATTCATGTGATAATATTAGGAGTATTGTCCGTTCAATACCAACCTCATTGTACGGTTTGAAAGGAAGAACTGGATTAGGTCAAACAGTTGTTCAGTTATACCATAGCCCTGCAGCTTGCATAGAAGGCCAGCATACCAGATTTTGTCAAACGCTTTGGAGATGTCAAGGTCCACATTTCGGGATTCGCCGTTTTTGTCGAGGGCCTGGTGTATATAGTCAGTGATGGTCATGATCATATCAGCAGTAGACCTAGTGAAGGGGAAGCCATATTGTTTGTCAGTGAAGAGTGTATTAATTCTTGAGAATGTTTCTTTCCGAAGGGCATGATACAATACTGGTAACTTTACTTTGATGTGCCAACAGCTGATATTTCTTTAGCTGTTTCTGTCAAAAGTACAGCACAATATCCTTTCATTTAAGTACATTTATTAATGTGTTTTGCCCAGCCTATTCGGTCTCTGCTGTTATCAATACTTGGTATGTGATATACGTCTTTCTTCGTGACAGTGTTTATTTTTCTGTAGTCTGTAAAGAATCTGACCGATCGTCTGGTTTATGCACGAGTATGCACGGTGAGGCTCATTCTCCGTAACTATGCTCAGTTATGCCATTTGCTAGCATATTTTGAAGTTCTTTCTCCATTTCTTCCGTTTTCTGAGGGTTAATTCAGTATGAATCTTCTTTTATGGGGGTCACTTGAAGTCATCCTGCGTGATTGTCGATCTTTTCGGTATAACGGAAAACAATCCTTGGTAGTTGTGGATGAGATTTGTTAGTTCCTTATTTTTCTCTGTAGGCAGATGTTTTAACTTTCCCTCCAAAATATTGAGTATTTCTGAATGACTCAATTTAGGTGACACATTCTGATTCACACTTTTTTGTGTCTGACACATTTGATGACTTTTCAGGTGGGTTTATTGATACCGCTATTAACTTTTTCTTCCTACGCCAATATGTCTTAATCATATTAATATGACAACATTGAATTTTTCTTCACCAGTCAGGGGTTGAAACAATATAGTTTAAGTCATTAACCTTTCTCGGGATCCCTAAGCTTTCGTTTTAAATTGTTGGGATAACATTGAAAGTAGTACTAGTACTTCGCTTCCTGTTTCGAACAGTCACTTTGCTGCTTTCCTGTCTTAATGCGCTTTATTTTTTCTTAGACTGTCTGGAGATTTTTCTTCGTTATCCGATTTGCGTCTGTCATTCCATTTTCTGAATCTTGAAAGATAATCTGTCAGATTTTCCGGGTTGGACATATCTTGTATGCATTTCTCCTTGATCAGTTTTAACGGTGCTAGTATCAATATAAATGGACTGAGTCCTAATGATTCCTGCCTCGTTTCTCCTGACACAAATATGAAGAATGGTAAACCAAATCTATTTCTGAATCTTGAAAGATGGTCTGACAGAATTTCCGGGTTGGACATATCTTGTATGCATTTCTCCTTGATCAGTTTTAACAGTGCTAGTATCAATATAAATGGACTGAGTCCTAATGATTCCTGCCTCGTTTCTCGTGACACAAATATGAAGAATGGTAAACCAAATCTTTTTGTTGATCTATGTAATACGTTTCCATCATTGTTTTAAGTGTAGAATGAAAACGTTCCAGTGCACCTTGTGTCAACGGATGATAGGCTCTTGATTGAATGTAAGCAATTCCTAACCACTTTATCGTTTGAAATTCTTTTGATTTAAAATTCGATCCTTGATCGGTCTGTATTTCCTTAGGTAGTACAAGTTTGGTGACAAAACTATTCAGCGCCCTCACCACTTTCTTATTTGAGATATCTCGGAATGGGATCGCTTAAGTAAATCTCGAGATTGAACATAATATAATAAGTAGGTATTTATTGCCCCTTTTTTCGTCTTCGGGTAGGGCCCAACACACTCTGCTATTATTCGACTAAAGAGTTCCTCAAAAACATGTATGAGTTGCAATGATGCAGCCAGTATTTTTACGTTTGGTATTCCTATTGCCTGTCATGTATTGCTAATTTACAGAACATGATAACGTCCTATTTTATCCCAGTTCAATAAAAATGTATGATGTATTTTCGTATGTCTTATTAATACCCAGATATTCTGCTAATAGAGTTTTGAAGGCAGTCCTCAGATCTGAAACCCGGTATTTCTTAAGTAACATAATTTTTTCATAGCTTGTCCAGTTCTCTTCTTTTGGAAACTCTCTTTGTTTCTATTTCCTCATAAGGATCCGTGATAGTACGTAGTACTTCGGAAATGTTTAATCTCCATTTTCCTTTTCAGCTATCCTGAAATTACCTTTTAGTTCAGCATCGTTTCTTTTGTTTTTAATAAGGTCTTATTTCTCTTTAGAACTTTTCAATATGGCGTCCTTTCCTTTTCCCGCCATTTTGCTTCTTTCTCGAATCTTTTCCTTCTCCTTCATTTTAGCACGGGTTATTGCTACTCTTGCTATATTTATCACTGTTTTCCTTTTCCATGTTCATTCTTTAATTTTGCCTTCTTTCTGGCTTGAGTTTGTTCGTATTTTATTTTCTGCCAAGTCATTCGCAAAAAAAATATCCACATTTTGCATTGGTAGTTAGTCAATGTTACCGACTTCCGCTGTACAAGAATTTATTTGCGATCGTATTTTGCATTTATGTATAGCAATGATCCTTGGCCAATTTTCTATAACTCAGATATTTACTTTTTTTCCTGTTGCAGAATTTCTTCCTCTGGGTCGGCAAATTCTCGTTAAAAGTGATTGTGAAGATCAGATATCCCACAATATTCGTACCTCCCTCTATTCCTCATCATCTATATGCGCCAACCTCCCTCTTGATATCGACAGTATATATCCACTCGCGACTTGCTTTCTAGAATTTGTGCCTTGTTGCTTATTAACGTATTGTTCACTTATCCGTGCTGCTTTTTCTGGCAACTAGTGTATGTGAGCCCAGTCTTGTGACATCGGTAACACATAATATCATTGATATCTCGCTTATTGTGTGGAAGGCTGGGTTTTATTCGTCCAACTAAAATCTGCTTATGTTTTCTTCTATTAGTTTTGATTTTTGTGCTTTCTGCATTATTCCAACGATTCGTTCATGTTTGCCTTCTTTCGTGTGTGAACGTATACTCATCTGCTAGCGTTGCTAATTCGTAGGCGTTTTACACTTTCTTTTCGTCTAGATATAATTTTTGATTCTTTAGATAATCCGCTTAAATTCTTCTATCAATACACGTTTCTTCAATTCGTCATATGTTCTCTCTATCTCTTTTGCTTGGCTCCATTGTTCGAAGTATAACCACTTCTACTTTAAATAGTCAGTATAAGTTTCTGCTTTGTTAATGTATTTCCGGAATGTCTGTCTATACAATTCTGATACTAGTTCACAGATTGTTGTATTGTTCTTTTTACTACCTCGTAATTCACAAATTCTTCTATTGATAATTTTGCCCAACGTTTTGGGCGTATACGCTGAAGGTTGTCTGTGATAAGGTGACTGCTAACAATTCATGCCTTGACCACTTTAGAATAATAGCAGTTTTCTCGTAATTTGAAAAATATTCATTTATTTTTTACCCCTTTAGATTTTGGTACCAGATTAACTGTTTAGTTATGTCAAATCTTCTGAGACATTTTTCTTCTTCGGACCAAGTTGTCGTAATTTATCCCATCCTAAATTTTAGTTCCATCTTACCTCTTTTAATTTCTATCTGAGCATTAATCTTCACTTATTCCAACTTCAATTTTGTCTGCGTCAATAAATTCTTGTCCATGTACAATTGGCTGAAAATGTTTTTCTCAAACAAGTTGGTGTCTAACATGAGCTCTATTATCGGTTTTATTATTATTCCTTTCTTCATAGATCTCATCAATTCTAACTGTAGGCTTTTTTCCTATACAAAAGAGATCATCTTTCTGCAGTCGTAAGAGTTTTTCCGATTTGGTTCTCTTAGGTACTCTAAGACCACTTCCATGTTTGATCTCTTTTTTCAGCTTCTTTTTTACTTAGCTAGTTGCTGTTCTTTATTCTTCTGTCGTTCGATTTCCGGACGCAATCCCCCATGTTTGTTACGGACATGATAAGTAATCATCGCGTGGCTAACAAAGATATATTCCGGACTGTCTGTAATTTTATGTTTTACAGGTTTCACTCTCTTGCAAATAATACTTATATTATCGTCTGGGTTTGGCTCGGGTGTCAATTAATCACAGGATAATGACCGACGACATGAAACGTTAATGATGAGGGGAAAATAAATATCAGCAACAGACAAAATGAATGAACATTGCCGTTATTTCGTGGACAAAATTTAATAAATCACAGGCTTTATGTGAGTGCAAGATATGTGGTGTATATTACAGTTTAAATATGTGTTTAGAAAGTTTCAATTGTTTCATATATACTGAAGATATTTGCAAAACTAAAGAAGTTACTAGAGATTATGTTTGGAGAGAAAACGATATCTGTTCCAATCTTCTCTTTGCTAATTAGCGCACCCGGTTCCAAGCAGATGAACATCTGCCTGGAGCTGGCTGCACTAGCAAAAATTAATAAATATCAAATTCCTTTTTGTGAGCCTACGCGAATTTTGTATATCGTCCGATAGGAGACCCAGAATTAAATACGGGTGTGAATTCCTAAATGACTTGCTGGGACCCACAAAGATGAAATAAAAAGCCGACACAGGAAGCATAGCCAGTTGAGAAAGTACACGAATAATTAGCGCGTCCCTTGACCTCGTCAAGCGATCCACTATGCTTGCCTCCTTTTCTCTCTCATCTTCTTCGCTGTCCCCTGAGCTACTTAACCCGATTTACGGAGTGAAGACATCAAAGACATTCTTAACTGACAATCCCTCCCACATACATACGCACAAACTCTCTTTTCGGCATTTACTGCCTTAAACATTTTAACGCCCGCCCTTTGAACTCATCCAATAGATATTACTTTTATTTGAAAAAAAATACCTTAATTGATGTATGTGTATATATAAAAATATTGTTTCTATACACAATTTGATTTTCCTGTTTTACCCCACCTCCTTTATAGTGTGCAATCTACTAAAGAGACCAAATTCAGTTAATCTGTTTCAACACGCGAATACGCTTCACTAGAACGGATAACCCACTATAAACTGGTGACAACTCCACGTGATTTCAACACACACACACACACGCACACACACACACACACACACACACACATATATATATATATATATATATATATATATATATATACACACAAAACATTTTGACTTTCTGCAAAATTAGAATATTTCTTTTCAGCACAAACCAAACATGGCAACTGACGCTAAAGAAACTTCAACAATTCCAAACCAACCAATCCAATCTGTTGCGATTAAACCACCAAACTTCCTTGAATCAAATGTAATGACTTGGTTTGCAATAATGGAGGCGCAATTTAATATTGCAAATATTAGACAGCCCAGTCAAAGATATTTCAACATTTTGCCAGCACTCCTCGTGGACATAATAGGAAATATACAGCCATACTGCAATTAAAGCACTATGACGCACTAAAAGAAGCAGTGACATCTACAGCAACGTGTTGTCCCTCAGTATACCTGAATGATCTCATGTCATTAGCAGATCGAATTGGCGTAGGAGACGATACGTACGTTACAAATTTATTCAAGCCCTACCTCATTCTATTAAACCAGTAGTAGCGGCGCAAACCGATTTAGAGCAGATCGTTTCGGAAAGATGGCGGACGAGTTATTATATTTTAATTCACAAGCCACTGCATATATTCGACAGATTTCCGGGAAGCAAAAGGATGGACACCAAAATAAAGATGAAACTAAAAGGATACATGTTTGTTCCCACAGTGAAAATAAATTCCCTACCAGTGTTCACCCTTTCAACAAGAACCAAAAACCTAAAATCTGCCGAGCGCATTTATATTTTGCAGAACGTGCAAAATATTGCAAGCCGTGGTGCAGATGGACTAATAAACGGAATGTTCAAATGCAACTCTACTTCAGTTCCTCATGAGATTTCGGAAAACTAACTAAGTGAGAGATGTTAGCTTCCATTTCGTCGCCGCTTCTCATTGTAGCCGCACGGTTAGGAGCTCAACGTTTAAATTTTATTTTGGATACAGGAACTGCCGTATCTATATTTCCAAAGAGATATTTAAATGGAGCTGTGACATACCCAACTAATATTTGTTTAGTGTCTGCCAACGATCAAAAGATTGAATGCTCAGGACAAACAATACTGAATCTCACTCAACAGAACCTCAGACGGGAATTCACCTGGACATTTAGAATGGCCTGAAACTGCTCAGCTACTCCTAGGATACGATTTCCTAAACCATTTCGGGTTGGGGGTGGAATGCAAGAACAAAAAACTAATCGATAAAATGACCAATAAACAAACCAATGCACAGTCATCATCTATTATCATGAATATAGATGTAGTACCGAATAAAGATACTAACAATATGGTACGAACAATTTTGGAGAAATATCCAAACTTAATTTTTCTTCATCGCAACACGAATGCAACAAAACCAAAGATATACCACAGAATAGAAATTGGTAGCAATCCTCCTACCTTCCACATAGCCAGACAGTTATAAGCCCAGAGATGTGAAATCGCGAAAGAGGAATCCAAGAAACTCCTAAAGGCAGGAATAATTTCCCCTTCGGACTCAGAATGGAGTTCAGTCTTACACATGGTACCGAAATCAGACGGCACATATAGACCTGTCGGTGATTACAGACATTTAAATACCATATCAAAAGCCGATCGATATCAGGTCCCAAATATAAATTCCTTGTCTTTGAAGCTTGATAACAAGAAGTTCTTTTCAAAGATAGACTTGTCGTCTGCTTATCACCAGATATCAGTTCACCTGGAGGATGTCTGCAAGACAGCCATCCCTACCCCTTTCGGGATATTTGAATACAACTATATGCCTTTTGGACTACGGAACGCATCATGCACTTTTCAAAGAATGATGGACAATATCTTTCGCGATACTGAGTATACATTTGTATATATCGACGATATCCCTATATTCTCAGAAGATGAAGAATCTCATTTCAAGCATGTCGACCTGGTACTACAAAAACTAAGTGAGTACGACTTTAAAATTTGTCTCTCCAAATGCATATTTAGTGCTAATGAGTTAGACTTTTTAGGATTTCACATTTCTTCTAATGATTTCAAGCCCAGTGCTAAAAAGTTGAATGAATTAAGTAAATTTCCTCAACCAAACGATTCTAAATCTCTACACTGATTCCTCGGAATGGCAAATTGTTATAGGAAACTTGTGCCAAATTTCAACAATATCATATTACCTCTCACGGAAAAATACGTTTAAACCAAAATTCACTTGCTGTGCTTTTAAAAGCCAATCTTCCCTAAAATCAGATAGACAACAGCGTCACCTCTGTTTTATCAGCGAATATGTGAATGATATTTCACATATAAGAGGCTCACAAAATATAGTAGCAGATTGTTTATCACTTCCTGCCAATGCGATCACTATTGATGCATGTGACTTACAAGAAATAATGAAACATCGATCTACTGACAATGAAATTCAAGCATTCAAAGTTCAACTGATACCATACACAATAATAAAAATGAAACTGTGACAGAGAAGCTCAGAAAATCGGTATTTGACAGTCTGCATAATCTACAACATCTTCAAGAAAAACAATAAAATCCAGATACTATTGGCCAAAGATGGACAAATCCACAGAATTCCAGCATTGCCAAGAAGCCAAAATAATAAAACACACAAAGAGTAAAGTAAATCCATTGGAACTATCTTCCAGCCGTTAACAGTATATGTAGACATTGTCGGTCCCTTACCACGAGTAAAGAACCAAACTGATTCTTATTTTTCACCATACCGATTTTTATTAACATGCATCGATAGAAACACGAGGTGGATAGAGGCATGCCCAATAACAGAAATTACGGCGAAATCAATATCAATGGCTTTTGTCAATCTGTGGATCCCCCGATTCGGGGTTCCTCTTCATGTCGTTACAGACAGAGGAAGCCAATTTGAATCCGAATTATTCAGAACTATAAAAAACATAATTGGTTTCCACAGATAACGAACAACGGCGAACCATCCGTAAACGAATGGATTAGTTGAGCGAGCACATTGAACGCTAAAAACGGCTATTATAGCCAGGAAAGTATCGTCGTTATCAGCTGTATCTATCCTCCTTTTGGGAAGGAGGATAACACCTAAAGAATCGAACTATTCTCCATTTACTGCAGTAACAGGGAGTCATGCACAAGTTCCCCGATTATTAATCGACCCTACCAAGAGCGAGAACAGCGAAATAACAAAGTTGCACGTTAAAAGCTTAACCGACGAAATGCAAAAATATGATATGGACAAATTATCCAGTGGACACGTGCATTCAATATCTAATTCCTACATTCCAAAAGACTTACAAACAAGTTAAAGTATCTGGCTAAGAACTGAAAGAGTAAGAAAACCGTTGGAAGCTCCGTACACAGGTCCATTCCAGGTATTAAGTCGTCCTGAAAAATATTTTACTCTAAAAAGATCAGATGACGTCCATAGTAATGTTTCAATAGACAAACTAAAATCTGCATATGTTTCTGAAAATATAAAATCAAAAGGTTCCATCAAATTGAGACGGGATTTGGATAACACCCTATCTTGTACCGAGTAAACTAATAACAACAAACAAAAAATGAGAACGAAGTCCGTTAGAACGGTTAAACGGAAGAAAGAAAATACATATTTTTAATACTAACACCAACAAAAAACGAAAAAAACCAGCAAAACAAAACGAAAACAACTATTTGAAAAAAGCAACAACAGATACCAACAACAACACACATTCCTGGGGCGATATGTATGTGGTGATACCGAGCAAAGAGAGGGACTCGATGATTGCCCTCGGAGGTCCAGAAAGCAAATTACGAAAACTGGTCTTTGCGCACCCGGCTCTACGCAGATGTTCCTGCAGAAAACCAAAACTTAAGAAATATCAAATTCCTTTTCCCGAGCCTACGCGAATTTTGTTTATCGCACAATGGGAAGCCCAGAATTAAATATGGGTGTGAATTCCCAAATGACTTGCTGGTACCCACAAAGACGACATAAAAAGCCGACACAGGAAGCATCGTCAGTTGAGAAAGTACGAGCATAATTAGCACATCACTTGACCTCGTCAAGCGATCCACTATGCTTGCCTCCTTTTCTCTTTCATCTTCTTCGCTGTCCCCTGAGCTACTTACCCGATTAACGGAGTGAAGACATCAAAGACATTCTTAACTGACAATCCCTCCCACATACATACACACAAACTCTTTTTTCGGTATTTACTGCTATAAACATTTTAATGACTTTTGAACTCATCCAAAAGACATTACGTTTATTTGTAGAAAACCCTTAACTGATGAATGTGTATATACATCTAAATGTTGTTTATATATACAATTTGATTTTCTTGTTTTACCCCCTCCATTATAGTTGGCAATCAACTAACGAGGCCAAATTCAGTTAATCTGTTTCAACACACGACTACCCCATTATATATATATATTCAAAAGTATACTAATTGTTCTACTTCGATAGCACGACTCGGAATTTCATGCGTTATGTAATTAGATTTGATTAAACCCCTTAATAATACTATACATATATGCACCTTCATATGTATATTTATTAACTCAAGTCAATCTCTCTCATTATCTATCTATCTATCTACCTATATATATAGATATATATATATATATATATATATATATATATATAGTGAAACGAGGCAGGAGATAATTTCTTAGACAAATGTTGTTAAATATAATAGACAATGAATATCTGCTATGTGTAATAATGAGCCGATCTAAATATCGTATTTTGACTTTAATTGCAGGTACAAATGAAGACAAAAAATGACCCAGCATAATAAAAAAATGTGCAAATAATGGACAATGTTTTTTTTCCTCTTCAACTGAAATTATACCCAAAATACGATGTTTAAAACGGCTCATGATTAAACATAACTCAGCATTTTCTGACTATTCTTGGTATTAGATTTGCATTAATTGCCATGAAATCGTAAGGGCCAAATTTGATCGCGAATGAAATTGGAACAGAAATTTTGTTTTTCTATACCTAGAGCATTCGGAAGCACATGATTCACCACAACATCTTGCATCGTATATTTTAAAGAAACTCCTGATTCATTACCATCCGTTTTTCTTCCCACTCACACTAGGGAGCTTAATTGCTATTTACGTCAATCTTTTTTAATTTAATATTTCCTGTGAGTGTCAAATTCTTCAAACCGTTCTTTTTCATTATATGTAAAAATGTTACTGTTTGTTTCTCATATATAATATGTGCTCTTGATTTTACATTACCTTAAAATTTCCAAGTTGATCACGTGTTCTTACAATAAATCATGTGAGTTTTATACATTTAAGCCTTGTTTTCTTCTTATCTGACAATGAGAGTTTATTGACTTATTCGGATGCAAATTATAAGTCTCATTTTGTTTCCATATTTCTCAAAACTTCCAATTTATTCTCATCCTCTTGCTTTCGATATCTCTTGTATATTTCAAATTCTCCAAAAACTCTATCCTTATTATATATCCCAGAAATGTCAACTCTTTCTTCTATTTCGAAATATATTGTTGTCTTCGATTCTATATTCTTTAGAAAAATCGTGTAGCATACATTATTTTATATTATTATGTTATTTTAGTTATGATATTGAATCGTTCTGAAGGATTACATTTCTTTCACTTTCAGATATAAGTTTGATTGTTCATATATTTCGTGGCCTATCAACGACATATTTTATGCCTAAATATGTAACCTTTAAATAAAATATCTATTAAAATATTAAATATCTATATTATTATTCTCCCATTTCATATTATTATATATTATTGGTTACTTTTATATTACTTAATTGTAATATAATGAAAAATATAACACTTCATATAATTACTATTTTGATATAATATATAATACTTTAATATATGTTCGATGTTTCTATACTTATATTACTTATGATAGTATAATAATTTTATTACATAGATATTTAGAACATAAATACATATGTCATTGAATGATTCTTGCTTTAACAACTTATTTTCAAAAAAATTATTTATATAATGATCACCGAATACTTGTATATATTATTTCGCTAGAATTTTAAGATAAATGTTTTTATTTTATCATTCAGACACACACACACACCAATTGACTGACTCATAAACGCTAAAATTGATACATAAATTCTCTCATACACAAATATTTAAAATAAGGAAACCATCGCTTGATACTTGTATAATTTATTTTGTTACAATTTTGAACAAAAATTAATTTCAATTTGTCATTCATACGTATATTAACGGTGCCTACATACAGACACACTAAATTCATTCAAAGTTTAAATACGCTTGACAAGTGTATACATTTTGCATACATACACTTACATTGAAAATAAAAAATCTATTGATTTTATTACACGTGGTACATACACATAAACAAAAGAATGTTTTCTCTAGATTTAGAAATTTTTATCCGTTGAGTTAGTAGATGTGAGACGTATCTGACGAATGAAATGAAGTCTCAATCAACCCACTCTCTCTATAGATTTTTCATTTTTTTATAACTTCTTTAAAGATATGAAATCATTCGTCTTTAAAAATATCTGATGAAGCTTGTTAAACGAAACATGTTACATTAAAAACACTTTATTCCTAACTGTCCTTTTCTTATTCTGTTCATCTTGTCGGATTTCAGTCCATAAATTCAACTCGCATATATATATATATATATATATATATGTATATATATGCGAGTTGAATTTATGGACTGAAATCCGACAAGATGAACAGAATAAGAAAAGGACAGTTAGGAATAAAGTGTTTTTAATGTAACATGTTATATACACCAATCGCCCATAGCTCAGAGGTAGAATCGCCGACCGACGCAAATTCGATCGGGTTTCCTTCCTAGGTAAAAAGCAATCTGTTGTTTAACCGTACTGATGAGCTGTGATACAGCGAAACAGATCTGCCCGCGGATGATTATATATATATATATATATATATATATATATATATATATATATATATGTGTGTGTGTGTGTGTGTGTGTGTGTGTGTGTGTGTGTGTGTGTGTGTGTGTGTGTATTTGCCACAGACAAAATATAGATATGTAACTAGACATTTTAAGAAATATTTATTTACAGAGAGTAACATTACCGGCCTCACAGTTTGATGATTTCGAAAAGTTAAATTGTGATTTAGAGTTGTGTGCATATGATGCATATATTTCGCCTCTAATTGAAGTTGGATATATATGTATGTGTGATCTGATTGGTTGATTAATATATTAATATGAGATTATGAACATTTTAATATTGATAGAAGATTTTAGTATATATATAAGACTTCTTAATAGTTACATATTTTAATACTAATTTAAGTTTTATTAATATTAATATATGATTTTTAATAATAATATAACATTTTTATATTGATTCAACATTATTTATTATTAATATAAGTGTTTTAATATGAGTATAATGTTTTCTATTAATATAAGATTTTTCTTTTTGACTTTTCATTAATACGGATTTTATATATTATATATTTTCAGAGTCAGAGAGGAAGGAGAGAAAGGAGAGGGAGGAGTAGACAGAGACATAGAAAAGTACATTTTTCTCACCAGAATTTATTTTGAATATTCATAATCTGCCATTTTTCGATGAGTTTCTTTTTACAGCTGACCTGATGCTTCTGGTATGTATTCCGAAATTGCAGATAAAGTACAACAAAGTATCTGCAATGTTAATGGTCCTGAGCTGGTATCTTGGCATCAGTCAATTTCCCCCTCCATAAAGTCGCTTCTTTGTACCTTTTCTATAAATATTTTTATAAAAATCTTTCTGGTGACCTATTTTCATTTGTACCTAGAATTTATGTATTTAACGTTGTACTAGATTGGTAGCAATGTTCCTTCATTTAACAGTTGAAATTGCGTGATCTAAACATAATGTCCATGGTAACAGTTTTCTCCCTCGAACAGCTTGCTTGGGGAACTCTCTTTCGCTTTCATGTTTACCCGTCAATGTTAATCTTCAAATATTTAATTGCAATATTAATGGTTATCTTCTGTCTGTCTAATTATTTTTTCTTTATTTTATTTGTTCTATCTCCTTAATAACGTATTTTTCTCATATTCACTCATACTCAGTAATCCCTTGTTTATATATAGATCTTGACATGCGCATACCTATGTCAATACTCTGTGTCTATATTGGTTTCCTAAATATATATGCATCAATAAAATAAAAACAACTTGAAAGAAACAAAGAAAATAAATAGCATCACCTGCACGTGTGAATGAATTTAGTCTAAACATATCAGCACAGCAAAACTCATTCGTCATTTTCCTAACATCAGAGTTAAAATAGACAATGATTTACTTCTACTACTATTTCTTGGTTATCAATTCCAGTCAAAGATATGAAAACCAACGATATCTTCATAATTTTCAGATATCATTCATTGATAAATAAAATTATTCCAACGATACTGCCGTTTTTTAATCTTAATTCATGTCGTAATGAGTAATTAGCAACACTAAGTTTCGAGGCTACAATTTACTAAAATTCATTCAACTTACAATGACAACTGGAAAAAGCAGCCAAGAAGATTACAATATATGCATGCTGCTTTAGAAGATAAGAGGCGACAAGTTGCGACAACTTGGTAGAAAGAATGAGAAACTCCAGAGAAATATCTAAAAGCAATTGTGCTGTTAAAAACGTTAAATTTATGAACGTAAATTTCCCCTTTACATTTTCCTCTGGTTTTTCTTTTGTAGTATGTGAAAATTTAAAATGAGATTCTCGTCGACATCATCTTTACCTCGAATCGAATAATCTCGTTTCCTCTTTGAGGATCAATTCTTTTATGATAGTTTTGATGACTACATTAACCGCTGAATTGCAGGTCAAGGATTAGAAACTTTCCATTTAACCGAAACTCCTTTCTCTTCCACAAATCCCTACCACCGTTTGACGTTGAAAGTTTTGTTTGAAGATGACAGAAAATGACAGTAAAAAAATATTTCGATGGCGTGAATATTTTAAGATTGACTGTTTGAATATAATTGAAATGAATGTAAAAGATTAGGATGCATTCTTTATTTATCGATACTGTTAAATATATCATCTGCCTTCTGATAATTCTCAATTGTTGCAGGCATGATGACTATTGCAGGCATAAAACATTACTAAATAATTTTTATTGTTGTTGATGATAACACTGTTTAATTGGATTTTTTCGATATCTTTTCCAATAGTTGAAACAAACAAAACAATTTTTCAGCCGACCTGAATAATTGAAAAATTTGCAAAACTCTACTTTTACAAGCATTGACATTTTTAATATTACTGGGAAAGATTGAATTAATAGATTCAATAGAAATCCCCTAAATCAAAAATGTCTGGGAAGATTAATTAACCTGTCCCAGTGAATTAAATGTTGTATATTCGAGAATTTACTGAATTTATCTGTGCATATAATAAAAAAATCTGATAGAAATTAAAAAAAGAAATATGCAATAGACTTCTGACTGTTAAGAAAAAAAGTGTCTCACGTTGAGATTATCTCAGTCAACAAAGAAGTATAGTAGCAAGATACATTCTTACGCTAGTCTCCTCTCAGACTCAAAAGTGGGTTAGTGAATAGGGTTTGTTTAATTGACATAAATGGAGGATCTAAGAAGTACAGATGATGAGAATATGTATTATATATAATGGTTTATCCTAGTCAGTCAGTTAAATGCCACACGTGATACACGCTTGGGCGATCATGTTTCCAAAGAGACATGACTGACTGGGCAGAAGATTATCCCGCAGTAGGTTGCCATTGCTTTATGCGGTAGACTGGTTGCCGACCGAGGCTATAGAACCAAATCCGCCCTGTTATTTAACCCATAACTGGGGGAATAGACGGATTAATATCTTTCCCAAGGGTATTTGCGCGTAAGTGATTGCAATGAATTCAGCTGGAATTCGAACTCGGCTCCAAGATTTCTCGTTCCGAGCCCATATCCAATGCACCACAACGCACATCCTAGACAAGTGTTAAAATGGCTTTGATCGGAGAAGTATGCGCTCCAGAGTTTATTCCACAGTTTTTGGGAATGTGCCTGAAGAAAATACACTTTTTTACAATGTATTGACGATGAATAGGTACATGTTAGAGCATTATTTACCTCCAAGGGAAAAACTAGTAGAAATCGTCATAAAATTTCCCATCGTAATAGGGATGCATTAGCTGTGCTCTTGAAACGTTCGTCTATGAAAGATGGCTTATCGTATGAGAGGTATTAACAAGTATGCAGCGCTAAACAATGCGATTTCACCTTGTTTTGATTTTAAGCTACTTGGTTTGCGAGTGATCGGAGCTATAGTTCAGAATAACAGAGAACAACACGTGCACACGGTGTCAGAAGAACAATACATACAGAGCCGTATTTCTATATTTGAATTTCATGTTTTCATAAAATGGTTTGGTAATTTCATATCCACTGACCATTTATTTAAATTCTACTTCATTTTCTGTTAGTGAGATTTATCATTCTTTACATTACTTACACGTTGAATAACGTCTTCATTTTTGTTGTTGTTATCGCAACATTTTAGCATTAACGAAGTTATGTCAAACCGGGTAAGTTATGGGTAATTTTGAACTGAACACTGTATTTATTCTACAAGGTAGACTTTTCCTGTTTTAATTCCCACATCTAAGAATATTTTGTCTAGTTCCTAAATTATTGCTGTACAATTATGGCTTCCCTCGTTTTTACTGCCTGCATCAAGGATTGAACTCACAATTAATATTGTACCTAATTACTGAACTAATGCTTTAGTCTAGTCAGTTATTTTCTCATGGGAATTACTTAATGCTTTATTTGTTTGCTGCTAGTTGCAAGGCCCATTCGTCAGCCAGACCGGCCACTCGAACCCCATTACAAAAAGTCCTACTGAACTCTTACAGCCCACGTGTAGTTTATACAGCTACTATGCTTAGCAGGCATTAGTTACATTTTCTTGGTGATAGCACATAATTTTATTTCTTTGTGTGGAAAAGGTCAGTAGGATCTAATCCTTGATCAAGGCAAGTTGCGATTTCATGCAAGCAAAACCATCAAAAGCTGGCTTCCAATCTGTATAATCAATGAACATTCACCCACAACGCATGCGCCAACAGTGGTATGTTTTTGAAACACGTTCTAAAGGTGCCGTTCACTAGGATCTAATCAAGAAACCATCTTACTAACAAATTGAAACCGTGGAGATTGAAACTAGGATCAAACAACTCAAAGAGTTCTAATTCGAGTTAAATTTACTGCATTCATTTACGAGCAAATATGCATCGGGACGGGAATAATCCATTTCTTCTTCCTCCCGCTATAGGTTAAATCGAATGAAAGATTGGGTTTTATATGCTTGGTTGATTATCAATCTATCTCGCCGGGCGGATAAAGGTGTTTGACTAGAATCAACACCACTATCTGTAAAAAAAGACAAGTTAAAGATGCATCGACGGCTCCCTTGTCGATGGCGAAGGGATCATCGATGGCTAATGCTCCACCGGGAGTGATAGGGTTACGTTAAGATTATTTATTAGATTTCTATTTAATGGTTAAATCTTAAAGTATATGCCGAATATTGATATGCTAGTATCATCGACATCCGCGTTTCTTTAATTTTTTGTAATTTCCATCATAGAACCGGCAGCTGCTAGCTTCTTTGCTATTACTGAACGATACGTTGTGCGATGATTAACAAATCCAGAGACAGATTTCTCAAGTTTTGATCGCCACTTCCACCAGAGCTAGTTGTTTCTATTCTGAAATCAAAATAAGTGAGGAACTAAAAACGGCATTTATTGTCAATTACTAAAATAAAAGGAGCCAGAAATCTTAATTATCCCAAAAGATACAATTGATATATTGCTGCGTTTCTTTCTACTTAAATTTGTTCTTAACCACATCAGAATAAAGTGCGAGAAGGTCTTGCGAGATATCGGTTTATACATTCTTTACGACCCATAATAACACCATTTATTTAATCAGTGAAGCGTGTCACAATGATCTAACAGTAGGAGAATGGCTGATGAACTAATTTCATTTATACGAAAGAATATGTTTAAAAAAATAATACACTTTCTTACAATTTCACTCAATATACGAGATATTAATAGGAATTCGCTTATTCCATGACAATAATTTAACCTACGCAATACCTGCTATGATGTTCCTACTGCCTATATTGAGATTTTTAACAAATTACAAAGACGTAATATAACGATTCTGACTTAATATCTCGACGTGAACTAGTATACTCACGTGTAGGCTTACTGTATTTTGTACAAATATTTTCATGGCAATTGTTCTGATAAGTTGTTCTCCTTCGTTCATCTTCTGAAATATTGAAGCATGGTATTTCATCGGTAAACTGGGGCTCATAGTTTTACTGTTAAACACAGCTAGATGCTACCATCAGATCTATTCTAATAGCTTATATTTCACCTGTATATCCCCTTTCCAATTTCTTGCTTCGTACTATCTATAATCTTAATTTAAAAAAAAAATTGAAAAGGAAGCGTCATTCGCTATCTGTGCTCCTAATCCTTGTTCCATTTTTATACTTTTTCTCAATTTCATCATTAAAGTCCTCTTATTCTCTTTTTGTAACCCCATAATTATTCTAAACTGAATTTGTGTTACATTCAGTAGCGATGTGAATGTACCGACAAGTACCCATGTGACCCCCAGCATGATAGTATCATTGTGGCTTTGCTTGGGATGAAACAATTTAAAAAATATCCAGAATACGTATCGTTGCCTCATAAGGCGAAACCTTGCTCGTCATTGTATCACCTGATAAACTACATTTATATTTACCTCCAGTTCCGGGCCTCACACAAGACTACATTCACCTGGTCCCTACATGCTCATTGCGGTCGTACTTGATTGATAAGAAGATATCTTTCCCGAGAGAGGGCCTTCAGGCTCTCTAGGGGACGCTTCCCTGTAACTACGACATTAACTCTATCGTCTACAGTTAACCATTGTTTGATTAGTTTAACGGCATATTAACTCTTTATGGGGCATTAATTACCCCAATTTTATTTATGGGGGAAGAATTAATAATTAACATTTTTACAAAATATATTAATATTTTTTTCTACAAAAACGCATTACTGGTATTTTTTACAATAAAAACTACACGGCTCTCACATCTGTACAAATATTAATTACTGCATTTCATGGTGTTTTAATCTAAGTTTGGGGGTTCAATATAGGTCCATTTCTGGTACCCTAACATGTGCTATCATCTCGATTCAGGGTAGACCTATAAACAACCTCAATTAAAAAGTGTTTCCACTCTCTTTAAAGCCTCTTGCTTGCTAGATATAGTTTAGTGTCAACGCCAAGAATAGATTAACCGTTATATATCTGCACTTCCTACCTATCTAGAAACAGCCTCATCTACCAACACTCTATCTTAGGTTGCCCGTTCACATTGAATATTGAATGTTCATATTGAACATTGTATTGAACGAGTAATAGTTTATCGATTATACTGATAAATCTGTACGTAAAATACAAACTTGCCACTACAAACAATGTATCACCCGCAAAATGTCGTTTTGTATTCGATATATCCATAAAATTGTAGCCTATGAATTCTCAACTGGAATATAAATGACACAAATAATATATTGTTTTGCTTGAGCCAATGAATGCAGATTGACATGCCACCCGACATGGTATAATTGCTATAAGGTTAACCTAAGACTGCCATTTTCCTTCGCCGTTACAGACTACTGATAGAATATAAAAAGTGAAATTAGGATCGGGAGAGAGTTTTCATATTTTAATTGATACATGGTCGCCTTCTAATACGAAGTGTATTGATATATTTTTTATTTATATTGTCGTCTCTTTGCAAGCGTAAAGATTTTCTTTATTTCTTTGAATTACCCTGGGTAAATTCAGTTAGGTATAATCTATATCTTGTGCTTTTTCTCGTCGGTTAACATATAACGATGACATTTAGAAAAAGGCTCTCTCTCGTAATCATTAGTAATTGCATTCTATTGTGACATATCAATTTTTAACCGATTGTTGATAAGGGTTGATTGGATTGCTGTCAGCTAAAGAGGATTGGCACTCTTTTTTATTTTTGACGTTAAATCAGAAGCCATTTTCATCTGAACAGGTGCAGTTAGTTTAGGCGTGGTAATGAATAATGTCTCAGATATTTTCCCTGTAGATATGGATTAATTATCAGTAAACCATTATCCAAAAAATAAATTTTTCGCAATCTAAAAGTATTTTCAGGTCTAAAAAATAAAACTGCAAAAGGTTTATAAGCCGTTAAAAACGAATCCATCATTCAAAATAGCATGTTCATGTATAAAATTTGTAGCGGTAAATAGTGACTGCAGAAATATGAAATTTTACAGTTGGTGACTGTCAGTTGCACCTGTAAAATTCTTGATTATATTTCTATGGTTTTAGTAACAATTAGTTTTGGGTAGGTTTGCTTGGACAAATAATACGGTCTTTTGCTACACCGGTCACCAGCTAAGGTTATTCCGTTCAATCGGAGCCGGTTAGTAAGCTCGGTTTGACGGGAGATCTGTATTCATAATTTAAAGAATAAAATGATTGCTTATCTAGCTGGCTAAAGCATTAACGTGTTTGTGATAATCCTTGCTGAAAACGGATAAAAAAGCGAGCGTATTTTCTTGCTCTCTTTCATAAAGAGCTAATCAGCTTTTGAAATTTCTACTTTAAACAGCAGCATATGTCTGTGAGGGCGGTGAGTAATTGCTTCTTCTTTGATGTTTTTTGTTTTTTGCTTTTGTGGGACATGCTGATGACGTTTTTTGGCGTATTTATTTGCTACACATTAACAGTCTTAATAATAATTGTAGAAAATTAATGGTCACAGCTGGATTTGGCTCGTCTCCGCATCTATAACTGCTACACGGGTTATATAGACATGGAAAACTTATTTATCATTCAACTCTTACATTATTGAATAGAAATAAATTTGTTTCATTTTGATACAGGTCTCATTATTTTATCTTTTATCTTAATCAGTATCACTGAATCCAAGTCAGTAACGCCACTAAGACAGGTATTTACAGGGTGTGGGAGAATTAAGTACAAAACCATTAATATGAAAGAGAAGAGTTAGGAAAGTTTTGTAATTTGCTTGAAGCATTGTGTATGGGTAGGTTTTGAAAGCTATCACAATGCGTTTAGTAAAATAAAGGAAAGTAGAGAAGTTGTTGGGTATTACCTATTTATTAATCATAATTATTTCGGGATCATAGTCTCATCTTAAGAATAGTAGGTGAGGTTAAATTCACGTCTGCTCATGCTCCGTGACTTTCATCGAAGAATTAGCAGAAAGACAATATATATCGATTGACATTGCATTGAAAGTTTTGCATATTAAAGTTGGCTGGAAAGCATGGATCTGAAAGAGAGTTCCACTAGCAAGAAAAGAAACTGTTAGCATAGAACTTATGGCTACGTCTAGCTAACTCAACTATATTTTGATGAGATCTTGACGCCAGTCTAGTATTGTGATTAAACAAAAAAACTTTAGGTACCATAGCAAATAGCGAATCAGAAAAATTAACATGAATATATTTATACAACAGACAGGGAGCCGACCTCACGGAATGAAGCCGAGATGTCAGATAAGCAACAATAATATAGCTGATTCTTCTTTGGATTTTATCCAGAAGCTCAAAATAAAGAAAAGGGTCACCGTAACATATGTTGCGGAATATTCCATGAATGAATGCATGGTAGCATGAAATATATGTAAGATAGATTCTGGAGAGGAAAATCGTTTCGGCTGACACCGTCTACTGACTTTCTTAGCAGCTGATCTAGCAATGGATTAGATATAGTCTCTCCGCTACATGTCTAGTTTAAACTTGGTTTATACAAGAAAAGTTACTTATCCCTCGCAAAACATAATATTTTTTCTTGTCTGTTGGAGTGGTAATCATTTCTATTGTTACGTTTGTATTTGCTTGTGATAGTATTAGATACATATTTTTTATGCTATCGATTTTTTTTCTATCTTTGACTTTATAGTCAGTTTGAAGTTCTTTCTCACAAAAATATTTTTATATTTCTCGTTTAAGACACGGACGTAGTTTCACAAACGTCTATATTTGGCAGATAATTCCTACAAGAAAACGTGCATAAAAATTAAAATAAAAATTTTAGTACGTCATTCCCTCAAGACACCGACAATGAAAAAAATGTCTCGCTTCCGCTTGTTGAACCGAGAGGTGCAAAGGAGTTTGGGAGATGGTTGGGTATTGAGTCTGTAACCAATGGAAGTAGCAAAAAATAAAAAATAAATAAAAAAATAAAAAAGAATCATTCGATAATACTAGTGCCAACCTCTGAAAAGGCAATTTTTATTAGGAAACTCACATGAGACATCGACAACTACCGTCGTTTGAAAAAGATACATTATTGGATATAGCAAAATATTAGATACATGCATATATACGCTTTTCCTCTTAATTCATTGTCAAGTTTCTTCCAATGGGAAGTTCTCATAAAATCTTTGAAAGTAAAAAGAATATTGCCGTTCACACAATACAATTTCAGTAAGCACTTATTCTTTACCATCTTTGTTCAAACAAATGTATGTCTTTTTATTGCCATCAATTAATGGAAGAAATGTTTAACTATCTAAACACTGGATACTGAAATTTGTCGGCCTACAAAACCGACAAAAGAAAAACCCTTCAATATTCCCACTATTAAATATATAAGCAAGTGTTGGGAACTTCGAAGTGGTGTTATAGTTTACAAGCATATCTCGTTAGATCAGTTAGAAATGGGTAGTGAGTTCGATTCTCACTGGGTGATCCATACTTCGGCTTTATGCCGCATATAAGCTACGGTTAGTAAATTGCTATATAACCGGGTTGTGGACACATCGACGTAGTGTATGAATTAGCGAGCATATGTCTCAAAATCAAATATGACTGAGTACTGAGTTTCATCCTCATTAAGTACTCCAAACATTCTGCTTTGTGCCACGTCTAGGCTATCGTTAGTAATGTGCTATATGAGCGAGCGGTTAAAACGTCCGAATTAAAGCGTAAACAATTTCTGAAAAAAGTAAAGAGTGATATTTTGAAGGTAAATGTCTGGGAAGGTAGTTCCGACATGTGACAAGTTTGAGAAATTTATCAGAAGATAATATTATCCATATCTTTAAGTCTACTTTTTGTTCATTCATAGAATTCTTTGTCAAATAAGGGTAATCAAGAATCTCTATTGGCAGCAAACCGCCTGAATATGGACAGATAACGAATTCCCCTGTTATACAAATATAGAAAATGACGTAAGATAAGGATGTGTTTTTTCACCGGATCTATTCAACTTGTACAGCCAGACTATTTTAAGGACCCTAGATGTTATGCCAGGATTTGTCATCGGAGGCCACAATTTTAACAACATTAGGTACGCAGATGATACAGTGCTGATAGCAGACACGGAAAGGAAACGACAAGACCTCCTATAGAAGGTAGCTAAAGAGAGTGACAAGGAAGGACTACAAACAAACTGCAAGAAAACCGAATGCAGGGTCATCAGCAAAAAGAGCAGCCAAATATGGGCTGGGATACTAAAATCAAGCATGTACGACTATTGAAATATCTGGGAAGTGTTCTAACAGAAGACGGAAAGTGATACACAGAGATCTGAAATCGAATTAGCATGGCAAAGGACGCGTTTCAAATTCTGAGTAGAGTATTAAGAGACATAGAAATTTCACTAGAAACAAAGAAAAAGTACTGGATTGCTCTGTGATGTAAGTTCTTCAATATGGCAGTGTATGTTTTACAATATCATCAAAGATGAAGGAAAAATTGAAACTACTGAAATATGGTTCTACAGAAGGATGCTGCGGATATCATGGATTGAGCATGTGAGCATTGATGCGGTTTTGGAAGGGATGGTTCCTTGGTTTAACAGAAGAAAACGTGCTAAGAATCACCAGGGATATGGAGATGTGGAACGCCATGATCGCTTACGTCCTGAATGTTAGAGCGTATTTGCTTTATTTAAACTGCTGACCATGAAAGATGATGAGCTCTCTCACAGAAATTGCAACCGATTTCTGCTAAAAACTAATGGTAGGTTCTGCGGGTTTCGAACAAGCACACATTAGCCATCTTTTATTCCAAATTCTGTCGAGAACCCTGAGATGAATAGTATGGGTGTCTGACAACGCTATTCAATGCACAGTCAAATGGTTAATTTTTATATGTACAAGAAAGAGACAGGAAAGATTTTCTAGGCGGACAGATTGACCCAACCTTCCTAGCAGTAGATTTTGCTATTGATTAAATGCAATGGTTCCACTTAAGATCGGAAGAGAGGGTGAGGCAGAGGAGGCGCAGTGTATTGCTTTCAGGGAGACTTGTTTGGTCCATGCCGTTAGTGGGTAAGATAGATTGCTTGTGGTGGTTGACAGATAGCAGCTTAGTTGTAGAAGCATTAAAATTTCAAGCCATTTCTTACCCCAGTAGTCTAGTCTACTACAGAGTGGATGGCCTTCTCGAGATCAACAGCGAGCATATTTTGTTCAGGTTCTGCGTGTGGCAGTAGAAATATTACGCTGTCGCTAAAAATATACATAAAGCAACATAGAAAGCGTTCCTGTTTTCATCTGTGAAGACATTATTCAAGATTCAAAGCTGCATAGGAAAATACATGTTTCATTGTAATTAAGAACATCTTTCTTTGTATATAACGACATTTTTTTTATCTAGCTATACTTAATTTAGTTTACTTTAGCTCTTCTTTCTCTGTTGCTATGCGCCTTCGAGATGTGGTGTTAAACTATTTGTCTTACATTACTACACTGCACATAGCAGGGGTTGTCTTGTTTTATACAATAACCCGTCATTCTATCCTTGATTTAATAACGAAACATTTCTCATGAATTTCGTTGACGACTTTTTCTAACAGGATTTTCAGATGTTTTTGTTGTCATCAAACTATTTTATCTGCGTTTTGCGTTCGCCAATAATGTATCACGATATACACTTGGCTTCCTTTACGATTGTTGAATACTAAATAAATGATAAAATTGTGATTATGCAAAGCTTTTTTTTTCTTATTTCTATTTTTGTGAGTTCACTCGACAATTTTTCGCTGTGGATAGAGAGGCGCTTTTTATTCAATTATAGGTTACACATCTTGGCTAATGCAAATTCCGTAACTGTTGCTTATTGTGAAATGAATCAAAATTGCACTAACTACATTAGTAACCGATCATGAAGTTCGATTAATAACCACTGCTCCACGGAGAAACACAAAATTTCAATATGTGGTAGATATAACCGCAACTTCTACTCCAACAGTTTCTTTCCTCGCACTTCCCGACTGTGGAATTCCCTTCCACTTGATTGCTTCCCCGACGGCTACAATCTCCAGGAGTTTAAATGTAAGGTCAAGAGACACCTAACACACTAACCTGCTCTTATTCTATCAAACACTCTTCCCATCTGCCCAACACTCATCCTCGTTATCCATACTCATCTGTCACCTTCCTCCTGACATTCCCTATGTCTAATCACTCCTTCTCTTTAGCTTCAACTATGTAGCCCCATGCGCAATAGTGGTAGTGGAATGCCTTGCTTTGGGTGAGATGATTAAAAAAAAATATGTGATGTTTGACAGCTTGGAAATAACAAACGTATAATTTTCGTTTATATACATACATACATATATATATATATATATATATATATATATATATATATATATATATATATATATATAAGGTACAAAGGTAGAAAAACAAGATACAGTAGATGTCGATGGAAAAGATAGAAGTCATGGAAATAAAAGATGGCAATCGACTTACAGATTGTATCTATCAGGAAAGCAAGTATACAGAAAGAAGTTCCTGAAGAGTGTGAGAAAAGAAGCTTTTAGAATAGAAGTGGGTGGTACCTTTGATGTTTTCATTGTACAAGGTTAGGGCCTAGTTGACAGTTTAGTAGCTCCAGCAAATTCATGAAAAAATGAAATATGAAAAAATTCTGATTTTTATCTTGCGACCATTCACAATTGTTCGAAAAGCTTTGGGAATAAGCCGTGAAAATAAATCTGAATTCCACGGTCAGTTTGACGTTTCACCCAAATCGTTCTTACAACAAGGAATCTACACACTAACAGCAGTGACCCTTCCGTTGGGAAACGTCGGTAGAGTAGAGAGAAAAATCATACTGCCTAGAGAACTGTCTATATCCCATAAAATCATACTTATACTTGCCATCATGACAGACATCCCAGCGTCGGATAGGAGAATATCCCGGTTATTAGCCTCAGCTCAGTAAAAACAAAACAAACCATAACTGAATTAAAAATCTGCAGTCATAAAACTAACGTCCCTCATTATGGCTAGATACTAAATCTGTCAAAAAGACTGAATATATACGGTCTGGAAACACTGGATTCCCTTCATATTACCTGCGAAGTAGTGATTACTCCAAAAAAATAACCAAAGTCAGGCATGTATAAATTTAGTCCCCAATGTAACCTTAAGTTACGCTACTCTTTCGTGGCATTATTGATTGTTTAGTCCCGTTATTGGAAACACATAATCAATTATCCAGTTTTTGATAAGATCTTGTGTTTTCAGCAGGAAGCTTGTTCATGAAACATTAAAGAAGCCGTCAAGAGTAAAATCAACTTAGAAAACCCGTGAACCCAGCTCAAGTTGCACACATTGCTGCAGAAAAACAATTTCTCGTTTATTACATTTATTGATTATATAAAGCGTCAGGAACCCTTATTTTATAATATATAAGTAAATAAATAAAAACGGATATTTTTGCCGAGAGCAAGTTTCGTGTTACCAATCCTTGTTCCTTTTCCTCTGAGCTGTTCTGAAATAAACAACGTTTCCATTTTTTTTTTGCGTCTTTTGTTATATTAGCTCTAATTTGCTTTGTTTTTTTTATTTCACAAGTGCACTGTAGATTTCTTTGATGGGCATAGATATCATACTTGGATAGATAATCGGAAATTTGTTTTCGCGCAATGAATATGATATCACTACAATAATTCAGTTTATTTGGCAAATATAAAGATTCAATTCCCTATGTTATTGTTACAGTTGCCTCTAAGCAATATATATATATATATATATATATATATATATATATGAGTTTGAGTCAGAAGAACTTTCTGTTTTTTCTTGATTATTTGTAACGGCTTACTATTCTTTTACGGATGTTTTGAAGCTAAAATGTTTTACATTCTAATATTTTTAAGTTAATAAGGATTAATTTCTGCTAATTACCCAGTAGCTAGAGAATAGAAGTGGTGAATTTCACACAAGCATTTACGCGTAGTAAATATAATGAACCTAACATTAATTGGAGCCCGGATTTCCGATTTATATTGTCGAAGTATTATCAATTACACCACCTGCACATCCATGCCTGCAGCCATTAGTATTCACTATTGATCACTCATCTACGAACTGACTAGGTGCGACATTTCTTAATTTCAGTACTCGTACGATAACTGATGTTTCAACGTGACATGACCCAAAGCGTTCCACTTTTGAGAATCAATATTTTTTTCAATCGTTTCATCCCCCAGGCAAGGCGATAATGCTAATAAAACACAAAGGGTTACCGGGAGGGAAAGAGAACGAGAAGATTTTAGTCGGGATTAAAGAGAAAAAGATAAAATGAGGCATGATTTAAGAAGACAGAAGATGGCGACTGATGCTGCATTTAAATCTTTAAAGATTTTAGATTGCAAGGAATCAATAAATCGGAAAAGAATTACCGCAGGCAAGAAGTGTGAGAAAAGGAAAAAAATAGAGTAGAAAATCAGGTTATATCTTGCTTGTTCAACAGTAAAACTGTAAAACCTAGTTGCCAATTTTGTAACATGCTTAAATTCATGTAGTCGAAGCACCAAGGAAAAAATCTCATCAGAAAAGAATTTGCCATGTATATACTGTATTTTACGCTTTACAAGACAATGCAGCTTGGAAGACGCATCGTAAACGTGGAAAAAATGTCATTCTTATACAATCATGCGACCTTCATATACTGGTGTCACGTATTGTTTACATGAATCCCTTATATTACAGCTTATAAAGGTCACAGCGAACGAAGGTCAAAGAGGAGAATGAGGAAAGGTAAGATATTGGAAAGGACAAAAGATGAAGAAGACAGATGACGATTAGCATTGCATTAAACTCTTTGAAGGTTGTAGTTTTCAGGGAAGAAGGAAATCAGAACGGAATCCACAGGTGGGAAGTGCGACAAAATAAAATAGAAAAAACTTTAAAAATAGAAGTGACAGTTGCATCTAGCTAGTTATTCTGTAAAACGGCAAAATTTGGCAAAATGATTAGAGTTGAGAAGACGCTACTCTTGACAATGTAGAACTCTCTACCTTCGGGCGGTGAAGAGCAGAGACGAGTCTCGGGCGAAGGGCAGAATCTCGTCTGGGGAAAATTGAACAATAAATTTTTACCTGAACTCTATTGTTCGGAATACACACACGAGAAAGACCTTGTGCCATATTTCAAGTGGTGGGGAAGCTAAATACTTTTTGGCAAAAGAGAAAAATACGTTTAAATTCTTGTAGTTGGTCACCCATCTAGATACTCTCCAGGTTTGATTTCACTAATCGTACGAAAACTGATATTTCCACGGTTTACGTCCCTAAGCTCGAATAACAGCGGAAATATTTTTGACTCGACTGGTTTGTGCCACTGCACCAACCATATTAATCCAACATTGAGGAAACTGATTGTTACGTATTTCGATTGCTGCAAAAGATTTATATCACTTTCGAAACTGTAAAAGAATACTTAAAAGGTTTCTAGGAGATGTTTGATAAATGTCAAGAAACCATTGCAAATAATGCTAAATATTTTACTGATTGTCATCTCATTATACTTTTCTAAACAAATAAATGTGATCCCAAAACAAAAATATTATTCAACCTGATTCACAACCGATATAAAATTTTAATATTGTTTCTTTTTAAACGTTTCACCTCAAACAAGGCAATAATACCATTAAGACGTGAGAGGTTACTTTGTATTAGAAACATTATGGAAAATCACTATTAAAGAATGAGAGTGAGAGATAGAGAGAGAGAGAAAGATTAATAAAAGATCAAGAATTAAAAAGAGAGAAGATAACGTTTGACATTACATTTAAATCTTTGGCGATAGAAATTGACTGAGAGTCAAGAAGTCGGAAAAAGTATTTCCACGAGCGTGGAATGTGATAGTAGAAACTTTTAGCATAGAGATTACAATTACATCTCGCCATTTCAACTGTAAAATGACGAGATCTTACCACCAATCAATTTCTGCACTTAAGTTCATAATGTCTACGTAGTATAGAGGGACGTTCCTCGGAACAATGACCATTAAATCATTTCTAGTTAAAACACAGGAATGCTATGTTTTTATTCTCTTTCTTTTATGTGACATGTTTCTTGATGATGTAGTTGGCCTTCCACATCTCCTTATCATTTGTAGCACATAATACTCCTTGTCTTGTTATTCTACTCAGTCCCCGCTCCATAATGCATCTGTTAAGTACATCAGGTATATTGTGTGCTGCTTTTCCTTGTCCTTCTTCCCATCTATCCGTCCCGTGATCATCAAGTTTTCCAAGGCCTTCTTCCTCATTACATGTCTCAAAAACCTCAACTGTCTTTTCTTGATGTTACGTATCAGTTTTCATTTTTCCATCCTCTCCAAAACGTCGTTATTGCTCACGTCTTCCGTCCATGATAACTGAAGCTGAAATGCCAGGTCAGAGTCAATAACATTGCAGATTATTCTTTTGACTTTGCCAGGAATCTTGAAATAAATAGCTGGATCAGCAAGCCAGATTTGACAGCAATAATTTCAGAATAGACGAATGTTAGACTTACAAATATGTAAAGTAGCTCCCCTAAAACAACTAAAACACTACCTCTAAGTATTGACCTTTCTTTCGATCGTAAAATGTCTGAATTATTGTGTAACGTAATTTTTCCAGTTGGAGATAATAATCGAACTAACTTATCATTTTCAATGTATTAATAAGCATTAACTACAAGGAAACTGAACTAGTTCGAATATAATTTCTAATTCGTATTCTTCGTGGACTCACAATTTTTGTATACTAATGTTTTTACTCATATGTGGTTAGATATATCTGTTATAGATGGCAATGTTAGTGATGGCCGATGTGTGTGATATGAATAGAATAAAAGGTCGTAGAATGTAATATTACGAGGATAAGGAGAATATATAGCGATTCACATGTTTTGGTTTTTATATAGAATGTAACACGTTGTATAATGCATCTATCACAACACTATAATAAACTCAAATACGATAATGACCGTTTTCAATATACCTGGCATCTTATGAACTAAGCCTTACTATTCTTAGAATAGCATTTAGTTTTTAGACTTAGGATGTTAATTTAAGTTGAGCATTGATTGTTCCCCTTTGATTCGTTTTTTGGAATTCAATCATTCTCAACCCTCATTCTAGTAACCTAATATATGAACAATAAGAGGCGATGAACGTGGCTGTTTCTAAAAGAATAGACAAACTGAACTTAATATCCTATATTGAGGTCAGTCAGTCAGTTAATTCTGCTATGTGATACACGCTTTGGCCATCATGTCTCTTTCGAAACGTGGCTTAGGTAGAATATTTTTCCGCAGTAGATGTCAATTACTTTTTGCCGTAGACCGGTTGCCAACCAAGTCTATAGAACCCAAACTGTCGTGCTGTTCAACCCATAGCCGGAGAAAAAAGAGATGGATCAATGTCTTTCCCAAGAGTATTTGTGCGTAAGTGAATGAAATGCCATTGGAAAGAGTGTTTCTCATTCAGTAGCATAACCGAAAATAAACGAATCTTAACACTTAATGCATTTTCAATGTCATTTCTTCTTTTTTTTTTTTTTTTTGCCTTTTCACCAACTTATTTATTTTTCCTTTTATCCAATTAAAGCAGACTTCCAAATCTGTTTAGTATTTCGATTTGAATTAGAACTGATTTTTTCCTTCTGACAATCACTTTACTTTAAAACATTTTACTGCTGTGTGATTATTCAGTTGTTTTTTTTCAAAAATATTTCCGTCCTTCAAAATTTCCGTTCGCCACACTACGAAATATTTGAAATCTAAAGCAGAAGGATAATGCCATGGGTTATTACATTAAAGAAAAAAGTTCCTTATCTATATTTCTTTTACTAACTTGCAGTTGATTTAACCACTTGCGCCTCAATATTTTCACCATAAATTAATATCTGCAACTGACAGTTCTAGAGAGCTTATACGCTTCATACCGATTTCGATATGGTGACTGGTAGGGAAAACAGATCCCTTTTTTTATAAATTTCCTGGAATGTTTTATCGTCTATTGTAAATGCGTGTGGCTGTTGTTTGCTATCTATCAGTGCATAAATGTCATCTCTGTTCGCATATATTTCATCATCTGCATATCTTTTACTTATACCACGTTCCGTACTTTATCTGGAAAATTCGAAGACTTACAAATATACGACTTTGAAACATCGGTTTTCGTAACATATTCAACGTTAAGCAACTGTTCAATTCCTAGATGTAAAAACACTAGCGAATATCAGGTGCGGTAAGCTTGAATTTGTAGGTGGCGTAATGTATAAAGGATGGGAGTTTGAAATGGCAGTGCCGAGTTTCAATTCCAGTCGTATCCATTATTTTCACTTACGCGGAAATAACCATGGGAAAGATATGAATGCAAAATTTCTCTCCTTGCCTATGGGTTAAATATTAATAATTGTATAGTAAATGATTATTCTCTTTTTTTTTTTTATAAATTAATACAATTTTTAAAAAATTCAGGCTTTAAATAAACTGCGAATGTTACCTAAAAATCCATTAAAAAACTTAAAATGCGTTTTACATTAGATATTCTTATTATTTAACCAACTTCTTTATCATAATTAGACTCCTTTTCAGTAAATATGGTCACCCGCTTATCACGAGAGACGTTGCTGTTAAATTTTTTGTATTAAGTATGTTCTAATTTACGGAATATACAGTCCGAGTCTAAACAGATTTTTACTGCAGATTTTTCCTTAACATAGATTGGTTACAACTCAATCTAAGCTCGTACAGCCTGCCCTGTTATTAACTTCAAGATAGAAGGTGAAAAAGATGGATTCACATGCTTCATTATGAAGTTTTCCAAGTGTATATGTGCAAAAGTGAACTTAACAATCTCAGCCGGTATTTTGTGATTTCATCTTCCGCGCTTTGAAACCTACGCTTCCTGCGCACTGTTTTCCGTATTAAAAATATTCTTGAAAATTTACGAGCGAAATAAAGGTCAACACTTAGACATCGAGATATATTTAAGTCTAGAATAGAAGGTGAATTTAGAATAGGTGGGTCGAATAGAAAAATCATTATTTTGTTTTCGGAACAAAATCAAATAATGGTGGGCAAAGACGTTGAAATAATGTTGAAATAAATAAGTACGTTTGAAAACGTGTAAGATAAAATAAACGAGGTAGCTGCAATAACAATAGCTTGACATGAACAAACCTGAAATTTGAACCGCCAGTCAGCTACGTCTATTCCAATCTCTGTAGTTGACGAAGATTTACATGTCTAACATTTAAAGATACATATTTTCTTATCGATACTACAGTCTAACAAGAACGAATTCATTCTCCATCCATTATTATTATTCCTGGAGAGAACACATTTAAATTACGCCAATAAATCTTTCCAATAATCGGTCAGTTAAAATGCAATACGGGATACACACTTGGGCCATCATGTCTCGAAAGAGACATGTCTGCTTAGGCAGAAGATTATCCTCTAGAAGTTGCCATTATTTTCTGCGGTAAACTGGTTGCCAGTCAAGGCTATAGAACCCAGTCTATCGTGTTATATAGCAAATAACTGGAGGGAAAAGACAGATTAATACTTTTTCTAAGGGTATTTGCGCGTAATAAATGTCAGGAATTCAAATGCAATTTGAACTCAACTCTCTAATTTATCGTTCTGAGCCGACATCCACTAAACCACAACGCAGTCAGTCAGTTAAGTGCCATACGTGATACACGCTTGGGCGATCATGTCTCGAAAGATACATGACTGACTGGGCAGAAGATTATCCCACAGTAGGTTGCCATTGCTTTCTACGGTAGACTGCTTGCCGACCAAGGCTATAGAACCCAATCTGTCCTGCTATTTAACCCATAACTGGAAGGAGGAGACGGATTAATACCTTTCCTAAGGGTATTTGCGCGTAAGTGAATACAATGTATTCAACCGGAATTCGAACTCGGCTCCCCGGTTTCTCGTTCCGAGCCGATATCCACTGTACCACAACACAGTACACTATTCAAAATACTTATTCTTACATGTACTGGAACACCGACCGTTAAGAAAAGATGCAAATAGTTAATCAATTTAATCCATAAAGCATTGGATATTATAAGCATAAATTCTCCAATATATTCTCCGTATTATCGTTTTCATTCATAAGGGGGATGGCATAAATTTAAAACAAAGGGGAAGGCCTTGACTTACTACCTTAGTAGATAAACATTTTGGATATATGTCTACATAATCTTAGTTAACCTACTACGAATAACAGTGACTCTTCAAAGATAATTACAACTGCCAAAAAATAAGACCTGTCCATTGAATGGTCAGTGTATGTCCGAAAGTATTCTTTATACAGCTCCCATTCATTCGCATTATGATATGGTAAATTCACAATCAAAGCAACTAGAAATAAGTGGAAATATATTGTTTTTTTCTGTGTGTACTGTTGTTTAAAGACAACATATAGCTATTGAAACGGTATTTTCACTTACTTGTAGTTGCTTCAATATAGAACTTACCACCATCATAATCTGAATGAATGCGGATTCTATAAAGAATTCTTTCGGACATCAACTGACCATTCAATGGGCAGGTCTTACTTTTTGGCACTCGTTATTATTTTTAAGGGGTCACTGTTGCTAGTAGCAAGTTAACTGAAATTATTCAAACAGGTCAAATATTTATGTGATATCATATTATTAAATTTTAGAATATATTCATCTATGTTCTTAACGCAACTATAACTAATTTTAACATTGTTTTCATTGAAAATGTTTTAATATGTATGAATGGTAGAAATGTTTGTGAATTAAATTTATGAAAAAAAATTCCAATGTTTCTTCAGCCATTACAGATGAAGGGTGGGTTAAACACAAAAATTTTACGTTTACGTAGCATTTCAATAACCATACGCTGTCTGTAAACAACAGTAAATGCAGAAAAGCACCACTTTATTCTCATATTACTGAAAATTAAAAAAGCAACAAGAACGTATTTATTTCCTGGAACATCGTCGCAAACAATAAATCTTATAATAAAAAGGTGACAGATGTATTTTCGAAAATCATGTTATCTTATAATAAACGACCCTAATCTACGTAACGAAAAATAAATTAATAAACACATGCTATCATAGAAAAAATATTTAGTTAAATTCTTAGATCTTAACTCCTCTAAACGTTTGTCTCTTTCTTTCTCACTTTCTTTCTTTCTTTCTTTCTTTCTTTCTTTCTTTTTTAATTTAAAATTTGATTTTTAAATTCTTTATCTCCATGTAATTTTTCTTTGTTTATATTTTACTCTTGATATATCTATAAATTTTACTCTAACATTATAAAATTTAACTCCAAAAAACATGGCGTGAACTTAAAATCAAATCTCTTTAACGGTCAATTTGTAATATGCTTCTGATGACTGCTTAACGCACAAATCTCAAACTCGTGCCACCGACGTAGAATAATATGCATATTTATTAATATATGTATGCGTGGGTTCATGTGTGTGTGTGTGTGCGTGGGTTCATGTGTGTGTGTGTGTGTGTGTGTGTGTGTGTGTGTGTGTGTGTGTGTGTGTGTGTGTGTGTGTGTGTGTGTGTGTGTGTGTGTATTTCTGAGATTACTTTTTAAATTTTTGCACTATTTACGTTGACCTCAAAATTGTCATTTTTACGACATTTCAACTGTTGTTCGTTTCAGCCTTCTTCAGGAAATATACGTTAGAATTTTGAACCAAACCTTTTATTTATTACATTGTGATAGACTATTCTAGTTCCATGTTCCTTGCCTTTTTCTTGATATCTCCGTTTCAGTTAATTTCCTTTTGTAACTCGATTCTCAAAGCTTTTCTTTACCTCTGCTTTGAACTCAAGACTCTTTGTCGCAGTTCACTTTCAGATTATTTTAACCAATGATTTTATCCAATGGACTATGTGTCCGCCACTTGCTTTAATTATCAGTTTTTTTTTGTTTTTAACCTGACAAATTGAAATAATTTTCTAAATTTGATTACAATTTTACATTTTAATAGTTCGACAGTATTTTTCTTTCATTTAGTAAATTAAAGTTTTTATTTCTTACTTTATTTTAAAAAAATTACTGTTTTGCCAACAAATTTGCTCTGCTGAAAAGCTATCCGAAATTTTCCTAAGATATTCGTCCTATCTCATTTAATATGTTTATATCAGATCTATTTAGGGTGATAATCAAAGTATTAAGTAAAATATTATTGTTTATACAGGTAGGAAATGTGGTGTAATGGTTAGTAAGCTTGTCTCAAAACAGTCATTAGAAATGAGTAGTAAGATATATAATCACTGGGTGCCCCATACTTCGACCTTGTGCCACATCTAATCTGCTCTTAGAAATTCACCATTTTTTAGATAGATTATAGATAGATATATGTGTGTGATTGAGTGAGAGAGAGAAAGAATTGGAAATGAGAATCTACCAAAGCAGATATTTTATCCAATAGTAAAAGTCTAAAACATAAGCCGGAAATCTTTTAAGAATATTGTCAAAAATATTTTTAAACTGTTGGTGTTGATTGTGTGAACTGGGAAAAACTGACAGAAAATCAATCTTTGCATGAGAAAAAGGTATATGTAGATTGTAAGGCGTTCAAGGAAATTGAAGTTGATCGTGTAATATTGAACCGAAATCTTAGAACACAGACCCTGACCTCAATCTCAGATAATTTTCTACCGGTTAATACCTTCAACTTCTGTAATATCGTAATCTTACACTAAAGAAGACTGTTTAATTATGTAAGATGGCATTAATGTAAGCAATCATAACGACACTAAGTAGAGATCAATCTAATAAGGACTGCAGATGATTTATGTGTTTTTTGATTAGCAAAGTTTGTGAGTCAACAACAAGTATGATGAGTCACTGGCCGGAGATACACAAGAACCGAATGCGAAGACAATAAACAAGTTTGCTCTATCAACTGTTATGCAATAACGCCGGCAGATTTGAACTAAATATTTTCTTTGTAGTCACTCATCCCAAAATTCAGAAAATGCGTCAGTATTTATGCATTAAATACTTGAACATTTTTCAAGGAACTTCATTTCATAAAGAAGAAACCTAGTAAAAAATAAATACATTTTTAAAAATTAGTCTAATAGTCAAATACGTTAAAATGTGTATGATAAAAATAACTCTACGTAGTTTCTTAAAAAACATATATAAGCAAATAAATTTTTATTTAAACAAATCAGAATAGTTACACATGGGTTCTATTGGTTGAACGCAGCACATTTTGACGATGCTCAATTTCTGTTTTCTACAACACGCTTTCTCGCTTCCATGAAATTTTTCTGTCAGCCATTGATGCTAGCACGACTTATTACTAAAGATGCATTCAGATGTTGAAAGGTGCCTTCCAAAGTTATACAAAGTATTAAGAAACAGAAAAAATCATTAGAAACATAGTAAAGAGTTATTAACTCTCGTTGTGCTATGTGAGAATAAATGCCGGATAATTCACAAACAAATTATGAAGAAACTTCGAACAGAAGACATGTGGTTCTACATGAGGGTTTGGGAATACAATGGACCGAGCATTTTAGTGAAAATGGAAGCAAAAATCACTTATATTAACATCAGCAAAAGACAATTGAAATATCTATGGAACATAACGAAGAAATGGTACTTGAAAATATTATATATTACATAACAAATACAAACAAGATGGACATTGCAATAGATATATATATATATATAATATTGGTCAGATTATATATGTAGGATTTGTTTATATTCATTTAAGACAAGAACACAAATATTATTGAAAGTCGACATTTCAGAAATATCAATTTACATAATATAGACCGGTAACCATATATTTTTATGCAATTTTAAATATTAATAAGAACAACAAAGATGAAACTAACGTTACAAGATATACCAGAAACCATACGTAAACAAATAAAGTTTTATTTAAACAAAAAAGAACACTTACACATTGATACCATTGGCTACACGCAGCAGATTCCGATGAAGCTTAGGTTCTGTTTCCTGTAAGACGTTTGCTGTTTTAATAAAACTTTTGTGCCAGTGATGGATACTAACACGATTTGATGTTTTTTACATGCCTTGGGCTGATCATTTACGGACACCCTGTATATGAACAGACAATTAAATACACGAACAGTCATATAAATATTGCGTACACAGAAATATTTCTTTGTGGCTGATAGCTTCACGCCATAAGCAGTAATCAGATTATTTCATACAGATATTTATCTCTGATGATCGCTGAAGGCATACAAAAGCCAGCCATCATGTCTATAAAATATGGTGATTTTATAACTTTCTCTTCTCATCACAAGGATATAATAAAATCAGATTCAGTAGTAGGATATTACTTAAGAACCTTGAGAGTATGAAGCAACTTATTCCTGCCCGAAAAACAGAGAATAGAAATACATTGAAATCAATTTCAACATTTTTCAAAATCTGGTTTAATATAAAGAACATTCCCAAACAGAAGTTAAAAAAAATTTACAACTACTACAAATAATAATTTTGTCAACCCTGACAAACTTAGACAAAAAATATTAACTAAAATCTCCATAATATTCACTGCCAAAAATAACGTTTCTAAACTTAAAACAATTCATCAACACAACCACTTAAAAATAAGTAGTGAACGAAATAGCAGAAACAGGACAGATGCAGGAATATAGGCTATAGAGAATGGCTAATAATGTATATTGTACACAAAACTCATATGCAGACTATATGAGTATAGAAGAGATACGCTGAATAACACACACAAAATGTTATGGATTTTCATCTGATACACGTATAGACAAACTATAATCACGATAGACTTAAAAACAAATAGACTCTACTTAACCAAAGACCAACATCAAAAATATCTAAATTCTACTCTCTTTTTTTTCATATCACATTTTCTTATGAAGCACGTTAAGAAGACATTGCTCCTTCAAATTTGTGCTTATTTAGGCCTTGCAAAATGATAGAAATCGTAAGACTTTTAATTCTTTGGATGACAAAAGAAAAATCTTAATGTTTTCTCTGCCGCACAACCACCTACATTCTGGGAAGTCGGAATATTTAATTTGAACGGGAATGATGAAATATTTTGCAACAAAATGGTTCATATTTAGTTGAATCATCATCATTTGTCCATCACACCCAATGGTGCATTGTGCAGCAACGTTTTGTTGCTGTTTCTGTAACAAACTGTTTTCACGATGCAGGGTTGTTAGCCCTGCACCTGCCCACCAAGCCTGGAGGACCGGTGAACCATTCTTGGATCTTATGTTTACAGCACCTGGTATTCCCAAATGGTCACCCATTGTAAGTACTGACCAGGCTCGGTGTTGCTTAGCTTTGGTTATCGGTCGGGAACCGGTGCATTCAACACGATATAGCCGTTGACATATTTGGGTGAATAAATATATTCAATGATATAATTTTATTTTGTGTTTTAAAGTCTCTTAAAATTCGGCATGAATTTCTTACCAACTCAATAAATAATTTTTTTCAAAATAAAATACTTGAATGTGATTTGATAAAAGCCTAGAGAGGTCAATTCATAATTGATATGAAGAGTGAATATTTATAATGATTGTCATATGTGTAATGGCCATTTTATATTCATATCAGCAGTGGCAGTTCTTTATATGCTTGTTTCGTGCTTGGTAGATATTTGTTTCAGGATCGCCTGCTGAAGTAAGCAGTGTTCCATTTAGATTCGTTTTGATGAACTGGTATGGTGTTGAAAAACCCGAAACTTATCATAACCCTAAAGTATAACATAACTGATGAGGCAATCGTGCCCACCCGTTAAAGTGTATTCATAACAAACAATAATACACATATATATAATGATTGTTATGTTATTAATGGCGATTTTAAATCAGCTTTATACAAAAAAAGAAAATTATAATCGATTTCTGAATGCTTTTAATGAGTTGACAGAACTATTACAAAACAATTATTTTTCAAAATTCCGGATACGATGTGTTATTATTAGATCAATCAGCTAAAACACGA
Organism: Ascarosepion bandense; assembly: GCA_037127315.1. Taxonomy (NCBI): domain Eukaryota; kingdom Metazoa; phylum Mollusca; class Cephalopoda; order Sepiida; family Sepiidae; genus Ascarosepion; species Ascarosepion bandense. The sequence goes on along the minus strand of JBBBDQ010000493.1, from coordinate 2,830,899 downwards.
ATTGTATTTACATTAATCTCATACATATATGTGCTTGTGGGTACCTCGAGGTGGTGTAAATGGCTAACAAGCTTGTCTTGCTAGAATCATTACAGTGGAATAGTGAGTTCGATCATCACTGGGTGTTCATTAATTTCGGCCTTGTGCTATATCTAAGCTAAGCTTAGTAAGCCCCTATATGTGTTCTGTTTGTTTTACATGTACATAGATGTGTGAAGAAAAGATTGGTAAATGGACGCATATATATATATAGATAGATAGATATAAAGATAGATAGATATAGATATAGATATTGCAAGTCACCTAAAGACACTTAGGTTGTGTTATAACTCGTTTACAAATGTAACATAATCAAAAGTTCTACAATATAATTGTATTGAATACTTTTTAACTGTGTACTGGTCTAATCTAATTAAGAAAAAAAATAAGTAAAGATAGAGAGGATAATTCAAAAGATTGTAGTCAATTAATATAAATTACTAATTATATAAAAAACAGAGTTCGATGGATATTATAGAGATTATTAAAAAATATTGAGAGAAAACTCAGCACAAAGTTAGGATTCCTTTCGACAAGGTAAATTTACTCATATTCTCTCTTTCAGACAAGAAATTGTCGTAGTTATCTATTCTCTATCTATTTCCGGTTTAAAGAGTACATGCTTCACTTCCTCCGTTCAAGACTTTTTTGTTTTTAAGCCTTCTGAGTGAATTTACTTATTTTTCTGCTGTCTGAAAGAGACAGTGTAAGTAAATGAATCCTGATTTATAACAGTCCATATATTGAGTTTTCACATACATTGAGTTTTCACTTTTCCTATATCTATATATAAAGAGAGAGCGAGGGTGAGAACAAGACAAAGGGAGAGAGAGATAAAGAAAAACTGAGGAAAATGAGAAAAAGGCCATAATTAGAAAGATGGAACTCATTCAAATTATTCATTCATTTATAACCGTGCAGTCCCCATCCATGTGTACTTATTTGCAAATAGCTATTTAACGGGTTAATGCAAAGTTTATACCGATGACACTGTAGAAAATGAAGCTATTTACATCTCAAACACTGTATTGCTCTACGTTTTCAACATTTACCCTTTTCATTTCCTCGTTCTGTACGAAGTGTGGATCACCTGAGTGATAACTTCTAAATTTATGCATTGACAACCTCCTAAGGTTGGGCGAAATGCTGAGTCAAGCGTGAGAAAAGGAAAGAAAAAAAATAGAGGACAGTCATGTTACATTAAAAGAAGAGCTTTTCAAATATTATTTTCGCTTACATATTTGTCACAATGACTTACCTTGCTGGACTGAAAAAAGTCAACAATGTTTAGTGAATATATTCTTATGAATTTACGGCAATTAATAATCTCTTTAAAAAAATTATGAGTTTTCCTTGCTGTAAAATCCGAAGCTAAGAAAAAACTTCGAAAATTTTGAAGTACATAAGCATTAAAACTATATAACTATAGAGATAAATACATAGATAGATAGACATGAACATACTTAAAGATAGATAAATAGACATTAGTGAACGTGGGCTAATTACAAGATAGATAGATAGATAGATAGATAGATAGATAGATAGATAGATAGATAGATAGATAGATAGATAGATATGAAAGGAGAAAAACTGACGGAACTGACGGAGTTTGCTAGCTAGCTTGATAGGAACAAACTGCTATTTAGACGAATAAATACTAGCAAATATGAACAATCACAGATTGTTGATGTACTAAGCACCGCTTAGATGTGGCACAAGGTCGAAGTTATGAGGTACCCAGTGAGGATCAAACTCACTTGTAATAGGCTCTAGCGAGAAAAGCTTACTAACCATTACACCATGTGGGGGCACCTAAAGAGACACAGTGATCTAGACAAACGTTCAAATAGATAGATAGATAGATAGATAGATAGATAGATAGATAGATAGATATTAGTGAACATTGTCTACTAAGAAGATAGTTATATATATATATATATATATATTAATGAAAAAAGAACAAGAGAGACAGAACTGACGGAGTTAACTAGCTAGCTTGATAAGAATACACATTTATTTAGAGGAATGAATTCTAACAAATATGAACAGACACAGATAGTTGATTTACTAAACACCACTTACATGTGGCACTAGGCTGAAGTTATGGTGTACCCAGTGAGGATTGAACTCACTTGTAATAGGCTCTACCGAGAAATACTTGCTAACCATTACACCATGTGGGGTGTCCAAACAGACACAGAGGGTGATCTAGACAAACATTCATATATATATATATATATATATATATATATATATATATATATATATATATATATATAAAAATCGACACAGATGGAGATCTAGACAAGCAGATAGATAGATAGATAGATAGATAGATAATCTTTCTGTTTAATTTTCTATCACCGGGATCATACACCTCTCACTTCCCTTGATCAGGAGTAAAGCTTATTACTTTTTTCCAATTTAGGAAGAGTTTCTCAGTTCCTTTTCTTTTCTCTGGGCGTAATAATGGTGTTGTCATGACGTTTACCATATTTGTGGAAGCTGGCAACGTTGCTTCATCTTGAAATAGCCGAAGTGTTTCATATAATATTCCTGAACGTGCTTCAAAAATTATATTCTTATAACAAAAACCGTATTACTAATAGTTATTAAGATGACAGAAAGCATTTAAAATATTTGACTGTTAACAATTATTGATATAAAAAATTTAAAGTTACTACTACCGATATTACAGCTATCTACACCATTGTTTTATGTTCTGTTACGACATGGATAATTATGACACTCCACCATTTTCCGATGTTACTCTATGTAAAGTTTACAATTTGGAAATCCCTCTTTTCTCTTTTTTTTTAAATTTTCTATTTACTTAAAATAGATATGTAGTTTATTCGCTGTTTTGCTTGGTTCTGTTTCATTTATTATGTCATTTGAGTGTTAAACTCAGCAAACAATTTTTTCTTATTGAGTCTCAGAACGTGTAGCTATCTCTTTTTGACTGTAGGTATCACTTTCTTTGCTGTTCTTTTTTTATATTTAAAATAGCCTCATATTCAAATCTTCAGGCCACTGTTTTCACAACATTCGTCGGTCCACTCATAGTTCTATCTGTTTCTGTCCCTCTGTCAGTCTCTCTTACTCGTCTCTCTTCATCTATCTCTCCCACTCTGTAGGTATATCGACCTCTTGTGCAAAATCGGGTTCATTCGATGTAGAGAAATACGTTAAGGATTAATTTATATCGATAGGAAGGGATGATAACGGTTGATTCTAACGTTGAACAGAAGAAAATTAGAGTGTTTGTCAATAGTACTGAGATGAGACAACATTTACAGGATTTACATTATTCGGACAATTGTCCTCATCTTTGTTGGCATTTGGACGACTTCGACATTCCTAGCACCTGAAGAAAGCCGGAGATTACAAGGGTCAAAACATCGTACAAATGGCAAGAAAGATTAGGACAGAATTCGTAAAATTTAAGACCTGTAAGATTGTAGTGATCGAACAAACATCCTCTTGAGAGTGTGTTCTTCGGTGCAGTGAAAGGCGGTTTGTCTGAAACTTACTTTAGGGTGAGTGAGATTATAGGGAAGGTAGGTTACTATCTAAATGGCATGGCGGGCCCAAGGCAGAGAGGTTAGTCCTGGCGGAACCCAAAAATATAGTTCGTCCAAAACGTTTCATCGTAGTCGCGATTGTGCAGTGAGAGACTGGCTATATACCACCTGTGAGAGAGAGGTTGGAAAGTGTAAAAACAATTCTCATAGAACAAGGTCTCAGACACACATCTGGTACACACACATGCACACACACACACACACACAGGCGCGCGCGCACACACACACACACACACACACATATATATATATATATATATATATATTATAATTTAGAACGGGTTGAAAATGTTTTTCCTTCAGACAATAATGTCTATAATATATCTTCTTCATAAAAGCAATTAAAAGCATTTCTAATTAAATATTTTTTTAGTTTATTTGCATTTTTGTTTTACAATTCAGTACAGATTTATACGTTGTTAATATTTTCTTTATTCCTTATTCATTTATATATATATATATATATATATATATATATAAACACAAACTTATAACTTTACTCATTTTGAAGACCCTCCGTCTATCTACATAGAAGGAAAAATTGGTTGCTCTGCTTAAGTATTGGGCGCTTTTTTGTTGATTACTCATCTCGGATTTTTTCTTTCGGCTCCGTGCTGACTCGGTCCAAATTCCTTTGGCTGATGTTCATGTGCTTATCTCTTTCTTTTTTACGACTATTCTTTCCTTACACGGAGATACGCGGAGGGTTTTTCGAAACGAGTATAGTTATAAGTTTGTATTTATCTTAGCTCTAGGTAAGCCTATTGTGCACTTTTATAATCGAATAACGAGAAGATTTAGAATGTTTTCTTAAGGATTTATCCATCCTTGACTAAAATACGTATGAATTATTCTTCTTACAGAAAATAGAGGAATTTATTGTTACTTGCACACACACATACACAGGCATATATATATATATATATATATATATATATATATATATATATATGAAAAATAAATAAAGAGAAATGAAAAAAGACAAATGAACATGTTATTTATCATTCCTGATGAGGAAGAATTTAGGTCTTTCTATTTCTGAATAGTTTTTATTTCTCTTTTCAACTGAAGTGACCTCAATTAGACGTTTCCAGAAACTAATAATCAGTCTCTGTCATCGGTTTATCCCTCTCTTCTTTTAGCTGTGTGTTGCTTGAGGTTTCACTTGCATGCGCAGCCCGTATTAAATAACACCTCAGCACCTCAACAGGATTAATATCGTGCTTTGACTAGATCTCTCAGCAATTTTTTTTGTTTGAAGACATTCCTTAGTGAATATTCTGGACTGTTTTGGATCATTGTTATGTCGCATGCTTCATATCTGTTTCAGGTTCGATTATCAGACGGAAGATATTACATTTTTTAAAACCAGCCTATTAACAATAAAGCATGACTGATTTTATGATGGCGAGTTAGCTAGCCCCTGCTGCAGGAAAACATTACCTAAACATGATATATTTATTCATATGCTTCACAGTTTTTGTGAGGTTCTGGTGCATCAACATTATCTTTGTGTTGCCCCTAGAATATCTTCCGTTATTACTCCCAAGTAATTTTAGATTTATCTGTCAAAATTCATTTTTCCATAAGTCCCAAACTTTTATAGCAAATTGAACTTTTATTTTTTCATATCAACGGTTTCTTCATTGCATAACTCTCATAGAAATCAAACTTGTAAAATCTCTTCCAAATTGCAGATGCATGTAATTTGATATTAACTGGGGGGAAAATGCTATATGTTCTACTTCTGTTTATATTATAGTATTTAGATGATGTATTGAATCATCTTTGGGTTTTGCTCTTGATTGAACTTGCTACTTGAGCCTTCCCAGTATATTTTGGAAGCTATTTTATATGTCTCTTAAGTGTAGATTATTTTGAAGGAAGAATAATATCAAATTTCTAACTGCTTTGAGATCTTTTAAATTGCAAACTCATGTGCATGAGTGATATAACATACTTCAGTAAACCCAATAATGTCATCACACAACCAACTACAAGTTTATATGCATATCATACATAAGGTGGAAAACGGGTATGAGTGTTCCAGATAAACTGCATTTAGATATGGAAGGAAAAATTCTTATCATCTAACCTTATCTGCTCTATCAAGACTTCAAAATTATTGAATAACGGGTAGATTGAAGATTTGCTGTGATTCACTTTTTCCAAGCCGCAAATAATTTCTAGAATCAATCTCATGAGAAGCTGTACAATTGTTTATCTTAGCAGCAAACAGTAACCTCGCTACTTTGAGGACACGCTTGCACTCATTCCGAGTAGAGGCAAAGAAATGTCTGTAGAAATCAGACAAATATCTCTGGTACAAGCAGAAAAAGTGATTTCTGTTAGATATATAGCGTCCGAGCATGCTGGAATAAACAAAATAGATGATCTATGTTTCATTTTGTATTTCTGTACTCGAATTAAATTTCGATGCCGGCTTTCACCGGGAAGGAGAACTTAGAGACAAATCTTTGAAGAGGTTGATCAAAATGCCATTCTAAGTGGCAAAGAAAGACACAAAATGGATCTGAATCAGCGCGTTAATAACAGAATTGTATTTTATTGGTAAGGCGTTTTTGACTGATGGGAGAGCTGAAAGACATGTTTAAAGAAACTACCGCTTAATTGGAGTTGCGAAAAAGTCAGATCTGAAAAGTACGAAACTAGGCAGTATTAGAGGCAAAGAGGAAGTCAAGAAAAGAAGCGTGACCATCACGATTACTAGTGATTTCCACATCTTGCTTGTAAGTTTATCAGATACACATATATATTATACACCAGCAAGCACAGACGTACACATACATGCACGCAGATATGTATGCTGGTGTGTGCTTATGTATGTATATACATAAAATGATCTTTAAAAAAAGTATAAGGAATGCATCAAGATTACACATCAAAAACCAACGTAATTCAAAATAGTACATAATCTTTAACCTATATAATTCATTTAGTGAGAAAACAGAAAACAATGGAACAAGAAACATTGAACACATAATCATGTTGAGCTTGGAAAGCTTGATATTAATTTTCTGGAGACTTTTGGCATGTGGTCCCGTTGGTCAATGTAAACATCTTCAAAGGCCTTACAAATAGAATGCTCATCTAAATATAAATGTTACATTTATTTCAGGCAGCGCCAAGCGTTGATATATATGTGCAAGAGAATATAAAACCGTAGAACAAAAAAAAAGGGCAATGTCATCGTTGTAATGCTTCAACATTATGGGTGTGCTGCTGACCAATCTATAAATACCATAATGGCAGCATGGGGCGGGACTTCAAAATGTTGTTTTAGATCATTGAATAAAATTAAAGAAGCAAGCAGTTCTAAATGCAAATTGAGTCAAACTCGACGAGGATATTGAATATAATGAACTCTAAACCTGTTTTCTCTCTCTCTCTCTCTCTCTCTCTCTCTATATATATATATATATATATATATATATATATATATATATAATTTGTAAACGAGTTATATTACGTAACCTAGATTTCTACAATCTGGTGTCTTCAGACGATTTACAATAACTAATTTTACCGTAACGGGGATATTTTATGTATGTTTATAAGCGTTCTTTTTTTTTGTGAACGTTCATTAGCGGTGTTACAACGGGATATGACCGTAATCCGAGTTATCTGAGAAGCGCTAACCATAAAGCATGGAATACGAACTACTGAAACTGTAATGAAACCAGGCAATAAAGTAACTAAGACACGAGGAACTAATTAGAAAACAGAAGCATGGCTAAGGACAGAGAACAGAAGAAGTGTAATCAGAATTACAGTGTATATAACCATTAAAATTGCATTTAAAATTTTGGAGATTATCTTTAGCTGGAAAGCATGGAGTGGGAAGGGAGTTTCACGTGCGATAATTGCGAGAAAATGAACTGTTACAATAAGTTACATTTAGCCCACTCAACTGTATATCGATTGAACCTCGTCGCCAGCCTATCATAGGGCTTAAAGTGTTAGTAATACACCTTCATCCTTGTGGCAGAAATATCAACTAACTGTACGAAATCAATGTGAGACTTAATGGCACAAACCACTCATTATTCCATTAACTCAAACACACAGACATTTATTGAAACAACAACAAATAAGAAAATCACACTCTAAATACGAAAGGCGTCCAGCATCCCCCAGTGAACTGACAATATTTATCACCTAACGGAGGAGATAAGGAGGAATTAAACTAAAGCAAGTTGGGGTAGAAATAAAACGGACCAATGTGCTTGCATTTTCTAGAAATGAAAGTATAAGTTTTGCTCTGATTTTAGACGGAGAGGCCGACAAGGTAGTTTCCATGAGGAAATCTTTTTGAAACTTTGTAACTCGTGAGTGGGGTTCTTCGACCAGCATATATTTTTTAAAGAGATATTCATAAATTTCGGCCATTTGTGATGATAATTAAACAATTTTTTGTGGCAGGATGGCCTCTAACAACAGAACGTACGTATTATTTAATGTCTCTGGCACATTCATTTGTTTTGTAGCTTCGCTACTTTTACTTTTTGTCTAATCTAATTTTTCGTTTTCTTTAGTGTTGGATTATATTTCCTTCCATTTATATGTCCTTTTTTGAGTGTTTTGTCCTCAGATGCAGTTACGAAAAGGTCCTTTCTCACCGACCATCTTTTGTCGGCCATTTTTAAAAGATCACATTATTTATACATTTTTTCATTTTATGAATAATAATTCGAGCATTGGGAAGGGGAGGGAAAATTGGTAACTGATAAAAACTGAAGATAAAAAGATATAAAAATATAAATTATTTCCAAAATTCTAGAAGTTAAAATAAGAATCACCAATAACAAAGATCATGGAGAAAAATGAAACAAAAATACAAAATAAAATATAAAATAAAACTTAAAAATGGTTAAAGCAAAAAGATTATTTTGTATTCAAATTTCGTTATTTAACATTCAAAGTACTGCTATTATATTACAACCAATGAAGTATTAAAATGGTAAAAACATATTTAATAAAAATGCGATACTCATTTTGAGTATCTTTCCTATATACAAGAATCATGATTTCTGTTAGGCCTGCGTTTGCCATAACTATAAACTAAACACAAGTCCAAAGCTTCAAAACGTTTGAATTTGTCATCAGAAAAAATATTTATGCATGAGCTGTTGTATATTACATGCTCAAGAGTAAGAAATCCTAAAAAAAATTAGTCGCTATTAAAAAAGAAAAGAAATCTCAATAATTAGCGTTTACCATGAAGTTCTATAAAATTAAATTATTAAACTGTGGAGTCGTGTTTTTTTTTTTGGCAATGTACTTTTCACCATAAATCAGCTTATTTGATTTTCATTGATTAGCTTTCCAAATTGAACGAAACCAGCGTCTGTAAATCTCGAGAAAAAGTGTTAACGATAGCATAAAAATACTATATAGTGATTTTTTTAAAAATCTAGTTCAGTGAAAAAGATCTTTTAGTTTAGATAAATTATATCCGAGACAATTATACGATAAATAGCAAATAAGTAACTTTTACCAGTCTAACATGTTTTATTTATACAAACGCTTCATAAAACAGTAACAGTAGGAAAGAAGAAGGAAATCCTGATATTTTTACTTTTGCTTTCTTTGGTTTTCATTGATTAATCAGGGTTCATTTGCATTCGAATTTAAAAACGAACGTTAGTTTAATTTGTATTGTTTCAAAATCATTATCCGTCCATCCGCGGTTCCAATGATTTAACCAATTCCAAACTTAACTGAAAGCTAAATATTGTTTATGTATGCAAGTTTATAACGATTGTAGTTTGCCTATGTGGTATTCAGATGATAGAATATATTCGTTAGTTTGCATATGTGTGTGTCTGTGCGTGAGTATATCTAGTAGACATTATTTTTATTGTTTTTATCATTTTTACAGAAGCACACATTACATTTTTAAGAATAGATTTAATAAATTATGGTGATATATTATAATGTTTTTCAAGTGTTGTGGTAGATGGTAATGTTATTAGTAAGCGCTCGAGTTACTTTCTCCGTAAAGAATTATGCTATATTTAAAATTAAGCTTTCATTAGTAAAATCAAATTTATGAGTTGTTTATTGATTTGTATTATGGGAAAGTTTGAATTCGTGTCTTAACGTAAATCTCTATTTTGTTCGTAGATACAGGCTTTTATATGTCCTGACGTCTCCCCTACCTAAAATCTTTCATCTTGTAAAAGATTTATTTGAAAATACAGTCATCTTTATTAATGGTGCATTTAATTTTTCTAAATTTATTGTTATGGACAGGTTGGCAAAGATTCTACTATTAGGTATAACTTATTTATTTACAAGTACAGTAGAAAAGGTATCAGAGTGAAAAGTGGTGAAGTATGATAAAAGAATGCTAACTTGCCCGATGATAAGAGGTAAAATGTCTCATTCTGCTCGGAGCCGCCATTTCAAAATTCGGAATGGCGCATAAATGCTTCTAGGTTTCAGAAAACTATAACTAAGTTGCATCAGCTAGTTAGTTAACTGCCTCACACTTAGGAGATCATGTCTCTTTTGCAACATGACCGACTAGGCAGAAGATGTTCCCCTAGAAGTTTACTTTTTTCTGTGTCAAAATGGTTGTCATGCAAGGTTATAGAAGCCAATCTGTTCTGTTATTCAACGCATAGCTAGAGGGTGTAGAGCTGGATTACTTTACCAAAAATGTTTGTGAGTAGGTGAATGAAAAGAAATCCACTGGAAATCAGAATTGTCTTTTTGATTTCTCATTCTCAGCCGATATCATTACACCACAACGCATACCCCTGTTTGGTCAAAATCCTTAATAAGTGATGAACCACACAAGCGAGCAGGGTCTTTTTCTACAGAATTCAACCTGTTCTGGACCGAGTTTGTTGCGACTATAAAATATAGATAGTATTGTGGACTTTGTTAACTTACTACTTCATATAAAAGAGTTATTGTTAGTGTGATATTTTTGAATTTGTCAACATGATAAGCTCGTTTTCTAACATTAAGGATGTAATGGTGTATCTACTGAAAAAGTTTAAATGTTTTTTTCAATATATTTATCTTCTTCACTTAATTATTCTTTGCCACATAGTGTTCTGAATTAGAATTCTGTAACTAATTCATTTTTATTTTTTATGGCAGTAAGTATAGGAATTAATTAGATCGTTTTCGTTCCCAGATTTATGATAAACTTGAGAAAACAGTTTGTTATTTCAATTTGTAAAAAGATGTCAAGTGATGTAAATGTACATATTTGTTTTCTTTAAAGTCATGGGTGAATTCAAAAGTACGTTATGTTTAATTATAATACGTAAAAGTTTGTTATGGATACATATATATGTGTGTGTTTGTATATATATATATATATATATATATATGTGTGTGTGTGTGTGTGTGTGTGTTTATTTCAATTGATATTCACTAGTGTATATATATATATATATATATATATATATATATATATATATATACACTAGTGAATATCAATTGAAATAAACCTTAGGAATAATATCTTCTACAGATCTTTCACACTTTCCTTCATCTCGTATACGTCGTCTTTAAGAGTTGTTTTGTTTCTTCTGACAGGATTTTCCTTTTCATTTTGCACAGATGAACCAGTTTTTTCTTCGCCTTCATGACACGACTGATAATTGAAAGACTGACACGAGCAATATTCGCGATATATATATATATATATATATATATATATATATATATGACAACCAGTGTAAAGACGGAAACATTTGAATTGCAAACTCTGGAGCAGACAACGTGACAATTCTTTAATATATTTTCTAAGAATGAATGCCAATTCCAAGATAATAAAACAAAGTAATCATGACAGACCCTGCCGTCTTTGTATTTGAAGTGACATAGTATGGATGAGTTCTAAAGATTATTGCTTTCGTATATATATATATATATATATATATATATATATATATATATATATATATATAATTGATTTGGTTGCTTATTGGCATGTGTAATATATGCTGATTAATAGAAAGATAATGTGAAAAATGAAATGTCAAAAAATGTGAAAAGGTTGTGACCCATACGAGAGAAATATAAAGAAAAAATGATTCCTGAAGTTACTAAATATATTTATATGTATATGTACGTATGCACGTCCGTATGTACGCAAGTATTGGGTTGGCAACAATTTTTTTAAATTAAATTTCTTAAAAGGTTTAATAAAAATAATAATTACTTAACCATTAATGTATTCGCTTCTGCAGTTAGCAACTTCTTTCCAATGTACAACAAAATCTTCAATACCTCGTTGGTAGAAATCCCCCGATTGATCCAACTAAGTTCTCAGTTCCTCATTATATTGGACGAAATTCCGCGCATAGCATTTGAAAGAAATCGAAAAAAGTGGAACTCTGTGGGTGCCAAATCAAGAAAATACAAATCACTAGCGGTTCGTTTACCTGTAGCACCCTCTCCATTCAAAGCACAAATGTCACGGGCTGCATTTGCGGCTTGATTAACAGCAAAAAGAAAGAGGTGTCGAAAATGTACATTTTTCTTAACTTAACATTCCATTTCAGGGATATGTAAATAAACAATATTTGACTAAAATTAACTAAAAAAAAAAACATAATTGATTCCAAAATATTCAAAAACAAATTTCTCGAGAAAAAATAAAGTTGAAAATTTAAAATACGGCGTGAAAGTACTTGCCAAACTAATATTTATCCAAACTTAGGAGGACGGGAATTGCAAAATTCATATCCGGAGGCGTAATGGATGACTAATGATACGTTCCAGAGTATCAAGAGACAGGAAAATTTCGTTGGAAACAAGGAAAACGTGTTGAGCTGTTACGTAATATCTGTCCTCGTATATGGCAGCCTATGCTAGACAATCTCCTCAAAGACGAAGGAGAGACTCTAAGGAACCATAATAAGGTTCTACAGAGAGATGCTGCATGTACCATGAAGCGAACGGGTGAGCAACGACAACGTTTTGGAGAGAATGGAAAAAAGACAATTAAAATAAACAAGACAATTAAGCCACTCCGATGTAAATTAATCAATATTAGAGAAAATGTGAAGAAAATAAAAAACTGCACGAAAACGTGGAAATAAGAAGATAGAAGGTAAAGACTAACATTGCAATTAAATTGCATTTAAATTCTTGAAATTCAAAACTGTATGAAAAGAGTTGAACAAAAAAGAAGTGCAGTAGAAGAAAAAATTAGCATAAAGCTTATGATTACATCCAGCCATTTCAAATGTAAAAGAATGAGGCCTTGCTGCCAATCTAGTTCTTTGTTTAAAATAATTAAGTTTTGGTAGCACAGAGTAATGTTCAGCTGAGCTTTTACTATGAAAGCTATGTTAAGACTATGGAAAAAATGCTAAAGCATATAAAGCAGATTAGGACCAATAACATTGCAGATACTCGTTTTAATTTTTCTGAGAATATTTAAATACATAATAGAAGCGACAGACTAGATATAGAACATTTAATTGACGAATGGTAGACTCATAAATATGTAAAATAGATTCTGAAATGAAACATTTTCTAGCATGACACAGTGAGCCAACTTTCCTAGCCATATAAGTAGAAATTGTTTTAATATGATATTTCTCGTTCATGTCAACAGAAGATGTTGGCTCGGGAACCTGCGATGAACTACTTTCTTAAAGGTAAGCATCAGCCATAATGTTGGATGGTAAAAGTCTTTTCTCAGCCGATTAAAAGAGAGCAGCTTCGTTTTTGTGACGTTAAAATTAACAATCAATTTTTGCCCCACTCAAAAATAGATTAGTATTTTTAGCAATCAGCTGCCAATTTGACCTTAACGAACTGTTCAAATTTATTATCAAAACAAGAATAATTGGTTTTGTCATCAAAACAGATACCAAGTTGAGAACTGATGCCATCAGAAAGGTTGTTAATGAAAATGAGGAACAACCATGGCATAGTTATTAAACATAAGCATTATGTTTAAGATCACCAGATTATAAATCCGGATTGTATAAGAAACACATGGCCTAATTGTTTAAAGCTTTTGTTTCGTTGCCAATTGTAATTTTAATCACTGCTGCTGGTAGAGCAGAAAGGTTACACACTTTCGTTGAATAAAATAAATAGAAAAGAGACATAAAAGTGAATCAGACTGGCGAGTATTAATATGGAAATCTTTGCCATAGGAATGTGATGCGGGAATAAATAATTTACTTGAAAATTCACGACAACCAACTAAAGATGTCTGGAATAGACATCGACTGAAAACGTTGTGAGAATAACAAATCCAGTAGACTGGTCGGAATAGTAATGCATCTTTCCAACTTTCGATTTTACCTATTCTTCTAACAATTATTATTGTGTCCGTGAGGCTTTTTGTTTTAATATTGGTTTCTATTTTCCTGTACGACTGTTTGAATAAAAAGCCAAAAGTCTTATATTGGATTAATATCTGAAGACTCTCGAAGCTATTCCATTATTTTGATGTCGATGAAAACATTATTCCCAGTCAACATTGCAATATGTAAAGAAACATTCCCTTATAGGAATGAATTATTGAGTTGAAATTTTCTTGATTGTGGCTTATTCTATTTTGTTCAAGAAAATACAATTTATCCTAAAGCTTTCATCCATTTTGATTCGAACAATACATAGGCTATTTGGCGTGCTAGTCAGGAATACTATTTCATTTCTCTTTTTGATATGTGTTGTTTGACCATTTCAATAGATTCATGGTGCACCCTGACATTAGGAACATCTATGTTAGCTCTGAATTAATCAAGAACAATAATTGCTGAACTTTAGAGTGTCTTTTTTCAGGGCTTAGCAATAGTTCGTGAATTATCCATAAACGAAACATATTTTCAATTGTAATTTGGAAAATATCTTTTAATTTACTGTATTTTTTACAAGTTAATATTTAATTAACAATCTATTATTTAGAATCATTTTTTCTCGCCGATGAGAAGATCAGTCTTTAAAGTCTGTTCCGTTGGCTAAAAGAACGACTTGAAAGCAAGACTAAATAAAACATTCCCCTTTTTCTTCTGATCGGTATCACATTATTTAATACAGTAAAGCTACTAAGACACAGGGTACTTCATATTGTAGAAGAATTAAGAACAGAAATATTATTAATGAGCAGAAAGAGGAAATAATAATTAAGAAAATATTAGATAGCGATTGACATTGCATTTAGTGTTGTAGATTAATGTTGAATGGAAAGCATGGATCCATATGGGAGTTCCACCTGTGCGAGAAATGAAATTATTAGCAAAGGACTTACGGTTACATCTAGCAAGCTCAACTAAAAATTGATGAAATCTCGACTCCAGTCTAGGCTTCCTCTTTTATGTACCGTGTTCCTACAAGACACAGGCGATTATAGCAATCCATATCTTCCTATCTCTAACTTAACACTCTTTTTCCTGTTACCCTACTTATCCCAAACATCGCTCTGCCATTCATTTGCACAAACCCAACAAGTATGGTGATTTTCTAGATGTGCCACAAAACCGAAAGTATGAATCATCGAGTGGGGATCGAACCCACTACTCAGTTTTAATGGTTCTAACGAGTCAAGCTTGCTAACCAATAGGTCACTTCGAGTTGACCCGAGCCCATCTAGTATCTTAGGCCATGCTTTGCCTTGTCTCTCTAAAATCAAAAAGTCTAGGTACCATAGAGAAAAACTCATTCGAAAAATTATCATAAAAGTATTTAGAGAAAAGACACAGAGACGTAACCATACACCGTTGGGAAAGTGACTCTTCGATGTGAGCGTCGTAATCATATTTTTCTTTGTTTACATACGCAATATCAATTGTTTTTATTTACTGTTCATTAAATATTTTAAATATTTTTATATTGTGACATTGTTAAAAAAAATTTGTTCATCTTGTCAATTTTTTAATTTCGTCTCTTTTTTAGTTAGTGTTTAGGGTAACGTAACTTTTAAAGTTACATTTGCCTCACTCAAAAAGATTGCATTATTATATTATTCAATCGTTTCACCCCAAGCAAAGCGGTAATGTTACTGATGCACAGAAGGCTACATAAGAGAAAAAGATTAGATAGGAGGAGAGTAAAGAGGAAAGACAAATGAATTACAGAGGGTGTTAGAGAAGGGAGAAAGAGAAGGATGGGAATACAGGTGTGATTAGAGTTGCAAAGGAAAAGATATACAGGGTGATGTAGAATCAACTGGAGTCAAGTGGTTAAAAGATGGGTAATGACATTCCATTTAAATTACTGGAGGTTGTAAGTGTCAGGAAAACAAGAATATGAAAGAAAGTTCCACAGGCGGAAAGTGCGAGCGAAGAAGCTGATGGAGTAGAATTGTAGGCTTCATTTGGTGAATCTAACTGTGAATGGGTAGGATCCAATTGTCAGTCTGGTTGCACGAGTAAACTCATGTCGCAGTGGCACCAGTAACTTAAGTTCGTCGGAGCAGAAGCCATGAAAATATTTATAGAACAGATAGAAAGAAGCCACATCTGGTCGATGAGAAAGTGGCTTGAGTCGAGCTGCTAAGCCGGTACCTATCACATTACTGATTCTCTTTTTGGAGCCTGTCAAGAACACTGAGATGAACAGCGGGGTCGCCAGACCATATATGACAGCAGTATTCCATGAACGGACGGATGGTCGATTTGTATATGTGCAAGATGGATTCAGGCGAAAAAACATCTTGGCCCGACACAGTGATCCAACCTTCCTAGCAATGGATTTAGCTATTGACTCAATTTAATGGTTCCACTTGTGATCGGAAGATAAGGTAAGGCGCAGTGTATTGCTCTCAGGGAGACTCGCTTGGTCCATTCTTATGGAAGGAAGAAGAGGTTGCCTGTGATAATTGACAGAGAGCAGCTTCGTCTTAGACGGACTGAAATTCACAAGCCACTTTATTCCTCATTCCACCACTGAGTGTAGATCCCTCTCAAAATCAGCAGCGAGGTTATGATTGTCCACCTCGACGGATTTCTTACCGATGCAGAAGTAAATTGTAATATCATATGCGTAAATGCCTACTTGGCTGGAATTGAAATATGAAAATAAAATAAATAGAAAATATGCTGTTTTATATAGTTCCAGGCATCATAGCCCGGCGTTGCCCGTGAAACTCAAAACATTTTAATACTAGGAGCAGATGCTGACTGAATAAATTTAACATAAAAATAAAAATTATTTATTTTGTTAAAGCTTTATTTTTTAAATTTTATTTTCTGAAGTATGAAATATTAAATCTGAAAAAATAATTAAATTAACCATTTGCAAAGTTTTTAAAATATTTTGTATTTGTTTGAAAAAAACATTTTTTTTAATATTTCTTTTGTTTGAAAATTACGGGGAAAAATATTCATATTTTTAGTTGACCAAATGAATTTTTAAAACTTCAGAATAAAAATTATATATAAAGGCTCATTTGTTTTCTTAGAAAATATGTTAGTCGCATTTGACACGTGTGGGTTGATTTCTGTGACGTAATTTATCAACCATGTTAGATATTAGATGTTTTACGGAGCAAATGTAAACAATTGGCTGCATTGGCCAAAAAGTGCGAAAGCGTAAATTGCTAAAATTAAACTCAAATTGTATGTGTCGACCTGGCTTCCTTGTAGATATGTGTCCCTAGAAAGTTTGCATGGCGTAGCTTAAAAAATATAGGCGTGCAGATGAAACAGTCACACAAAGACTCAGAGATTGCCTTTTATAGATATAAATATTTATAAAGAGATGACTAAAACATTTTTTGCTTTGTTTAGCATTTATCTCTATTAAAACTACTTGGGGATATTAAAATGAAGCATGTACAAGGTAGGTGTTCTAACAGAGAATAGAAAGTGCAATATTGAAATCCAAAGTTGTACTGAGATGCCGAGGGATGCAGTCTAAAAGCTTAATAGAGTAATGAGAAACAAAATATTCGTTGTTACCAAAGACCTACTGATGTTTTACGTGATATCCGTTCTCTATGCCGCGGAGGATGCTGGGCAATATCATCAATGATGGAAGAGTGACTCGAGGCAACAGAAATATGGTTCTACAGAAGGATGCTGTAGAACAATTATTTCGAGAGAACGATTTTTTATGAACGATGCGGTTTTGGTGCGTGTAATAATTATTAAGAAACATTTACTTTACATCAGAAAGAGACAGTTGATCTTTTGAAGACAAGTAATGACGAAGAAGGGCTTGCAAACCTGATACAGGGGAGATAGAGTAAAGAGTGACTGGTGAAGACAGCGCGTGATATACTTGATAAACTTAAGCAAATAATCGCAGAGAAATAACAAGACAAAAAAGCTACTATGACACGAAGATGTAGATGAGCATGATCGCCTACGTACTGAAGGAACACGTCAGATAAATGAAAAAGAAATCTACTTCCAGATCAATCATATATGTCCTTTTATCAAAAGTAATGTTGATTAGGAATACAAAACATTAAAAAAAAACATCTATTTATATATAATTAAAAAGCGACATAATGAATGTAGCTAAATTAAACATTTTCGGACTTCACAGATTTAAATTTAATAATTCCCTCACTCTAACCTTAAAACTGTAAAAAAACTTTTTCTGTATCTCTTTCCCTAAACTTTACCATTTTATATATAATCATTATTTATTTCATCATTTCACACCAAGTAACTCAATAAAGCAACCACTAGTCAAGAGTTATTGAAAATTAAACGAATTTAGAAATCATTGACGAGGAGAGTGGCCAATAAAATCGGCGGATATAATAATACAAATGACGAAGTCTGACGTTTTATTACTTTTTTGAATATGTTAGTTTCCAAGATACAAGAAAATTGGAATCTAATTCTGAAAGCAAAAAGCATAGAACTAATGGTTATGGCAATTTCATTAGTAAAATAAAGAGAGCATGGTTAGCAATCTAGTCTTCTTCTTTTATGTGACGTGTCCCTTATGGACTTGGCCCTTCAAATCGTCCTATCCCTTGTAGTTCTTAATAAATGCTGTCTTGTTAATTTCCCAAACCCTACTCTGCCATTCATTTGCTGAGGCTCATCAAGTACATCATGTTTTCACTCCTCTCTCTTTCTCAATATACACCCTCTGTGTATTAGATTTTACATGCTCTCCTTCCTTTACGTGTCCCAAAAACTTCAACTGTCTCTTCCTAATGTTAAGCATAATTTTCTTTTCGTTTGCATTCCCTCAAAAATCACGTCGTTGCTTACATGTTCGGTCCATTGTATCCTCAGCATCCTTCCGTAAAACAACATTTCTGTTTCTTCGTGCCATTCCTTTATATTTCAGAAGAAATCCTGCATATCCTGCCCTACAAAAGGTCAAATATCACGTAGTGTCCAGTACTCTTTTCTTTGTTTACAATGAATTTTTTGTAACTTAATATTCTGCTTAGCTTTTGGAATGCGTCCTTGGTCATTCCAATACGCTTTTGAATTTCAGTGTAGCCCTTTCTGTCCTTTGTTCGAAAACTTCCAATGTATTTAAATTTCTTTATATGCTTTATTTTAGTATCTGCGATATGTAACTGGCATTTTGGGCTCCTCTTTTGCTGATGACTGCGCTTAAATCAGAGATGGAATAGAAAAACTGAAGATGTGAATAGTTAACATGGAAAAATTGGTAGTTGGGGAATTGTAGAAATACGGTTTTAATCTATTTAATCATTACGGAATTAATTAATTTTGCATAGAAAACTGAAAAACCTACTGAAATCCGCATCTGTCTGAAATGAGCTATCTTAGCTATTTACATTATTGAACAATACAGATTATTGATATTCCACGTGTCACCACTTTGGAAGGAATTTGAAATAATGAACAGAGAAGATCAGAGAAAATTACAAAAACTTATGGAATTAACGCATATGCAACGCCATAAAGATTCCTAAGCTAGCAAAGCAGGGACTAGAAAAGGAATGGAAACCAGTAATACCGAGAGTAAAATAAATACAATAACAACATAAATTTTAATTGTAACAGAGACATTCAGTTTATAAGTCCGTAAACCTCATTCACAGGTCAATGGATTAGTGACTTATTCCAATGAGTTACGCGTTCAATACCTGACCACAGGTAAGAGAATAAAAACTTGGAATAGCAATTAAAGAAGTTTTGGATAACGCATTTCTTCCTCAAGGTTTCTATTGATGGACTTGACTTCTATTAACATATGAGTAGGAGGGGGAATAAATGCACCAGCGTCGATTAAAATATTATATACCGAGATTTATATATATATATATATATATATATATATATATATATATATGTTAGGGCCATGAATAATTTCTCATGAAAATTAATGTTTTATTTACAAAAATTAGTAAGAAGCATGTCACTGAAAATATTCTCTATCGCTAGCCACTAACTTTTGCGATCTTTCCAGAAGCATCGGAAATAGACTTCGGAAAAAAAGGACCGATTTTTAGAGGTTAATCGGTACTCGAACCATTTTATTTGGTATTTTTGTAAGAATGAAAGTGCTTCTCAGGCAGTTCGTGTGTCATCGATCGGAACAAGTGTTAATCAGGCGGTGCAATGTCTCGTGAATATTGCCGTGAGGTAGAACTTCCCATTTCAGCGTTTTGACGTATATTTTCATCCGTTTTGCAAGAATTGGAATAGCGCTATAATTCTGCATAATCCCTTTGTCATATTGCTACTCGTATTTTCATTTTTTTCTTTAATATTTAGCTCAAATGCATCATTTGTGGTGGATAGCGATCTTCCGTGAGGGTTTCGGTCGATTTCAGCATCTTCTAATACAATGCACCCAACTTATCTCACGAAATGCAGGTATTTGGCATCACAGTCGATGCGGATGCATCACCGGGCTTACCCACAGTTTTGTACGCTTATAGTTATTTTAGTGTATATACTTTTCATTGTCGGCCACGATGCAATGCAGAACAAAAATAAAAAAAAAAACTTACAGTTTCTTCGTTGAAGCCGCTGTTTATGTGTAACAAGCCGCTATTTGACGTCTTCTGCCTTCAAAGCCTCCGGCACACACTTTTCTTGCTTATGAACCATTCGTAATGCTTTTAAACTTTTTCTAAATGTTATGTGGTCGATTCCTAATGATTCATCAAGTTAATTATGTACCTCTAATTCTTCGTCTTTAAAAATTTTAGTACGCCAGAGCATTTATTATCTTCTATTCTAATAAATATTTTTGAAGCATCTAAACCAATCTCTATATGTTTCTGACAGAGATTGGTCGACATAAATCTGAAAGGATTCTGTGTGCATTATTTGCAGATTTATTTTGAATAAAGTAGTGCAGTAGAATTTTAGCAAATGCATTTTATTTGGCACGAAATCCGACATGTTTGACGCTATAAAAAACAATGTTGTTTACACTCGATAAAAAGGCATGCTCTGAATTTAAAGCTTGCTTATAATACTTATTTATATAAGCGTTACCATCTGAAACTACGATCACGCACTTCTGTAAACGTCAACAATTAGAAAACAGTGAGAATTTATTCAAGATCCCTAACGCCACTGATGTGCAGGGGGATACGTAATAGTAAAAATATTGAAAAAGAATAAACCGGAAACCACATCCTAAACAGGGAACAAGTGATGAGCCTCTTCACCTGTTCAATAGACGTGGGTGGAGTGTAAACCGGCCGATAGATATATCTATTTACTCCAATTGAAAAAAAACAAAGTGAGAAGATTGGAAAAGAGAAAGCCGGAAACCACATCCTAAACAGGGAACAAGGGATGCGCCTCTTAACCTGATCAGTAGACGTGGGTGTAGTGTGAACAGGGCGATAGATAGATCTATCTACTCCAATATACTATATATATATAAAAATTAGGTAGATCAGTTTCGTATCAATAAAACTTTCCTGACTAAATCCAAAGTACGAAACCATAAAACGATTAATTATTATCGGTCATCGTGAATAATTCTGCCATGCTGGTTAAGCGCAGTGAGCAGTTGAGATATTTTTGACTACCAGAGCAGGAAATTAAGGTTAAATTTACCTTAAATTATGAATACACTGTATATCGTCTTTGCGTTTTAACATGGATCTCTAATTTCAAATGCGTCACGATCCTGCATATGTTGATTATATCTTACAATACATAATTCTATGCAAATTACTCCCGTTGACAGTCAATGTGCCAAACCTTGTCACACCATGTAACATATATGATCAAACAGAATAGGTATGACTTTCTTGCCGCTTAGGGTATTTGTCAAATATGTTAAGTGCATTAAAGACATCATTTAGCGGTGAATTATCCTTCTTGGTCAAAACATCAACTTTCTTTACGTGAATAACAGCGGAATCGGTTAAACAATGACTGTTACCAACACGTTACCTCCGCAAAGGCGTGTTTGAATTATAACTTATAGTATCCTACACCATGTTGCCACCGTCTAAGTCTGTGTTCACTCGACCAACACAATCCGGAATTTATCGCTTTCCTCGTTTATGCTGCACATCCAGCTGACACACTCGTCACTTACTTGAAGATGAGCATGAAAATTTTGTTGTACGGCAAAAGAATCACGTGCGCGTTGTTTTGCTGCCATTTGTGGATTCTCGGAGCACATTGTGGCGAAAATGCTGAAATTAAAATGCCACAGTTTTAGTAGGCGTATATACTAAGTAATCTTTAAAAACGTGTATAAAAAGAAGAATATTCATTTGGCAATTGCTGTCTATATAAAGAGAAATCTGCAACGTTGAAAGACGAATGCATACAAATATTCTCTTATTCACATCGGTAGAAAAAACTATGAGACAATTAAAACCGTCGGGAAAATTCTGAGTCTCTCTCTCTTTCACACACACACACACACACACACACACACACACACACACACACACACACATATACATATATATATATATATATATATATATATATATATATATATATATATATATATAAATCAGGAAAAATGTTATGTATTTAAAATGATAATAGTAAATTCCGGAAATTAAGAGACGTCAGTTGTCCTTAAGAACTGAAATTCGGTTACAGAAGAGATAGTTTCAATTTCATAAAGAATGATTTTATATATGCTGGTCTCATCCCAACATAGCCTGGATAGTTGGCTAGCTGAATTTCTTGATCCGGTTTTATCATTCAATTTAAAGTATTGTGTGTCCGACTCGTTTCAGTTAGCTGAGTATATACCTAACTTAATCCTAACTCCGACACCGAATATTTTGTGTCGTTTGATATATCAAGTGTTTTCACAAATGTCCCGTTCGATGAAACAATTTAAGCTGACTTTTTGCATCGTAGCAATATTTTGGAGCGGATCGAAGAAAACTAATTATTAACTATAACCGGAAAATTTTCTAATGGCTGTTATAGATCATATGAGAACATACTAAGAGAAATTTTCCTTATCCACCGAATATGAGCAAAGGAAAACGGAGGTGATTAATTTTATTAACTAATTATTAACTATAACTGAAAAATCTTCTAATTAATATTATGAGTAAGGAGAATGCACTAAAAAACATTTATCTTTAAAGGAAAAGAAGGCAGGGACGAAAGATAACACATGGTATTTCTCTGTTATTGTAAACCCAGAAAGAAGAAGAAAGAAGAAAGAAAAGGGAAATGGATTTGTGTAAAGTCGATTTCATCCCACCTATTAAGGCTAACAAGTGTCATTCTAAACCTAAAAGAAAGATAGATTCAATTGTTATTTTTTGCCGGCAAAAGAATAGAAAAAGAAGAACAGAGAAAGAAGAAAAAGAAAGAAAAGACTTCAATTTCTTTCAATGCCACGAAACAGCAGATGTCGATTTCGGCTCCACCAAGAAAGCTAGCAATTGTTATTTTAAACACCAGGGGAAAGATAAATTTAATTGTTATTCTTCTTCTTGGGTATCGGAAAAGGAGTTTTCATTTTGTGTCCAATTGTCTCGCTAGCATGAATTGCGAAAAGAATTGATAATAACAAATGTTTTGTTTCAGAGTTGAAGTAATTTAGAGAAATGGTATGTCCACTTGACAGCAGGGTGGGTCAGATAAGGAGAGCATTTCTCGTTGGTGACTCAGAAAATGGATAACAATGTCAAGAGAATCGTGTCAGCTTGTTTTAGGCGAAGTCAGTTCAAAAAGGTTAATACCTATTGTTTTAGGAAAACAATTCCCCAAAATTGTTTTGAGAGAGAAAATTCGGTTAAGTCCAGCCCACAATAGGGGTATGGGAAAATGACATCATAAGATCGAGAGAAATCGCACTGGTCCTGTAAACAAGCCGCGAAAGGGGAAGACGACCAACTATTGACGTCATGGAAAGAAGACTAATCCCATTGGGTAAACCACAGGCTACAACGAGTAGCAGCTATCCCCGGCATTCTATTGGTGGCTGAGATGGGGGGGGGGTTGACACTCAGCGGCCATCGGCACTACACCAGGGCATGGGCATAAATACAGGGTCCCGAGGGAACAAAATCAGAGGTTCCGGAGTGAAGTTCCAGCGGCGGTTCGAGAAAGTATCGGGGCGGAATCCAGTTAAGTTCCAGCGGTGGTTCGAGGCAGTTGAAGTTCAGTCCCAGTTACCGGCCTAGAAAGGTAACGACGCAGTCAGGCGTCATTTTGTTCGGCGCCAACCACATAGCCTGCCGGCCAACCAGAGTTAAAGACAGAAGAGAATTTACAGACAAAGTCTTGAGTTCGAGTTCGATTCGGATTCGAGTGGGATTCAGCGGCAGTTCGAAGCAGTTTGCAGTTCAGTTCCAGTTACAGGCCTAAAGTTGTAACGACAAAGATAGGCTCCATGTTGTTTTTGAGATTGACAACTGAATGCAGTTTTCAGTTGCATTTGAGTAGTTGCAGCTCGAGTGGCAGAGAGTTCGATTTCCCTGTTCAGAGACGTAATGACCAAATTCCTAGTTCAGTTCCTAGCCGAAGAAGTAAAGAGACAGAGATGATTGCCATGCCGTTGGATGCCGACCGTAGAGAAGCCTGTCGCCAATCAACCAACCAGAGTTAAGAGACAGACAAGGAGAGAATTTACAAACATTAGAATTGCTAAATGAAGAAAGTAACCCAGCACTTCGGCAATTTCCGTAACATACCAGAAAGCAAGCAACAAGTTGACTAGACTTATAATGAACTTATACTTCTGTTTGGAGCAGCGAGCTGTGGCCAGCCAGATCTCTCGTTATTACTAAGGAGAATAACTCGATTTACCTAAGAAATGTCCGTTCCGCTACCAGTTGATAGAAGCAGTGATTGGGAATTATTCAAGAGACTCTTGTCTATAATCTCTCTATAAAGACATTATTTCACAACACCTCAGACGTCGGGCCATTTATTTTTCTTGGTGCTATATTTCTTTCATTTATGACTTAATTGTGTGCACGCTTCCCGGTTAGGTTTAGTTCGGCCGAGAGACAGCTAATGAAGAAGGCACGTGACTACCTTGTGCTTAATCAACACAACGTGGGACAAGTGAGAAAACCGTGACAGAGTCAATCTACGACCAGCTAACTGGATCGAAACCAACAGCGACCGGTCGGGCAGTGGCATATAACAAAGCCTCATTCGAGTGCCTTTGTCGATTTGATGGAGATGCACTTAAGATTGTCTCTTTCAGTTTTGATAATTGTATGTATCAACAGATGCATGAAGTAGCGATGAGTATTCTATTAGCTCTTTTGATTACTAACAATTTTGTTAGCTTTCATGACAAACTGCTTTTTGAAAAGATTAATAAGCATTATTGCAACTTCCGACATATTGATAACACGTTTATTTCGTTTCCTAATAGTAGTAAAACAAAAGAGTTCTTTTCATAATTGAAATATCCCCAATCAATTTTCGCTAAAATATACTATGGCGGTAGAAGATGGGAATCAGTTATCTTTTCTACATGTACTGGTAGAAAGAACCATTTCCTGCTTTATCTTAAACACACTTTTTCTGGCCTTTTCATAACTTGGAACACTTTTGCTCCCAGAATCAGGAAAATTAACCTTATTAGACGTCTTACCCATCGGGCTCTGATATTATGTTCTTAGTGCTAATTAAAGAAAATGAAATAACTGTGTTTCATGAATGCTTAACCTGAATGTATTATTACATCTGCCATTGAACAAAAAATTAATTTCAATACAGTTAAGATGTATAAGCCAACTAAATGTCCTGTATATATTAGACTACAGTGGATTGATCCCGTTAATCAGACATATCTATTTCCATTAAAAGATGTTTTAGTGCTGTAATTTTTATGACATCTTTCAACTAGAAGGGCTTTTACACCATACTGTATGGATGTTTTGCTTGTCCATAAAAAAATCTAGTTTTATATCGACACCAGTGTAGATACGAGGTCGACTATGTGGGGTAAGACTATCCAGAGGTTGGAAGTTAGAATCGCCCAACATGTCCCAGTCCAGGTGCTAAGATATGAACATCCGAGTTTTAGTAGACTCGTGCCTCCGCTAATGGTGAGAATTTATTTAATTCTGTTCCTTGCAGAAATAGTTCTTCTATTGTGTTTTTCTTTGTATTGCATAGGGCACAGAACAGACTCTATTTAGATATATTGGAGTCTATTATTATTAATAAGCAAAGACTTGCCCTGTTTACACAGAGTGAATGAAAGTACAAATTGGCCTTGTTTGTAAACGCTATTTCCTTACAAGTGATTGTTTTTTTCTCCCCTATCAACTCAATTAGTTTCAATTTTAACTTCAGTTGCTGATAAAGAAACAATTCCCTACCTGTAAAAAAAGACAAATTAAAGAAGCACCAATAATGACTGCGGTATCTTGTATGTTTTAGTCATTCTCGCAGTTACAACGCCTTACATATAACTTCTCTTTTTTTTAATTGTTTACATTCAGATTATTCGTCTCGTCAGTTATTCTTGCTATAACATCGTTTTGGCTTTTGTACCATCCAGTCTTCTTCAAGTGTCCGTTGGTTAGAATAACATTCTAAGAATTTAGAACAAAACGAACGATGCATTTAATTTACATGCGCATATCGTTTCCGTTTTCTAATCAGCGTATATCTCTTTTTCTTGTTGATACGTTTGTGTTTATTTACAGGTACCATGCCCATACCACACATTTGATTTTGACCGTTTATCAATAATTTCCTGGTTAGTTAAACTGAAATACTTATTTGAATTATATCTCTTTCGCTTGCAAATGAATCTTTCATTAACAATAATATTCTTATGAGAATAATCATTTTTCTAGTACAAATTATACTATTTAACTCATAACTGGAAAGAGAACTATCTCCATACCTTCTCCAACCCTGAATTATGTCTCTTCTCTAAAAACATTAAGAAATGTTTGAAGGTTGCCTTAAGGCTTTATGCATTGACGCTGTTCATTTGATACAAATTAAACTTTATATTAGATATCACCTTAAAAAACTATCTTCAAATTGATCTTTCAAGAACTGGCTAAAACATGAATTATCTATATAAATCGTAGGTAGTTATCATGATCACGAATTCCGCAAAACTATTAAGGTCTCAAGGTCACCACATTTACTGCAGGCACAGAAAGAAATACTATTGATTTTTAATAATTTCACCCAGACAAAGGCAGAACTGTCACTGGTGCGCAGGGGGTTACAGAAGAGGTGAGTGATGAGAAAGAGGAACAGGTTACAGAAGAGTCAGAGAATGAGTAAGAGAAGGATGAGAATACAGGTTTGAAGAGGGCTGCATAAGAGTGGAGTAGAAGGGAAGAAGAACATGATACAAGGGTTGTGACGGAAAGCAAGTGAGTCAAGAAGATACGAGATGTCAATTAACTTTGCATTTAAATTCTTGGAGAATTCCACAGGCGGGAAATGCGAGCAAAGACACTGGTAGAGTAAAAGTTGCGGTTACATTTGATGAGTTTCACTGTAAATGGGTAGGACATAACCGCTAGCCTTGTAGCTCGAGTAAATTCATGTAGTGGAGGTACCAGGGAGCTAAGCTCATCAGAGCAGAAGCCATGAAAATATTTGTAGAAGAGACAGAGGGAAATCATATTACGTAGTGGAGAAAGTGACTGGAGTTGAACTACCAGGTCAAGATCAATTACATTACAGATTCTTCGTTGGATTTTGTCAAGAAGCACGAAATGAAGAGCAGGGCATCCGACAAGTCGTAACAGCAGTATTCAATGCACAGGTGGATGGTAGATTTATATATGTGGAAGATGGATTTGGACAAGAAAAACTTCCTAGCTCTACAAAGAGAACCAAACTTCCGGGCAGCAGATTTAGCGATGAATCAATGTAGTAATTCCACTTGAGGTCAGCTGATAAAATTAGGCCAAGGTGGCTCATTTCTTTTGCTTTCAGGGAGACTACTCTGATCTATTCGGATTGGGGGCGGGTAAAAGCAGTTGTCTATAATGGTTAAATTATAGCAACTTCGTTTTGGAAGCATTAACATTTACGAGCGATTTCTTTCCCCAGTCTACAACAGAATTTTATTTGAAAGATGGACTGACATAACCCAACCCTATCCAGCCCAGTTTGGACTATATATATTGGGTATATCTTCTACTGGAATGCTTATCAACCAAGACTATATCGTCCAATCTCTCATGATATTTACCGATAACTTAGTTAGGAGGAGGTGGATTAATACCGTATTTGTACATTCCCCAAGATAATTAGCACGTAAATTTAATGAACTTGAGTGGAACTCAAGCTCGAGTCGCTATTCATTACACTTCTGCATTTCCTAAAGAAATTTATACACAGTCTAAAAACGCATTGCATTTAAAGCCTCAAAATAGATAGAGATACAAGGCTAAGGTATCAACTGGGCTGTTTCTATTGAAAATAAAAATAAAAATGTTACACAAATATTTTATCAAAATTAATGTGAATTGATGTATAATCATATTTCTACTAAAAATTTAATATGAAAAGGTTTACATACAGAATATGCATGTTATTAATAGAATTAATTAACACATTGGATTTATTAATTAATAATTATTAATGAATTTGAATAAATGCAAATCAATATTGATTTAAAGTGAATTTATGACATTAGGAAGATAGAAATTTAATAATTTTTAGATGAAAAGATAATAATGAAAAGAAATTAGGAAAAGAATAAAAACTTTCAAAAAGGATTAATATTTCCTTGTATAAAAACATTGAAAATAAATAAATGTAAACAGAAAGGGAAAGAAAGAAAGGGTAAGAAGGAAGTAAAGAATGGAAGAAACAAAGGAATTAGGGGAGCGGGTAGAAAGAAAGAATGGAGAGAGAAGAAGGTGTAACGTGATTGATTAAACTATGAAAAGGAAGAGAGGATTTAAGAAAACGTAGTAAGGAAGGAAGAAAGGAAGAAAGAAAGGAAGGAAGGAAGGATAAAAAAAAGAATGGAAATAGGAGGGGAAGAAATGAAAAAGAAAAAATGAATGAAGGAATGGAAACGACGGGAGGAATGAATTAAAAAAATGAAAGAGTGTGTGAGAACAAAAAGAAGAAACATATGGAAGAAGGAAAAATTTCAATGAAAAAAGGATGGAGGGAGATGGGAAGAGAAGGAGGAGAGAACTGAGGGAATGATAGAGGGGTAGGAGAAAGGAAGGTTAATACATAAGGAAATAAGCGAAAGGAAGAAAGGGAGGGGGTAGAAGGAAAGAAAAAAATAATGAAAAAATGAGTATAGAAATTAGAAGATTGAAAGGGAAGTATTGGATGGAAGGAAAGAACGAAGGAAAGAAGGAAGCTAGTGGGAGAAAAAAGAAGGAAATAAAAGAAGATTTGACTGAATAAAATGAAGGAAGTAATGAAAGGTAATGAAGGGAATGAAGGACGTGTGAAGGAAGGAATGAGAGAAGGAAGGAATAAGAAGGGAGGAGTGAAAGAAGGAAGAGTAAAAGGAATGAATGAGAAGAGTTAATACAGAAGATCCAAAGAGAAGCGCAATTTAAGAAATGAAGAAAATGCAACAAAGGAGAGAATGAATGAAGAAAATGAGATGTAAAAGAAAGCAAGAGGAAGAAAGAAAGGAAGGAAGAGAGTAGAAGGAAGAAACGAAAAAAAAGAAGAAAGGAAGGAAGTAAGGAAGGAAGTGAAAGAAAGAAAGAAAGAAAGAAAGAAAGAAATAAAGTAAGAAAGAAAGAGAGGAGGGGGTAGAAGGTGGGAAAGAAGGTAGTAGATGGTAGGAATGATGGAAAGAAAGAAGAGAAATGAAGAAGAAAAGAATGAAGGAATGTGGGAATGGTAGTAATAGAAGAATCAAAGAAACACAAAGAAAGAAGGAAGGATATGAATGAATAAAGTAGGGAGAAATGAAAATGAAGGGAGGAATGAATGAATGAAAGAAGGAGAGAGCAATGAGAGAAGGAAATGATGAAAGAGGGAAAGAAAAAAGGAGAGCAGACGTATATAAGGGAGGGGGAGGAAGGCCGGAAATATGAAAACAATCGAAGGAAGGAAGGAAGGAAGGAAGGAAGGAAGGAAGGAAGAGATAGAGGACGTGTAGAAGGAAGAAGTGAATGAAGCACAAGAAGGACGGACGGAAAGAATTGAAAGAAGCGAATGGAAGGAAAGAAATAGAAGAAAGGAAGGGAAGAGAGAAAGTAAAGGAGTTGGGAAAGGAAGGAAGGAAGGAAGGAAATTGAAGGTTGAAAAGAGATAATAGAAGAAAAAGTAAGAAAGGACGGTAGAATAGTAAAGAAACAATGAAGTGAGGATAGGAGGGAATAGAAGGAAGGAAAGTAAGGAAAGGATGGAAGGAAATGTCAGAAGGGGAAAGGAAGCAATGGAAGGGAAGAAATGTATGAAAGAAGGAAGGAAAAAGGGGAAATAATAAGAGACTGGAGGAAGAACACATGTAAGTAAAAGACGGGAGAGAGAGTGGCAGAAAGGAAGTAAAGCAGCGAATGAAGAAAACACGAAGGAAGGAAGAATGAAAAAAGGGAGGGTTGGAAAGAAAGATAAAAGAAATAAAAGAAAGAAGGAGGTAATGAAAGGAGAATAATAGATGAATGGAGGAACAGGTGGAAGAAAGTCGGAGAAATAATTGCAGGAAGTGATGCGTAGAAAGAAATGAAGTAAGGATGGCAGAATGGACGAAGACAAGAAGGCAAATAGCACACTATCATTTGAAGAAAAAATAAAGACATAACTCAGTGGTGATGTTCCAAAGGACTTCAAACAAAAGGTTAGGTAGGAAACTTCCATCAGTACCTGAAAAAGTGATAACATTACTGAATTTTAGATACCAATGTTTTTGAAAAATTGTTCGAAAGAAAGATTTTATAAATTTCGACCGAGTGGAGCTCCCTCTGCTTGGTCAATATGCAAAATATACTTCCTTATTAACATTAGAAATGAGGTAAACATTTCTACGCTTTGGTCCTAAATCAACAACCAAGGAATGAAAAAAATGTAACTAGATTAGCACAAATGTCTTGCTCATTAAATGCAGAATGATTCCTTATAAGGAGATGACTAACATTACCATTACTCTAAACATTTCACTATATCATGTATCGAAATAAAAATCTCTATGGCGTGTTCAAAATATATTTAATGAATAATACTATATTTACTATCTCTATTCATCTAGCGTGTATCCCTATTTAAATACTGAATAAAAAATAGAATTACAAATGTAGTTATATAATTTTAAATGCATTTTAAGTAAAAAAAAACAAAAAACAAAAACAGAATATCGCATTAATATTTATTAATGTAAAACCACTGATTAAGATCAGTTTCTCGTTTTAACAATTTATGTTTAAAGTAGTATGGCATTCTGTCACTGTTTAAGCAATATTTCCACGGGTTCTGCACAAACCATTTTTTTCAGTGATACCCCGACTACATGAATTTACTCGTGTTACTTCACTGGCAACTAGGTCCCAACCGTTTATTGTCAAAATAGTCAAAATTAACTGCAACTTCTTCTCTAAGAGAGTCCTTTCTCGTACTGTGGAACACCCTTCTTTGTACTTGCTACACTGATAGCTATAAACTCTAACGATTTAAGTGTAATATCAGTTGCCATCTTGTAGCTTCTTGATTCCCATCTTTCTCCTATACTTTCTTGGACATCCCCGTTAAATTATTCCTTCATTCTTTTTCTTTCTTTTTCTCACACTGTAATACCAGTGACGGCATTGTTTTTGCTTGGGGTTAAACCATAACATACACACATACACACACACATTATCACCGAAACACGAAAGCTGTTGAGTAGCGAAAAAATGTTTTATTATAAAACACAATAAAAATATCACTCTTCTGCGTATTGAGTACTGATAAAAAGTTAATGCTACAAACTGTGGCGTATTCCATTATTTCCTACTACTACAGCTAATATATATATATATATATATATATAAAACATTCAAACGTATAAGAAAGAAACTTCTTGCTTCTTCAGCAACGATCAAAAACAATAAAGTTACTAATTCAAATATCGTACAAATATTTATATGCCAGAAGTAGCCCCAAAACATATCTATAGTCAGGAAGTTTAATATATATATATATATATATATATATATATATATATATATATAAACATAAAATCGTATAGACCTCATTTTGGATAATTATTTAAATAACTTATAATATTTTTGTGATTCACTATGGATACACTCCAGTTTCACATTGATTCGTAATATAGATAAAGTTACGATTAAAGCACTCACTCAAACAGTAGACACAAATATCAATGCTGAAGAAGCAGCAAAACGTATCGATAGGCAAATGAAACTATATTCTTGAACAAGAATGTCAGAAGAATCCCAAAGAAGACAGACGATACGGCAGAAGAATGAAGTTGGATTCAAACCATCGAGCAAATTATTTAACAAACGAAATATGATGTCTTCTTTTGAAGCTTAGTCAGACATTTTTCTCTTATCATTTTTGTTGAAAACTTTGCTAATTTAATATTTCAGGCCTGTTTACGTCATTTGAGGACTTGTGTTTTTGTGTTTTTTCTTTACCGAAATTTGGAAACTATTTTTTAACATATTTTATTATTCATTTCAGCGAAATTTTCATTTTCACTGGCTGATTTAAGTCCGTCGTTTTCCTTTTAAAAGTATTAAAAGAACTTTGATAAAAAAAAGAAAGCATATACCTCATTAATTTCAGAACGAAAAAGATTTGATTCGATATGTTTGTTTAACGACACATTAGTTCCTTATCTCATTTAATGCAAGCATGTAATTCTCTTAGACGCTGTGAAGTCATAAAATATGATATATGCTATTCTACTTTCACAACTGAATACTTTGGAGATGATACTCAGCTTTTGTGTATAGACATGTTTAGACATGATTACTAGAGGCAGCGATATGTGTGTGTTTTATATTGTAGCTTTGTTGAGTTTATATCTTTAAATGCAATTGGATTCTTTTAAGAAATTGTAGAAATATTACATGGATTACTGTCACGAAAGAAATCTTTCATGTTGATCATTTTGTTAGGGCATTGCAACTAAATATTTTAAGCAAGATTTATTTGCTTCAATAAAATATATTTGGAACGCAGTTGTATGCCTACAACACAAGAGTATTGCTCGTAATTTTTTATAAATATATATTGTTGATAAAATTGTTTATATATAAAAAGTGTTTCGGATATTTTTGCTACAAAACGTAATTAATATGTTAATTTTTTGGGGAGAACAGGAGATTCACTATTTGCGTATAGCTTGTGTCCCAAAAGTTCTACTACACTAGGTCTGGTTTTTTCCTGGGACCAGCAGGAATTAAGAGTTAATTCTACACTCTTTAAAGCATCCAATCCCACAATCAAATGTCTTTCTACTGAATGCAGTCTATCATCACGCTCAGGTGCAAGAACAAAAAGCCAGAAAACAACTCAATATCAATCGAAGAAAGAAAACTTAGCCCTCAAGAATTAAGCCGATCATTTCTCGTGTTAACTAAGGGTTTGGAAATTGATTAATATTTGCTATCACTTAATTTCAACTATCGACATCTAGACACCCCATAGGAAATTAATAAAGCAACCTATACGAGCCAGAGCAGTATATTTATTCATTAACATGGCTTCACAGTTTGGAACTCATAATAACCTCAAGTCAACGTCCAGGCTTGAGGAATCATTTGATAGAGTCAACAGTCACATCCGTAAAGAGGGCGAGATTTCAATTTAAAGAACATCGGCTGTGGCTTGACCTAGAGAAGGACAGGTTCAATCAAATCTTTTGTGCAAAACACACTATGCAGAATTAATAAATATCCGGTATCAAATATAGATATGTGTAATGAACTGGTTCAGAGAGCAGATGTGTAGCAACACTACGATTACAATTGGTCATGTGACTGATAACGAAAAATGATAATTTTTATAAAACTTCACCAATGCAAGTCACAGGAACATCTCTAGGTGCAATCTTAATGAAAGAAGATGTATACACATGTGAGTTAAAAGTAAGTGTATATCAGTGTCAGTCGATATATATGTGCTGCTGTGAAATATCTGAGCTCTCAGAGAAAATGTTTAAGATATTTACTGTTCCGATCATTATCCGTTAAGGAAAGTGAAGCACACACAGGGGAATGACAAACTATTCTGTTAGCAAAAAAAAAAAAATACTGAATGAAACTAGACACTGATAAAATATTTTTTAGAGAAAAATTACAAGACAAAAACAATGTTCTGTATAAGACAGAGGTATCGAGACACATGGTGTCTGTTTTGAGCTATAACTCTGCATATTTGTCGAACATAAAGTTCCACAACACTACGTAGTTGTCAATCATAAAGTTCCACAAGGCTAAGTAGTTGTCGATTATAAAGTTCCACAACGCTAAGTAGTTGTCGATCACAAATTTCTACAACACTACGTAATTGTCGTTCATTAGGTTTCACAACGCTACGTATTGGTCGATCATCAGGATATTTGGCATAGGTAACAGTGACTGTTACTATTATTGTAAAGAGTGTAATCATCGCAAAAAACTGCTGTGCAAAGTGAGGGTTCTCGGGAAGAAACCTTCTATGTAGAACTTTTGTCTTCCCAGAGAAATACAAAACGAATAAAAATGATTATGTTTGACTAGACATAGTTCGAATTATTTGAAATGATGTAACAAAACAATGTAACTCTTTTCCTCTGTGAAGAAACTTGCGCATGATTAAATGAATTCATCACACACAATTTCCCACAAAATTTTGCAAATTCTGTCAAGGCTGTAAATCGAGGAGTTGGGAGATCTAGCCTAGTTTTTCAGCAATAGAATATATGTAAACAGTGTTCAGTTAGTGCAAACCGCTACCATACTTTCCATATATATAACTTCTTAAAGAAGTCCATCGAGAGTCGATGATGACCCCGCCTGGCACACCTAGCTGCTTTGTGCAGGTTGCTATGGTTGGAAGGTTTGCGCTGAAACCTTCGCTACATACTTTCCTGGCATACAAGTGTTTGACATCTGGGGAAGGAAAGCAAACAGCAGTGGATGTCATATAATGCCATATATTACAGAGTTATTAACTGCTGTTAGGTTCTACCCTTCAAATGTTTCAGGTGTATTTCATTGACATAATCAGGCTTAAATTAGAAGAAAGACTATTACATAGCCTTATTCACTTTTCAAACAAGACTTTAATGTTGACAAAACACTAACCTGTCATTGGGTATGCGTTTGTGGGCTGGAAGTCAGAGGAATTCATATTGTCATCTCGAGAATGTAAAGCTGGAAGCAGGGACCTCCCAGGATATATATTTCAATGAATAAACCAGGGCCAAAAATGTAAACTTGGCGCTTAACTCTTGGAAAACTATTGACCATATGTCGTACTCGAACCAAGAGGGAAATGAATTGAATGATTTGCTGACATTATAAATGTTTTAAGGCAGAAGAATAGAATAAATGCAATTCATCACTACTGTTAATATTTCATCAAGCATAACGACTGCACTATATAAGCCCACACACCATATATAATAAAACATATTTTAAAAAATGCATGTGCGTTTTCATAGAAATGACCATGCCGTCTACTTAAAAGTTTTTAACAATAGTATGCAACAAACATACATAATAAAATGGTAGAAATATTTTTTTTTGAGAATGCGACATCTAAGTAGAACGGATACTCAGATATTAATAGAAGTAATAGACATATTTTAAAATATTGACAGGGATTTTATAAAATCCCAGGAAACTCCTTAGTTTCTGAAATTTTGCTCCGGAGCATTGCTCGAATATTTAAAAAAACTCTCTCAATTTCATATGCACAAGGATGTTCGAGCATAAAAAATTATTTTCCTGCAAATAATTTATACATTAAAAACAGTCTCTGTCTTGATCTCTCAAGAGGGAAACAAAAACAGTAGACGTGGTGAGTATTACAGAAACAGAGTAACAAAGAGGGTGGGATACAGAGAGAGATAGGAAGATGGACACAGACAGAGGTGACGTAGAGAGACACACGGAAAGTGATACCCATAGTGGTAGATAATATAAGATAAATGTAGCTGTTTGTAGTTAGTGTTTAAATACTGTTTCGTGATTTTCTGATCTACTGATGAAAAGTTCAACTCTAAACATAAAGTGATATTTTCAAATTAAAATCTTACTTTCAAAATTATAATGATTTTGTAACATGAGAAAAATGATAATTTAATCGAAAACCCTATGACATCAAATTTTTGTTTAGCACCTGAGAAAGAAGCAGAGAGTAGAAATTGCGTAGAGTGCAAAAAAGATAGATAGAGAGAGAGAGAGAGAGAGAGAAAGAGAGAGAGAGAGAGAGAGAGAAAGAGAGAGATGTAGAAAGACAAAAAGAGCACGCAAAACACAGATGTATTGCATGAGTTTCTCTTAGATAAGGCAGTTCTTTGCAGTGTTTTTGTTGGTCAAAAATATGTTGGAAACTTTTCGAAATTTTTAAGAGAGATTATGACACTTTTCTTATAACAATCTGGGAATGCTCATGGCTTGAAAATTACATATTGTAGCTATTTCTATTTACATCGTTTGGGATCTTGCCGTCATCTTGTACACTCCGAACATCTACAGGTGATATAAGTTGGCATTTTGAACTGAACACTTTATTTAGTCTACAGTGGTAGTTATTCCAACGTATATCACCTGACGAAGGTCATAGTATACAGCAGCCGAAACGTTGTGAATTTGCCTATAAAGATGAAGACAACAGTTCAAACAAACTAAATATTGTAAATAGTTACTATAGATGATTTCAGAAATACAGACAGATACTGTAGAAGGCTGGTGTGTACAACGTCTTAAACGTTACATATTCTAGTATTACGAAAATTTAAAAAAAGTGTAAATCAGTGTAATTTAAGCGGGTTCGGATGGAAATAATAACTTTTATTCTTTGGAAATCGATGTGATTTATATAATTTTTTAGGTTATGCTTAATTTCTGCAGTTTCTTGTTGATAAATCAGGCTTAATATTGATCATGCAGTAAAAGGCTATCACCGTGAATGCAATTTAATTTTGTAATTTAAAAGAAATTGCTGTTTGAATTTTTTCAGATTCAAAACAGATCATGCCAAAAATCACAAAAGAATTAAATTAATTAATCGCTAGCAGCTTTATCTCGTATTCAAGAATTTAATTTCTTTGCTGATTGCTTCCTTTATAATGAGGCTGTTGATGACAACATTCACTGCCAACCTGCAGGTTCAAAACGAGAAGCTTCTAGTTTAACGAAAAATCTCCTCCTGTTATTCTTTCGTAATCATAGTCTGGATTTTAAAAATTTGGTTGGAGGTAAAACAAAATCAGCGTAGTTGAAAGTGCCGATGGCATGATGAATTTGATTTATGTGGACCTCGACCTGTCAGTAAATATCCCAGACACTTGATTTCATGCCCTTCCTCTGCGGCACATATGGAATGAGACATGCAGTATCCAACTATGAAGCTGGAGTAGATTGTCGCTAACTGATAATATTTGGGCGCCCTCTGTAGCATGTCGTTCCTGAATAGCTCTCCTGATCGCCTGGTTCAACCGTTGAAATCCCTCGTAATCGTCGTCCTCTTCTTCCCCCGTTGGGGTTTTGGGGATTATTTAAGTAATAAAGATATTTTTTTACCAAAGAATTAAGAATGTATGGGTTCACTATGAAGACAACCACAGAGATTTCAATTTTATTTTATTTATAATACGAACGCCGTCGTGAACTCAGTCATTTAATAATGTGCAGGAATTTGAGAAATGCATCTTATTATGCATTGGAAGATATAGGAGAGAGGCAAACGGTAATGATAACCCTGAATAAAAAATTCGTGTATAATTCAACGTTGGCAAAGAGAGTTGAAAACGAATTTCATATTTCTTCTCATGAATAATCAAGTTCCTGGAAGCTGTCATTTCTTGTAAGACTTTTTACATCAATTGAATCCAAGATGAGTGATCTGCAAAAGACGCATGACATATGGTGGAACGTTTTGTCTAACAGACTTATTTGTAGAAATGTTCGCGTTTATATAATGTTTTATAGATAATAGACGAATATATCAGTGGAAAGCGTTCATGCATTCAGAAATATTGCGACATATTATTTTAAGTCGAAATGAAAAATCCACGAAAGGTTGCTTGGTTCTTTCAAAATGAATTATAATATTTTTCTTCGTAATGTGCCGTGTCATTTCAAGATATAGTCAACATAGACTTGCCCCTATCCTTTGTCGCTCTTAAAATTTTTCTTTAGGTATCTCTCCTCAATCCCAGTACTTGCTCACGCCCATCAAATATGACTCGAGCTGCTTTCTTCTGTCTTTCTTTCTTTCTATCCGTCCTGTAAGTATTAAAACTTTCT
Source organism: Ascarosepion bandense (assembly GCA_037127315.1). Classification (NCBI taxonomy): domain Eukaryota; kingdom Metazoa; phylum Mollusca; class Cephalopoda; order Sepiida; family Sepiidae; genus Ascarosepion; species Ascarosepion bandense. The sequence continues at coordinate 2,792,529 of JBBBDQ010000493.1, read as the reverse complement.
TCCTCATTAATTGTCACAGAAACCTCAGCTTTCTCTTCATGGTGCTAGGTATAATTTTTTTCGGTGATATCTTCTTCAAAATCTCGTAGTTGCATGGTATCCACGGCATCTTTCTTTAGAACCACATTTCTGTTGCTGCGAGTCTCTCCTTCATCTTTGTTAACATTGTCAAGCATTCGTTATCATATAGGAAAACAGATCTAAACATATTTATAAATGGAACTGTGTGTGTGTGTGTGTGTGTGTGTGTGTGTGTGTGTGTGTGTGTGTGTGTGTGTGCCTGTGTATTTGTGTGTGTGCGTCCGTTACCTATAGACTTGAAACGGATGAACCGATTTTCTTGAAATTTACACAGTTGCACTATAAGCATCTGCGAGTGTTCTTAGCTAGGTTTGTGTCGAGGTACCCCAGATAATAATCGAAAATCGATAATCGAAAAAATCGGGTCATAGAAGGAGTGATTCGATTTTAATCAAATTTAATACACTCATAGAAAAAGACATAAGAAACGATATTCAGAAGTTTCAAGGATGCAGTTTTTACAATAGTGCAGAAAATCGATAATATATATATATATATATATATATATATATATATATATATATATAAGTCTGCTGTTTTGGAATCTGGCTGTTGTGTTAGGCTTCTTCAACTTTCGAAGTTTGGGTTTTTAGTTTAATTTATAGTTTGATTATAATTGGGACTGTTTGTAAAAATCAGGGTAGATTTAACTTAGAAATTTATGATATCCTATAAGTTCAGTTAAAAGGAATTACGTATTTTACTATTATGAGTTATGATTTACCAAAAAAAAGGCAGAGCCAATTTTCATTTTCATTCTTCCTCCTCTTCCGAATCCTTCTTCTTGTTCTTCTTTTAATTTATTTTACCTCTGTTCCTAAACTCATCCTCTCTTTTCATATTTTTCTTATTAAACCACATAATTTATGTCCCGATAAAAAGAAAATTGCACGAAAATATGAAAAAGTACGTGGTCAAACGTTTACAAGTTGTCCCTATACGAGACAGACTGTTTGTATATATAACAGTGTACTGAGGTCGATAGCGCTTTGTGATAGGGGGTTTCCTAACTGTACACCAAACTTCGGAGACGTGTGTTTAGGGAGCAGTGTAAAGAAATACTTTTAAATGACCTAATTGCTCCCATATATAATCGACCAACCACCTAATACACGATGACTGAAGTTTGAAGCATGAAATAAACTATCGCGACTCATTACTGTTACAGATATATATTGTTACGGATATAGAGATAACACTACACACACACACGCACACACACACACACACACAAACACCTATGCATATGAGAGTGGACTTTGCGTAGTAAAAAGAGGTCACGTGAATGGCCAGTGCCAGTATTGGAATAGCAGGGCAAGGAAAGGCAACCTAGATAAAAGCCAGACAGGAAATAAACTAGACGTCTAAATTGATTATAAGTCAAGGAACGAGCAGGAGTTAAAATTCGCGCCGAAATGGCATTACGTAAAAAGAGAAAATTAAAGTAGAAACTTAATGAGTTGCTTGTTGGGTCTTGATATCGCAAGCTGTGTCCGCTGGACTCTGATTAACGATGAAGGTAGGGAGGCGCATTCGGAGATGATAGCTTGAATCAACCCATTTCTTCCTAAGTAACTCCGGATAAGAACAAGACCGAAGGTATAAATTCTTATTCGTCAAAACAAGGAGGAAAACGGAGTTATGCCGTGTATCGAGAAAGAAAGAAATATAACAATGAAGACTAAACAAAGTTATTTTAATATGTATATGTTGACACATGACTGTCGAAGCAAATTATAGCTACGAAGTCGCTGTAATTCGTATGCTGATTTCAGTTTATTTAATGTAGAAAAGAAAGTGAAGTCAACTAACTTATCAAAAGAAAATGAGAAAGAAAGAAGCACAACAAGGAAGGGAAGTCACCAGAAAAACAGAAGCAGAAAAGAAACTGTGTGCTGAAAAAAGCTGTCTGCTGAAAAGAAGTGTCGTTGATGATAGTGAAAACAGAACTATTTAAATTTCAAGTATATAAAAAAGGAAAGACGGAAGAGAAGAGAAGAGAAGAGACGATAAAAGAAAGAAAGAAGAAACTGTCACAAAGATAAATTATCAAGTTATTAGACCCACATTAGAATATGCATGAACGTTCATAAATACTATGTTCTTAGAAAAAACCATACCACGTGTTTTCAAATTAATATAATTCCCCTATCTGATTGTATGTTGATATTTTGCATTCATGATCGCCTATATTTTGTTCATGTTTCCTACAGTATATTACAATTTCATATTTCGACCACATTGGGTATCCAAAATTAATTTTGAGTTTAAGATCTTTGGAGATTCTAATTCATTAAGACTTTTTTCTATTTTATTCTTTTGATCTTGTATTAAAATTTTATATCAAAATTATATTGTCTCGACGTTCCTCCTTGATTTGGTGTCGGCGCCCTTGTTGAATAACGAAGCAAACCTGGGAAATGATTTCCATTCGATTATTAATCTAATAGCAAACTTATTTTATTATTTTCTTATTCAAATAATTGTCCATTTGTCACGATATGGCATAGATGACCAGCATATAACCATAGACGTGAAAATGTAATATATCCGAATCGGCATATAAACATCTTGATGGGCATTGTGGATACGAGCATATGACAATATATATATATATATATATATATATATAGAGAGAGAGAGAGAGAGAGAGTAATAGATAGATAAAGAGAGAGATAGAGAAATAGATAGGAAAGTTGTGCAATCATAATAGTAGTGATTGGGTGAAGATAGACACAACAACATTTTCCCAGGAGTGATAATATTTCATTAAAATGTATTCGCTTTATTTTATCCGGACATACTTGGATATAAAGATGCATTGATTGATCTGTTGTACTTTTTAAGAATAGTGTGTTATTTAGAGTTAAATAACATTTAGTATTGTAACAGTTATGCATTTCTTTTGCAATTTAATAATGCATTAACAATTTCTGAAAGATAACTATGATTTTTGCATGTAAAATTACTTTCTCAAAGATATTTGCGCTTAAGTAGATATAACGAAATCTACTAAAATTGGAACCCGTCTCTTAAATTTCACTCGACCGATTGGGTATCAGCCGGAATCTCTACTCCCTAAGCCATAGGTACATGGAATCAGAGAAGGGATATTTTAACGTGTTCTATATAAGCAGTATATTCATACGCCACTCACCGAAAGAACTCAATTTATTTCTAAAGAGTCACGCGTATATAGCAGAAGTGGAAACTGTTTTTAAAACTTTCTTCTCTAGAGAGCTCAATCGTAATGAGTGCATAATATATATATATATATATATATATATATATATATATATATATAAAGAGTGATATGCATAGTAGTGTATTGAGTGTAGTGTTCGAATTTGAGTAAATTTGAGTTGTAGCCATTTCAGTGTAAATAACTTTGGGAAAAGCATGTGCCGATGTCTTGGCTAATAACAAGTAACTATATACAGAAAAATCATTGTCATCTTCCAAAATGGTTAACTTATTTTTAACTTGAAAAATGAATAAATAATTGTTACAATCCCCAATATGACTGGCTATAAATAACACACAAATCTGTAAAAAGCAAACAGATCTATTAAAAAATCAATCAAACTCTCTTTGAATTGTGTCTGGATAGGACACAGCTAATAATTATTAATAATAATAATAATTCATCAGACTTGAGAAAGTGTCGTCTCTATCCTCTTTTAATTACTACCGATAGGATTGTACACATCTCGTAAATTGCACGTTTACTTTTCAAACAATCAAAAATATCTATTTCCGGAATCGATTGCATTTACTGCGTTGCTTCTTAATTAATCTTGTCCGCGGCCTGAAATATTCGTCTACTGCCCTGGTGATTTTAGCTATGAGAAAAAGAAGCTAGATATTTTGCGGATGTCAACTCAGATCATTTCCTAAAAGAAATATATCTTTAATCATTTCAATCCCTACAAAAATCACTATTCTCTTCTTAAACGTAAATTTTGTTTTCTTACTTTTCTTCCTACATACAAATTTTTACCTCCCAGGTCACTCTCAAAGCGCAATCTCATTTATTTTACCCCTTTTTCTAAATGAAACTCCTCTTTCTTTACTTTTGTTATTAACCACAACTTTTCTTCATTGTTTTCTCTTCCTAAACCAAATATCACTTCTCCTATATCTCTGCCAATACAAAGACGCTGTTCTTAATTTTCTTCCTAAACACTCCACATTTCTCTGCCTGAAGTAAACTTAGTGGATTTTTCTCTGCTCTTAAAGGCAATCCCATTTGTCTACTTAAATCAAACCTCACTCTTTACAATGTCCCTCTTAAAATCATCCTTTTTTCTTCCTAAGCCCAACTAAACGCCTTTTCCTCTCTTTCGCAAGACAAACAATCATCAGTTTCGAAAACAAACCTTATTTCTCTTACTCTCTACCTAAAATAGATTCGACCTCTCTTCCTAAACCCAATCTATCTTTTTTACTTTTCTTCTTAAACTTACTCTCTTTGTATTTCTAAACCCAACTAAATATCTCATACTCTCCTGATAAAGCTAAACATCTTTCACTCTATATTTTCATATTTTACTCTTAACATCAACCTCAAATCTTTACATGTACAAAAAATCTCTTTTTTCATTTTTCTTCTTAAACTGACCATATTTATCTTCCTAATCCTAGTTAACTGTTTTTACTCTCATCCTAAAGTCAAAGTACTTTCTATCCCTAAAGTCAACCTAATTTATTTTACTTTCCTCCAAAAATTCACCTCATTTCTCTTCCTAAACGCAATCTCACCGGTTTCAGTTTTATTCCTAAACTAATCCTCTTCTATTCCTAAACCCAATCAAGCGTCTCTTACACTCCTGCTAAAGTTAAACATCCTTCACTGTCTAATCAACGTAATTTCTCTTACTCTCCCCCTAAAATCAACTTCACTTCTCTTTCTAAACCCAATCACTTTTTTATCTTTTATTCATGAAGTTACATCATTTATCACCCTAAAACAATCAAACGTCATTTACTCTACTCTTAAATGCAAACCTTATTCTTTTCCTAAAACCAATCTAATATCTCTTTTTCTCTCCTTCTAAAATCCATCTCTCTTCTTTTCTTAAACGTAAACTCTCTTTTTCTAATTTTCTTCCTAAAATTACACTTTTCTCTGCCTAAAACCAACTAAACGTTTTTTACTCTCATTCCAAAGTCAACCTACCTTCTATATTTACATACAACTTCTCTTTTTGTAAGCACACCCTTTTTCTCTCACTTTTCATACTGTAATGCGATGTTTTCTATGAATAGAACTTTACAATTCTGTGTAGTAACGATATGCCAAATAGCTGATAATTTTCCGTTAATCAGCTTTATAAATTTCATAAGCTTTTTATATTATTCACGGTCAGCATATAAGGGATCTTATTTAACAGATTTCTATCTAACTTAGGATCATCCGGAAGAAAAATTAAAATCGATTGTAGATTTTAAGACACTCTTTTTAATTATTCCAGTATTTGTTCGATATATCAAAGTTTCATGCAAACTATATGGATTGATTCGTTTAGACATTTTCTACGCTGTATCAGTTATTTTAATACCAATTTTTATATAGGGCTGTAAGAAATTTTATTAGGATTATAAATTTTTTAGTGATTCTGTAGCCGTAGGGGGAGAGTTCTTTTAAACCGTCAGGGGTAACCAGTGAAGCTATGAGGACATGGTTAATGCTTATTAATTCGACCTTGTGTCATATTTAACCAACTCTCTACACCTTACATGTTTTATGCAGAATTATCAGAAGTATTGGTAGAAATTAATGTTCAATGCGAAAGTTAAGGTATCAAGAAATGTTTACAGTCGAAATTTGTTGAAAAGAATTTATGCGTACGTACGTATGTATGAATTAGTGTTTGTTTGATAGGAGTGTTTTGGATAGAGAAGAAGAAATAAAACGAATCAGCACACGAGAAAATAGGAGAAAGAGAACGATGTGCGATGCGATCTGTGTGGGTGTCATGATTGAAGTTTCTCCCGTTACATTTTTAGTTGTTTCGTCCTGCTGCTCCCATCTGAGTGACTGGCACTGATCTGATCAAAGTCCTTTTAGTCATTCCAATTCTTGCACTGGATCGCGAAAGTCTTTATGGTCTTGCATATTGCTTCCAGTGGTCAGAAAATCAATTTAAATTCTCCTTGCGAAACACATTTTCGACTTATTCGTTAAGCACATGTTGGAAACAGAAGAGATGGATTAATATCTTTCCAAAAGGTATTTTTGAGTAAGTGAATGAAACGATGTCAAGGGCTAAGTGAGTAAATCCAGTTAAAATATCTTCCAACGTGAAGGTGGCTAAGCATGCTGCACATTTAGGTTGATATTCATCTTTTAACAAGTGTGAACGTTTAAAGTATGGGTGGCCTATGTGTATTTGAACGGTTAGAGAAGGATCATTTGAAATTTCTTAATCATCTTTTAGTTACCATTTGCGAAACTATCAACTTTTATATTCGGATTCTTATATTGCAAGGATAAGGACCATTCAATCATAATTTCCTTGCTATGCGATCTTCTACCGCTGACAAGGCCGACATGCATCAAAAGCCTTCTATGATAACATCTATTAAAATGTGTGTGTTTTTAGTAGATAGGAAAACGTACACAATCTATGTACTAATACAGGGGTCGTCAAAGGGAGTCAGAGCCACCCCATAGTGTTTGGTACTTTATTCGGGGAATCGATGATAATCAAGTGGTCAAATAGTGATGGATGGGACAATGGCCTCCTAATATCCATGTCGAAAAATTTGACGAACCCTGCTTAAATTCAACCACTGAATTAATCATTCTTGTTGGATTTCAGCAGAACATTCATAAGTTTTAAACAATCTATCTTTAATTGGCTAAGACATTAATTTCATCTGTGTTTACGCTAAATATATTACGAAAATCCATTATTAACGTATCGCTGTGTGTGCACTTACTATTTGTCTATAATTGTAAGGTGAGGTACTATTTACACTATTTACATTGTTCGAATTATTGTCCTTATCTTTATTGCCATTATTACGACGTGTCGCTTGTTGTACACTCCAGTTTTCTTCAGATGCTAAGAATTATAAGCTATAAACATTCATAGGTTCATGTCCTCAAGGAGACATAACCCAGTCGATATAGACGTCGGTTTGTTTCAATGAGTTGACCCAAAGAGGCTACAGCCGTAGTAAACAAATAGCTTAGACAGTATTTACATTATTCGGATTATGTCCTCATCTTTGTTGCCATTTGTACGTCGTATCGGCCTTTGTAAGCTCCGACCTTCTACAAATGGCAAGAAATATAAGGACAATTATCCGATTAATGTAAATACTGTAAATACTGCCTCGTCTCAGAAATATAAACAAATACTAAATATCTTAAGCGTTATTTATAAATTAAAGGGAAATAAGTACATGACTACTAAAAGTACACATGGAATGTGCATGATATACCCTAGTGATCGTAATACAGGTTTCAGTTCGATATTCCTACAACTTGAAGAAGGCCGTAAAGTACAACGGCCGAAACGTCGTAATAATTGCAACAAATATGAGAAAAGTAAATATTTCACTGGCTAGTTGCAATAATTGAACCTTCAGGTGTTTGACAATAAAATACATTCGGCAGCCAGGGCAATGATCATAAAGTTTTCAGGAGCTTGGAGCCGCCTCTTAACTGCTGCTTTTTAGGTTCAGACTGACCGGAAGTCCTAACACTTGTTAGGGTCCCAGCAATGGATAAATAGTGAACCCTCCTATAAAAGTGTAAAAATACATTTTTATGAAGGAGATGCAAGCAATATATTTTTCAAAGAATAAATATTATCAAAAATACATTTTTAAGAAAAATAGTTCCAGGAATACATTTTGTAAATGAAAAATTGTCAGCAATACATTTTTAAAAATAAATTACTAATGCTTCCAAGAAAATTAAATTTTGGCAATAAATGACCCATACAGATATGATATACCGCTAAACAAATAAATTGAACCAATCATTATTGATGCAACCGATTTAGCTTGTAGAAGGAAGTAGAAGAAAAATAATCTCATTACAATTTAAACTTTACTAACGTGGCTGTCGGACTTCTATTGAAGACGCCTCCTCAAACATTATTTTTGTTCTGAAACATCCGCAGATTACAGAATGAAGTTTATACTACGAACATGACCACAGTATTTATTTGCGGTGATAAGTAAATTAACGCGTTCTGTAATATTAAACCATCGGTCATAATGACTTGCCATGTCTTGCTAATAGAACCACCGGTAACTGCCAAACAGTTCCGTCTTTTACTCTCAAATCTTGGGTGAACATCTGCATGGAACACATCCCCAAAACAAGAAACCATCCACTTGACATCTCAACCTTGGTAAGATTCGATCCTGGATTCGATTGTGTTTATTTGCCAAATGCGAGAATAAATAATACACACTGCTATTATAATGTGGACCGTAGTTATATATGTGTGCGTAGGGAAAAGGATTAACCTGTCTGACTGGATACTGTCACGGGCGTCAGGGCACATTCACCGTTCCTCTTTATAATGCATGCTACTTTAAACACACATTTAGAGAAACCAAGCTACCTTTACTAAGTATTACGAAAGAGTTATGATATTTATTTCGATTTAAAGTGTCGACTTTGAATATAGTTTTTTCTTCTATGTTATGTGTTCTTTTCAGAATGTTGGCGATAATTATCTCTAGAATTTACCGTCATTTGTAGCCATTGATAACGTTTTTGCCACATATTCAAATCCCCATCCATTCACTCAAGAACCCCCATGTTGTTCATACTTTGCTTTATATTTGCCCTCTTACATTAAAATTATCCAGAGAGTATTAAATTTTCCAAGCCCCTTTTTCACATGATGCACCCCAGAAATTTTAATTGTCGCTTGCAGTATAAAGGCTTTTTGTCTCTAGAAATTCGTTGTTGCTCATATGCACATCTCATGGTATACCCAGCATCCTTCTGTAGAACTATTACTTGAGATTGTCTTGCATTCACTGTCATAGAGAAGGATTGATACTAAATAACAGCTAATTACTCTTTTATTTGTTTCTACAGATATTTTTATGTTTCTTAATACTTAAATCAGCCTTCGGAATCTAAAATGCTCCTTCAGATTTCCATGTTGCATTTTCCGTTACCTCTATTTGGAAATGTGCATTTTTGATAATCCCTCTTTCTAACAACCATATATTGTTGTTGAAGAACTCGAAAAAACTCGCGTTTTTATGGTCAAATGTAAGCTGAGAGCATAAAGATATACTCACGTTTTCTCTATCTTAAGCCACAAAACGAGAAAAAATTATATTTGCCTCCCAACTTTAGGATATATAGTCAATTTAACATCATAGATGTTTATTTGCATATACGTCTATACACAAATTGCATAATTACACTGACGCCAGCTGCAAGCGTAACTGAGACGAGCCTCTTATTACAAGGTGCCGTCTGCGAGGCTTATCTTCATATTTGCCATGTCTCGCCAAAAGACTAAACACAACATATTGAAGCCAAAAGGCCGAGTAGCATCGTAAAAATGATAACGGTATTGTTTCCTTAATACTCCAACCTGAACTGGAAATAACTGATAGCTGCAGGTCATAATTACCAAAATGAAAGAAACCAATTATTGTGTTACAGTGGAAAGCCCATCCTGTTTCTAACAGTTACAACGAAACCTTTGGTAACTGATTCCGAAAGCATCTAATCAGACAGTTACATAGTAATTCCTCCTGAGAAATTAATGAACATAAATCCAAATTAATAGTATCTATCACACTTCTCTGGCAATCATATATAAACAAAACAAGAAAGTTGTTCAACATCGTAATAGATAATTGCAGGTGTGTGCTGCTGGCGTTTGTATTGAACAAAGAAGAATGTAACCGATGTACACGGTGAAAAATAGTGTAAAACAAATAGGAAAATGACAGGAAAAAATTGAAAGGAAAGGAGAAAATTGGCGTGAAAGAAGAAAATTGGTGAGCTAAAATTGATTTCTCGCTGTACGTATCATTGTCTCCTGTATTGCTACTTTCAACTCTCGACACTAACAACTCGAAATGTTCCAATTATGGGCAGTTTAATTAGAAAAGTAAAAAAAGGCGAGGCGCTTCGGCAGGAAATCGTTCCAAATGATTGCCGCAAAAGCATCTTGACAAATAGACAAAAACATTATGCATTGTGTGTTGCCCACACGAAGCACTAATTATGTTTGCTTTTCTTTCTATTCTAACAGTTTCTCGACAAAATACGTCTTTCATAGAGAAAGAACACGTATGAATTCATGTTTGTGTATCTAAAATGGACGTTTCTCTTTTAATTTCTCGCACTGCATCGGTTTGTATTATACAAGTGACTGTCTTTTGCTAAGAAAAGGACGATCACAGATATCTAAAACTTTGTCTGAGGTGCGATATGCATTGCAGTCTAATGGTTATCTCCTCGGAACAAGAAATCGGAGATCCGAATTCGAATTCCAGTTGAATTAATCGCATTAACCTACTCGCAAATACGATTGTGAAAGTATTTAATTAATCTTTTCACTCTCTAACTATGGGTTGAATAGCAGGACAGATTGGGTTCTATATCCTTGGTTGGTAACCACTTTACCAGAGAAAAAAATGGCAACCTACTGCGAGAAAATATTCTGGCTATTCAGTCATGCATCACCTAAGTTGTGTATAGTATATGTTTCATAACTGACTTATCTGGATAATAGAATTGAATAGCAGGAGAGACTCGATTGTATAGCTTTGGTTGGAAACCAGTCTTCTGCAAAAGGAAATGGCAACAGACCGCGGGAAAATACTCTGTCTATCGCCTAAGTATGTGTCACATATTACAGTTAACTAACTGATCTTCATAAAACAATTGAATAGCTGGACAGATTGCATTCTACTACTATGGATGCAATCTGTCTACCGCAGAAAGAAATGGTAATCTATTCCTGGAAAATGGTCTACCTAGTCGATCATGTGTTTTTATCAGTCTAAATATAAGTTGCTTCTATGTTAGCATTTTCGTTCAATAATGAATTAAAATTTTATTCAGTGGTACAATATACAAGAACATTTGTCATATTATTTAACATATCATCGTGTCATTTCAATACAATACCTCGTCTTAGTAAAGACCAGTAGACCAAATCTTGAATACGAATAATAAACATGTATGTATGTATGTATGAATGTATGTATGTATGTATGTAAAAGTGATTATAACTATACTCGTGTCGAAAAACCTTCAACGAATCTACGAAGAAGGAAAAACGGTTTTAAAAAAAGATATAGCTAAGTACATGAACATCAGTCAAAAGGGTTCGAACCGGGTCAGCACGTAGTCCAATGAAAAATCCCCGATACTAGTAATCAACTAAAAAAAAGCGCTCAATACTTAAGTATAACGGAATAGGTAAAGAATGCCGAGTGAGCCAGACAAACTTATCTAGTTTTCACCTTAACTATTATTTTTAAAATAATTTAAAATATATGAAATTAAAAATTAAATTTGTTTTCTATAAAAAAGTTTCCCCCTATTTGTGTTTTGTGTTTTCTTTCTTGGTCACGTGGGTTGATTGAATTTCCTTTATACATGTCGTTTGTTTCTTTCCTCGTTAACCAGATTTCCGTGACGATCCATTTAGGTGAAACATAAGTAGGTCTGTCTGGTTCACTAGGTATTCTTAAATTATAAATATATGTATATATATAAATGTACACTTCAAAAAACCCTCCGAGTACATACGCGGAAAAAAATGCTAATAAAAAAACGAGCTAAGCACACGAACATCAGTCATAGTACGTAGCCTAAAGAAAAAAACTCGAGACGAGTAACCTAAAACAATAAAGCGCTCAATACGGATCTTCAAGGAATGTATGCTCCCTTCCCTGAAGATCCGTTAGGTGAAGCCTTGGTAGGTTCGTCGGCTCTTTAGGTTAGCTATTTACCACATATATATATATATATATATATATATATATTAGTCATCCACATACAAGCCCGTTTCGCTGTATCACAGCTCATCAGTGTGGCTTGACATATGTATATATGTATATAAACATATGTATGTTTATATATATATATATATATATATATATATATATATATATATATATAAACATACATATTTATATACAGGGTGCATCCTAAATAGTTTTACAATCTTTGATGGGGCGTAACTCTCACCGAATATGACAGAACTTCATACAAACATTTACCCGCAAATTCTTTGTTTATGAGTTGTTAAGCTTAAAGAAAGCTGTGTTGCAATGTAGACGAGAATAAAATTGTCATACGTGTACATATGTGGCAAGTCTGCCTTCAACGTTTAATGTGTCTAGTAGCGAAAGAGGTTTCCTTTAACAACAGCAGGATATTCATATGGTCGGTATGCAGGTAAAATTTTTACATACGGCCACGTGAATAGTAATTGGCGCGAGGATGCACGGCTGCATAAGTTTGCGATTCCAGGCCGAAAAAAGCCCAGTCGTTTAACATTTGTTGCTGTTTACTGTCGCGTTGCTGGGACAGGATCCGTGGTAACACAAACTGTGGTTCAAGGAAGACCAACATGTGCTCGAACTCCTGACCACGGAGAGCACATTCTATAGACTGTCGGAGGCGATGCATGTTATGTGTGCCTAGCTTGTCGCATATCTCATAGAACTGCGTGAAGGTGCTTTAGGAGTCTATTGCTCTCTGATTACTCACCATGAGAAAATATTTGTTATTGCTTTATTGCACAAACTGCCAATCCGCAGTGTGTCGCTTCAGTTTTGTTTACAATTAGGGAACATTTCGAAGAGATAGAATAAGTAATTTACACAACCAACAGAGGCGGACGGATTGAAATCCTATTAGCATAATACAGACTAGACACCAGCATCTTCCTCTATGTGCCATGTTCTTTCAGGACGTCGTAGGTGATACTGGTCTTCTCTACGTCTCTCTATCCCTGGCGGCTCTTAGCACGCTATCTCCGCTTAGGCCACCCACACCTGCTCTGCCGTTCACATACACCGTAACGTCAATTACGTTACACGCTGCCTTTCCCTGTCTCTCTTTCCATCTATATGGCCTGCGAGTATCAGGTTGTTCAAGCCCTCTTTCCTCATTACATGTCCCAGAAACATTAGCTGTCTTTTCTTGATGCTCAATATTAATTTCTTTTTCGTTTCCATTCTTTCCAAAACCTCATCGTTTCTCACATCCTCGATCTATAATATATGCAGCATCCTTCTGCAGAACTACATTTGAGTTGCTTCAATTTTCCCTACATCACTGATGAGATTGTACAGCATTTAATGCAATATTGAAGAACTGACATCACATAGTAAACCAGAACTCTCTGATTTGTTTCTAGTAAAACTTTCCTGTCTCTTAATACTGTACGTTGCTCCTGGAAGGCGTATTTGCCATGCCAATTCGCCTTCGAATCTCAGTGTCGCTGTTTCGGCCTCTGTTAGAAGACTTCACAGGCATTTAAATTTGTGTACCTGCATAATTTTAGTATTCTCCTACCTGTATATTATATTTTCGTTTACTTTTTTTGCTGATGACCATGCTTTCGGTTTTCTTGTAATTTGTTTGTAGCCCTTTCTTATCTCTTTTTTCAGCTACCTTCTGTAGGAGGTCTTGTGATTTCCTTTCCATGTCAGCTATCAGCACTCTATCGTCTGCGTGATTGTGGCATCTGATGACGAATCCTGGCATAATATTCTAAGGTCTTCAGAATAGTCTCGTAGTTCAAGAGATCCGGTGAAAAGACACACACTTGTGTTACGCACTTTTTTATCTTTATCTATCTGCTGAATTCGTTTCTTGTCCATATGCAGTTGGTTTGCTGCCAGATGTAATTCTTGATTACTCTAATGTTTTTTTTCCAAATATGCCAAATTTGCTGAGCATTTCTATTAGTTCATTGTGGCGAAATTTGTCGAACGCCTTCACATAATCTATAAAACGTAGGTACACGTCCTTTTTTATCTGTATTTCCTTTTCTGATAGCATCCTAATAATAAATATCTCGTTCCTTGCTCCAGTGTCTTTGATGAACTCGCACTGTTCCTGTCCACTCTCTTGCCTGATTCTGCTTCGTGTTCTTTTTATCACGATTCGGAAGATGAGTTTCGTTATGTGGCTTAGTTTCCGTTTAATGTGTGGGATGGAATTGTAGATGACTGTTTATATAGACTTTATTTTAAACACACAACCAGACCTACCATAGGATGTACCGCTGCTGATGCAAAGATGCATGTGTTTCATGCATGATGGTACTCCATCAAATTTTTGTCAAATTATTCTGGATGCATTGGCTGATATCTACCCTGAAAAAGGGATAGTTTTGGAAGAACCGGTTCTATAACCTGTGCGTTCACTTCGACTCGATCCCTTAGAATTGATGTGGAAACACCTAAAATAATATTTTTATACAGATTCAAAACATGATGTGAGGGCTGGAGAAACCGTCTGACACAAAATAATACCAATTAATTACTTAAGAATCATACACTGAATAATATCAGTTACGAACAACATACAAATGACAACATAGACTTCATCTCTGAACATATAGTTAAATGTAAAACGAAATTGACCCTTAATAATGGGTAAAATATAGTCGAAAGGGATCAGAAAAACAAAAAACCTTTGCACAACTTTTATATAATTTGATTTGTTAAAAGAAAAAAACATGAGAACAGGCGAAATATTAGATAAAGATTTAATGATAATATATTGTCTGTCATTTTCAATGCATATATGTGTCATTTTAAATGCATATATATATATATATATATATATATATATAATTATGCATGATAAACACAGATGTTTGTCGGACTCTTGACATATTCGTATTTGCTCAGTTTCCTATCCTAAACTAAGCAAACCAATATCAAAACATGATGTGGATATTTTTATTCATTAATGTAACAGGTTTTATTGCTTAAACGTTACTCTTAGTGGATAACTATATTTGAGTATACGCATCGTCGTTCACGTTAGACTATGAAACTGATCCGATATAAATATTTCGAGTCTGAAAATTATTTGCTTTTAAAGGCACTATTCAAATTTACTTGTTATCCGACGCACTTCCTGACCAGAGATGGTCTAAAGCACATACGCACTTGCACACCTTCACTTCCATATGTATGTATGTATGTATGTATGTATGTATGTATGTATGTATACACACAGACAGACAGACACACACACACACACACACACACATACACATATATATATATATATATAATAACATTTGTTTATAGTTATTTATTTCCGCCTGAAGATGGAACATATATCACGCAATTGATATTTTATGTAGTGGTACCTCTTCTCAAGCGTTTCAATTATATGAAATTGAATCCTCTGTATTTTGAATTGTAATCTGACATTTTTCTTTTACCCTCAAACTGTTGTCTTCATTATTGCTGTTGTTTTAACAGCGGTTTCACGCTTGCACGATATGGCTATCATTTTATGTATTAAATTGTAGATTTGTGAATCCATGAACGAATCGTACTTATTAAAATATATGGCTGATATCAAAAGCCTATCATTCAATATAAAAAAAAACTTACGTTTTTCGTATCAAATGTTCGTCCTAAAATACAGGATATAGTACATTTCCTCGGGTGAAAATTGCGTATATAAATTATATACTATAAGGAAGAAGCCTAATACCCCTAAACGCATCGTTCCCAGTGAGACATGGCCAATCGACGACAAATACTTTACCCCTCTACATCGATGCTTCTGAAACTTGTATATTTACAGATTGTCAATCCATTTTTCCTCCGGGCGAGATGGATTGTTTGTCAACCAAATCTGTCCTACAATTTAACCTATAGCTGGAGGGAGAAGAGATAGATAAATAGCTTTCCCAACGAAAAGGAATTCGAACTCGGCTACCCGAGTTCATATTCATTGCTCCACAACGCACATCATTATGTGATAATATTTAAAGAATCTATAAAGTAATATTTGATTGTTTATACAAAACAAAATTATCGTGTCGGAAAATATGTTAATTTTATAGCACTTTAAAAGACGCTAAACGTTTGCTATGTCTGCAGTGAATTGTATCCTCGCTAAGTACAAATGTCATAGCCAGCAATTTCAATTAGTAATTTGGTGAGAAGTTAATGTAAACGTGGTTATGAATATAGATGATGAATATAAACTCATAAAATCGTGACATTCCATGTAAGGAATATGAAGGCGAATAAGGAAAGAAAAGAAATTAGGGATTGATTGAAAGAACTGCTCGCAGGCACATAACAAAAATAGATTTATCGATTTATGAGCAAAAACACATGTGTGTGCTTATTTGTGTGAAGAGAGAGAGAGAGAAAAAGAGTGTGTGTGTGTGTGTGTGTGTATGAAGAGTGTGCGTGTCAGTGAGTGTGTGTAAGAAAATTGAGAGAGAGAATTTGCGTGTGTAGTGACACAGAGTGTATTCGCTCGAGTATGTGCGTGTGCGCGAAGAGAGAGTGTGTGCGTATGTGGGTGTGGGTGTAAGAGGAAGTGTGTGTGTGTGTGTGTGTGTGAAGAAAGAGAGAGAGAATTTTCTGTTTGTGGGTGTGTGTGTGTGTTTAAAGTGAGAGTGTGATATAAAACTAAATATAAAGTTTTATATATCAAAAATAAATTTATGAAAAATTCTATGACAAATTGGAAAGAGATTATACCGCGTATTGTCATTTCGAACTCCAATCAAGAAACATGACTGACTAGGCAGAAGATTATCTCGCAATAGGTTGTCATTGCATTCTGCGGTAGACTAGTTGTCAGCCAAGGCTATAGAACCCTCTCTGTCCTATTATTTAACCCATAATTGGAGGGAAGAGACGGATTATTACCTTTCCCAAGGGTATTTGTGCGCAAGTGAATGCAACTGGAATTCGAATTCGGCTACCCAATTTCTCGTTCCGAGACCAGACTGAAAAAAATGATAGCTTTAAAGCAACTACACAAAAAGAAGTGGACGCTGAGAATTAAAAGAAATTATAGCATACATAAGACCTAAATAAGCCACCCCAGGTAAAAACAAAAAAAATAAAAATAAACTGGGCAAGACGATTTAAATAAAGAACGCAAAGAGAGTCAAGATAAGTTCGACATAGGTAGGCTTTCCGCTACTTGGGTCAAAAATGTCAATCTCTCTATCTTCGCAGAGTACGATTCAGTTTAGGCACAGTCTACGGACGGAGACGAATGATAAAAATAGACAATGCGAAGTGTCTGCTCTCGCGTTTGAGGTGGTGGGGATATTTTGACTGTTGGCTTGAGTGTACTCATTCGGTACCACACGTTAAAACATATCTTATATCTCATCTCTTAATCAGTAGGGAAACGGAGTAAATACCGGTCTTCCACAGACAGGTAATCCATGCTCTGCAAGGTCTCTATCTTCGTGCAAAACACGACTTAGTCTGAGTTCTGTTTGCGGACAGAGACTCTGTTGAGAAAAATAATCACGGCAAAATGCCACATGTATTTGTGGTTGCTGAATAAATTTTGACACTTTTTCAGAGTGTACGCGCTTGTGCTCCCTAAAATAAACAAGACCTTGTTAACATCTCGTATAACAGTTGAGACGGGGTAATACGTATCCCTCAAAACCAGGATTGTCGGTTAGTTCTCAGTCGCTTGGCCTTATTGTACGTGCTTAACCGGTGCTCTTTCTGAGGACAGAGATCCTGCTGAGAAAACATACGAAACAAATTGCCCGATTTCGTGGTTTGGGTTACTGGTTAAATTGTGATAATTGTCCGCAGTGTACGTGAACTGGTTTCACATGGTAATAAGACATTGTGGCAAAAATTATTTAAGTGGCAGGGTTTTGCAAATATCTGTCAGTCATAGGAAACTTATCTGCACTCTGGCTAGCAATGGTCACGCTCTCTGTCAACGGGCAGAGTTCGGTTCATTCAGGGTTCTGCCTAGCCTGGGGAAATTACAAAATACCCCATCACTCGGCAGCTACGATGGGGAATATTTTGAAATTTAGCTTCAGTGTACGTTCCCGGTTTCTGCACGTTAAACAAGGCCTTATGTCTTATCTCGGGTCATTGGGGAATCCCGATAAACACCAGGTAGTCATAGCCAATCTGTCTGCTGTCCGGCTTGCAGTTGTTAATTTCTCTACCTTCGTGCATAGTACGATTCAGTCTGGGCTTTTTACGGATAGAGACTCAGCTGTTAAAAATAGGTAATTCATAATTTTTATGAGTGTACACAATTGTATTCTCCACGAGAAACCCAACTGTGTAGTACATATCGTTTCAGCAGACAGACTGTATAAATACCTCTCCGTCAGAGTCAGACAGACAGATGTCTGATTTGCAAATGTCAAGTTCTCTGTGTCAAGGCAGAGCACGACTCTGACGGTGTTCTACCTACTGGTTAGGACTCGGCTGAAAACAATAAACAATGCAAAGTGCCCAAACATTAGTTGCGAGGGTTATTCAATTATGAACTTTGACCGAAGGGTAAGCCATCAGGGCTCCCACATTAATCACAAACTTATAACGTATCAGTGAGGTGACCGGGTAAATAACAGTCAGTCAAAGCCTTCTGGCTGGCTTGCAACTGTCGTGCTCTCTAACTTCGCGCAAAATACGTCTCAGTCAGCGTTATGTCTACTGACAGAGACACGGCTAAGAAAAATAAACATTTATAAGTTATCGATTCCCGGTTGCAGGGGTTTGGTAAATTTTGATCTTTAGCCGGAGTGCACGCATTAGTTTTCCCCACGTTACGTCCAACCTTGTATTACATCTGTTCTCTGTGTGGACACTGAATAAATACTCGTCATTGGTGTTTGTCTAGAGTTCATCTTATCTTAAGAATCACCATTCATGTCTCGCCACTCACATATCTTGTTTCTACCGATTATTACTCATATTCCTGTATTTGAAGAAATGTTATGTTTTGCGCTAACGATTTTTTACTGACTGTTTTATGGAAGTATTATTTAAAATTTTTTCACCTACAAGTTGTTTCTTATTTTTGTTGCTACTGTAACATCTAGTTTCTCTCGCCTGTTGATTTTTATATTGTATTTTTTCTTTTCCCTTTTGCTAAAACCAAAATATTATTCTAAAAGTTTAAACAAAAAGAAAAGTTTTTCATGTTTCCCGTGTTCTTCTTTTGAAGCTTTAAATTTAAATTTTACCCATGCCCGCCAAGTGGTAATTCAAGTTCAAGTTTATATAACGTTTTCTTTCCATAAATTCTGTTTTTTTAATTTTATTTTCATGTTGCTTAGACCATTTCTCTTTTAATTGGTAAAAATGGAATGTTTTTACAATTGTTCTTTTTATTTACTTTGTGTTCCTTCTTCGTAATTTGTTTATTTTGATGGCTTTAATAAAATAAAAAGGAACACATTTTACTTAACCGCGTTGTTTCTGTAAAATCTATATTTTTACTTTTTGTGTCAAGCGTTTTCATTTTACGCCTGTCTTTTCGTCCCTTTTTGGCTTTTCTTTGAATGTTTGTTTCCTTCTTTTCGAAAAGGTGTTTGTTTTAATTTGTTTAACTTTTTTCACGTCAAAATACATTTGTTAAATCAACCTATGTCAGTTTTTTTATTTTGCTGAATTCGTAAAATTGTTTTTGATTGTTCTTTATGGTTTTATGATTTTTCGTTAACAAAATTGCATGTTTTTTGCTTAAAAAAGCAAAATAGTTTAAAGTAAGCATACAAGACCGATAAACTCTGTCAATTAAAAACGCTCTGTTTGGTTAAAAAAGAAAGATCCTCCCGATAAAAGCAATATCAACTGTGACTACTGAGAACGTAGCCGTTAAAAACTCTATTGATGATCAAAAAGATTCAACCGAGGTTAAAATAGAAAAACATCAAGAAAAAATTTGCCAACTGACTCCAGAAACAACAGCAGCAAAAGCAAAGACAAAAATGTAGTGACCGTGAATATGCCTTTCATTTAAATGTCTTATTATTAATTGATAATATTATTTCATTAAATTTGAAAGAGTAAACGTGTTCTCTGCTTGCAGCAGAATGTACAACCCACAAGCGAACAAATTAACAGATTTTGCTTTTTTAATGGCCTGATGCCTTCCAACATTTTATCCAAGCTATAGAACTCAGTCAGTTCTGCAGTTTAACCTATAACGCTTGGAATTTAGCTTCATGTCCTTCTCAAAGATATTTGCGTGTAAGTGAATCTAACAAAACCGGCAGGAATGAAAAGGCAACTCTCTAATTTCTCATTCAGAACACAGTTTATTACACCACTCGCGTATCTACGCATCATTCAAAGTTAAATTCGTTTGAGAGTTTATCAGTTATAATCCCGTTAATCTGGATTGCATCCGTTCACCTCGGTCAATTCAGAACTTACATCACATTTTAATAATACATGTTGCTTTATGTTTTTATGGATTTTTATGTTCATCTGTTTTTATGCATTCCCACTGTATTTTTAGTATACAGACACTACTCAATAAGGCTGTTTCGTTCCGACGAGTTTTCCACGCGGTGAGAAATTGTAGCTGGCCGTTATATCCGGTATGCTACGCGTGTAAAAAGATTGTGTCATCAGGTATCAGATACCTGGTCGCTATCTCCGGTATGCTATGCGTATGATGATTTTGTTTGAACAGGTTTCAGATACCTGGCCGCTATCTCCGTCATGCTACACGTGTAATGAGTTTGTGTGAACTGGTTTCAGATACTTGGCCGCTTTCTTCGGCATGCTAGGCGTGTAATGAATCTGCGTTAACCGGTTTCAGATACATGGCCGTTATCTTCGGAATGTTACGTGTGTAACGATTTTTATTTTAACCGGTTTCATTTCATAAGCATAACTTCTGCACCATTTGTAATATTTGTAATGCATTTTTAAATCTTTACACAGGACAGCAGATTCGTAGAGCAGCTCGATATTCCGAACATTACTGGGTTTACATATAAATGCAATACGAATAAAGTTTTACTTATTGTTCACATTATTTCTTCGATTTACTTCACTCTGATTAAATTTGAAAGTATTTTGTAAAATGTACAACACGTACTGGTTGGTTTAAATTTGTTTTATTTTTATTTAAGAATTAATAGCTGTTCATAAATCTGGGCTATTTTTAAATAAGTAAGAAGTTAAGTGAAGAATTACCGTATTTTATTTATTTTATGAGTGGTTACATTCAAGATTTTATGCATCCTCCTGAAACGGATGTTTTATTTTTAGCCTTACTTTATTTTTTTATGTCTGCCTGCGTTTACTTTTTCTATTCCCACATATTTTATTTTGCAATATTCCTCGTTGCATAGATTTCATTTGTTTCAAAAGTTTTTTACTTAAATCCTATATTCTTTGACATTTCTTGGCATTATCTTTCATTATTTTAAGAATTTCATGATATTCACCTTTTCTTGAATTTTTTCCCTTGAAATTAGGGGTGATCTCTTTTTACTAATGTCACTAGATCCATTACTGGTTTCTTCTACGTATTTATAACTGCATTTAACTACACCGGTATAAAACAGTTAATTGAGTCGTTTCGAATTTGTTTTTTTTAATACTTGTTGTTCTATTCGATTTCTTAAATTTACGTAGGTTTCCTTAGTATATTTCCAACTAGAAGACGTTCTCTCTGACAATCGGTGCTTAGTGCTGTACGCCTTACAGATGTGGTAGATAATTAATCTCAACAAGTTCCTGTATTTTGTAGCGTTTAGTAAGTTTTGCCTTTTTCTTATGCCTTCTGCTCCTTGCCCTGCCAACTATTTACACGACCTTGTTAAGTACGTTATTCATTTCTTTCCTTTGTCTCTTGTCTTCAATATGTTCTGTGAGTGTTACATTTGCTAGGTTGTCTTTTCTCATTGTCTATTTTTGATTCTGAATATAAATAACCTATTTGTTCACTAAGATTTCTTCAGTGCTTGTATATTCCGCTATTCTTGGGATCTTTCTGTATAACCAAGATTCTGTTGCCTTAATATTTACTTCCTCTGGTTCGAATCCTGCCAAATGGCGCACATTTTCGTGATAAAAAAATTATCGTAAATAATCAGGCCGGTAGTATATATAATACTGTTTCATTAAAAACAGAATATCTACTGAAATACGAGTTAGGAGAAAATATAATATTCATACAATTCATTTCAAATTGTCGGTTGCTTATAACCAAGTTTCGTTAAAATTCGTTGATTTCAATAAAAACATGGCAGATGTGCGTTGTGGTGCATTGGATATCGGCTCGAAACAAGAAATCGGGGAGCCGAGTTCGAATTCCAGCCGAATTCATTGCATTCACTTACGCGCAAATATCCGTCTATTCCTTTCAGTTATGGGTTAAATAACAGGACAGATTGGGTTCTATAGCCTTGGTCGGCAACCAGTTTACCGCAGAAAGCAATGGCAACCTACTGCGGGATAATCACGTATGGCACTTAACTGACTGATATATATATATATATATATATGTATATATTTATATATATTTATATATATATATATTTCGATGAAATTCAGGTGTGTGATCTTTTAGTAATACATATACTTCATAATGAGTTTTGTAAACTTATTACTGATTTTCAAATTGTCAGTGATTAGTTTATCCGAAAGGTCGATAGAATAAGTACAATTAGAATGGTCAATCTTGACTTTTGTTTTCATAGATATTCATACATTTTTCTTTATGAAAGTTTTGTACTCCTTCGAATACATTTTATAGAAATTAGAGGACTTCACAAAAGTCCGATTTAATTCATTGATATTCAGAAACACCGCGTCCAAGTATTTTGGAATTACATTTTTTGGTAGTGGCTGTTGGAATTATTGATTATATTAATTTAATCTCTCAAAAATTAAGTATTTGTCAATGAGAGGTGCAGTATTAAAATTTTTAAATCTATACGTATCTTTAATGTTAGGAAGTACATGTTCTTTAATGAAAAAATACGCCTTCCATTTTATCTTCGTATCAGATCGGTATTTACGACAAACTTTTGAAAATACTTCTGTTAGATTAGAAGAGGAATATCCGTTCAGAGATAGGTCGAAACTAACGTTATCTATATTCAAGCTCAGCTTAATGGCAACAGTATTCAAACAGCTAAATATAAAAAAATATTAAATTGCAACGTTTAAAACATTAATTTAAAACAGGGTTTAATATAAAATCAGAGCAATAGATATTTAATATTCAACATTTACATTAGAACATGTAAATAGCAACTGCAAAATTGTACATTTTGTTTCGGCATTGAAAAAAATGTTTCTTCAGGGAGTTGAAAATGATGGTAGTAAACGCTTTTATTTAAAAAAAAAAAAGCATCACTTCAATTTCCGTTTTTGGAAAATTTCCCGTACCAGGAAAATGTTTTAACAAAGAAAGGAGAAAAAGAGAAAAGAAAACAAGAAAAGAAGAAAAGAAAAAGAAAGAGGAAAGAGCAAAGGAAAAATTCAATGAAATAAAAAAAGAAAGCATAAGAAATTAATCCTACTACAAAGATAGTAGAATGAAATATATATATATCTTCTCTATTATAAAAAATCCGTTCTATATTTATTTGTACATACTCTCTCTCTCTCTCACACACACACACACACACACACACACACATATATATATATATATATATATATATATATTTCGATATTTATATATATATATATATATGTATATCGTTCATTCAGTAATGAATTAGAACACTCTCGGCTACTGGCGTGTGTACATTGTACATAAGACGCTAAATGCGTGCTTTCTTCTACCGGGCACCCATAGCTTAGAGGTTGAATCGCAGACTCTCGTCAATGTGGTTGGATTTCAATCCTGACTAAAAGCAATCGGATATCTAAAAGTACTGATGAACTGTGACACAGCGAAATAGATCTGTCAGCGGATGACTATATATATATATATATATACTGGTATTTTAACTATTTTGCTTTCTTTTGTGTTGTTTCTGAATGTAAGATACTGATTAGCAGGTACATCAACATATATGATGCCGTCATTTTTTATGGCATATCGATATGAATATTTTGCTGTCATTTTTGACAGTACCAGACCACTCGACTTATTTTAAAGTTTATCTATTTTAATGAAGTCTTATGCATATCTTATATATTATATTTCATTATAGAAGTAATTATTTGCAACAATAAAACTGCTAGGAAGAACCTTTTTATATTTCTGAGATGTGGTGTGCTAACTATATTATTCGAACATTTGTCCTCGTCTTTATTGTGATGCTCACGTCGTTTTTTTTTTATCATATCACCTCGAGCAAGGCGGTAACGCCACTGATGTGCTGGGGGCTACGTAAGAGTGAAAAGATTAGAGGAGATAAAGCCGGAAACCATATCCTAAACAGGGAACAAGAGATGAGCCTCTACACCTATTCAATAGACGTGGGTGGAGTGTGAACCTAGCGATAGTTTAGTCTGTCTACTCCAATTGAAGAAGAAAAAGAAAGAAAAAATGGTAACGGTGATGAGTTAACTAAGTTCTAACTTAGTTAAAGTCTGGTCAAAGAAATTTCTTTGAAAAAAAGATAAAGAACACTCGTTCAAATAACCATGAAATTATTTTAAAATTAGCCACAAAAAATAAAACAAAATAAAATCAAAGCAAAATTATAACTTACTTTTCAGAATATTTCAAAGCTGACCCTAAACCAAACGTACGTGTACTAACGCCAGTAGAGAAAAAGAATTATTTTATCTTTTGGCTGAGGAGTGCTGGGGTCAACTAGACAATGACCAGACAAAAGACGAACAAGGAATTTAACAGGACTTTTTTTTTTTAAATAAAAAGGACAAAATTATTCACCGGTCAAATAAATTTCTTTGAAAGAAGGTAAACACTCGTTCAAATAACCATGAAATAATTTATAATTAGCCACAAAAAATAAAACAAAATAAAATCAAAGCAAAATTATAACTTACTTTTAAGAATATTTGTATGCTTCAATCTTTTTTAGGTAATAAATGTTTGAATTTCAAACCGAACCTTTTATTTTATTCACCGGGGTAGATTTTATTCACCGGGGTAGATAGGTTTTTTTACTGCGCCATGTGGCACTCATGCCACATGGCGCAGTAAAAAAAACCTATGACTTGACGCAAAAAGTTCAATAACTAGCCACAGCAAAGGTGAAAATAATTTGAAGACATAATGAAAGGAAATAACTGAAAATTACTCACTCAGGAAAAACATGGCACACAGAACTAAAACAATCTACGCCAGTGAACGAAATAAATGTTTCAGTTCAAAAACCTAACGTATATCACATGAAGAAGGCCGTTGTTTACAAATGTGAATATGAAATAAAGTTGAAGACAATGGTGGGTAAAATGTAAATAATGTAAATTGATATAATACAATTCTTATTAGAATATCGATAATAAATGTTTGTTTACCTTTTAGGTGGAGTGGAAAGTTTTACTATGAAATAAATTGCATCCTAAATGTTTATTGACAATTGAATTTAAGCGATATCGATTTTCCTACTCGTTCGAATCGTAGATTTTTAAAACTGTTTTTATAGCTGTTTAGAAGTTTTTGGTTGCATATTCCATTTTCACACAGACACACACACACAGATACACAGACACACACACAAACACACACACACACACACACACACACACACACACACACACACACATATATATATATATATATATATATATATATATATATATATATATAAACATGCTACAAATTTTCAATTGATTTGATAACTGAAAAAGCTCTGGGCAATTTCATTAATTTGTTGCCTTTATATCTTTCATATAAGATATTAATTTTTTTATAAAGTAAACATTATTACATGTATTTATTTAAAATAACTTCCGAAACTCGCAAATATAATCGAAAAAATATTTTGCACGAAATGCAGATAAATTAAAAATCATAGTATCTTTACCATTTTAATAGAATTAAATTCTATAAAAAAGACTTGTTTAGATATACTCAGTTTTATCTAAAAAACATTGACTTACGCAATAAAATAATAAATTTAAATATATGCATAAATGTATATATATATATATGTATATATATATATATTATTCACACATTATATATATATATATGTATGTATATATACAACTTCGAATGTTATTATAGTGAACACTTTGTAGTGAAAATAGACACATCATTTGGTATTGAGTTGTCTGAAAAGATTTTTAGTCATTCTTGTTCCATCGGGTTAGAGCACACCAAGTTTATTGCCAGTTATAATATCATTGCATTTTCGATTAGAACACACTTCAAACTATTACTTGAGAAAGTAACATTAAATTTACGTAATTCATGTCAATTTCGCCTCTCTACGAAAGCGGAAGATTGTAAGTTGCATTTTAGAAACTTGAGGTTTTATAACCATAAATTGATCAAAATGCACCATTCATGAGGGCCTAGTAAAGATAGGGTACACAGATAACTACGGTGCTTTAGTACAACATGGTTTGAGTGAAAATAATCTATTGAATCGCACTTCTATCTGTTATTTGTTATAAAAAAGCATTGAAAATCACATTTTTTCAGCAAAGTGTTTCGGGTGATGAGACTTGTATTCTTTCCTAAGTAACCAGTCAGTTGATTCTGGAAAACCAGTCAGTTGATTCTGGAAAATACCTCACCTAAGAAATATGAACGAATAATCTGGTATTTCAATATTGAGTAACGTTTAGAGCGGAGCATATAAAAATGAATATTTTAATAAAATTTAATTGGTAATGTTAATGTTAATATTAGCAGTTTCTCTATAAGGAAGTATTATGCATTCACTGACTGAGCAGGCATTACTACTGTCAGCTGAAATTCATAAAATTTCTCTCTTAATAATTTTTTTCTGGAAAATATGTTTCTCAGAACTACTAGCTGTTATCTCTTTTCGCACTTTTAATTAGAGTTTCCTTTCTAACTTGTTATTTGAAGTACTGTGGAATATCAATATTTTGATTATGTCATTATTTTCTTATCAGATTACATGTGATATTCATTTGGGGATGCCGTTTGTGTTATTTGACAACCTTCTTTGGGATTGTGTAGCGCAATTAAAAAAAAGGGGGATTTTTTACTAAGATCAACAGGTCTCACTTGCTCAAAACCTTTTTCTACAATTTAGCGCAGAAACTGATTATATACATTTGAGAGAATAGAGATTTCTGAACGGCTGTGGCGCTATTCATGTTCTCCATATTAATGTCTCGATCAGGTGGGGTTCTGTTTTCAGATCAATGGTTTCGTTTTGTAGCAGTTTAATCATTTGAATGAAATTACCACGCGCGCAGCCGACCCTTGTGTAAAATTTACTGTACTAAATTTGTGGTAATTGATCCATACACGAAGTTATTTCCAGTGTTTATCCATTATGAATTCTACATTCTGAATTTGATGATGGATTCAGGGTTGGAGATATCACTGTGTCATTCCAGTTCAAAGCTCATTCTTTCATCTTTTTTTTTGGAAATATTTATTTTGAGTAATATTTCTTGGAACAGTTCGGAGAAGATATACATATTGTACTCATGATCGTCCCTATCCTAACTGTGACTATCTGTCATCAGTATGGTCCACGCCCCTCAACCTGAGTACATTGACACCCGGAAAGGAAAAAAAGTTCCTAGTTTTATACTAGTAGGTTCGTTTGTGATGTATAATAGAAATATTTGCCAGAATATAGCAAATGCACAAAAATATGAACAATAAATGAGTACTAATATCTCAGCAAGAGTTTAGAAGCCTAATAACAGTAAACCGAATGACTACGCGTAATTTACGACTTTTCTCTGAGACTTTCAGGGATGAGGGATTTTAATAATTTTCATTACATCGACAGAATAGCAAATAGATTAAAACGTTTTTGATGGATTTGTTGACGTACATAGTTTGTATTTAATCTCTTGGAATAGCAAAATACTCTTGGATTTAGTGGGCGGGCAAAGCAACCCAAAATACTCTTGAATTTAGTAGGCGGGCAAAGCAACCAATAACTGAGACTTCCTAAATAATATTTAATGATTCACTAGTAGTAGAAAGAAACTCGTGGAGAGCGTGGCAGCAGAGAGTTCTCAGAAGAGAAGCCCCGTCAAGCAAGTGTTTCGGCTCTTATCTCCTGACACTCTAGGGGGGTTGGGCCACACCCGGTTCATGACTCCGGATGTCCCTCTGCTGCCATTTTTATTTTTTTGGGGCCGAGCCACGGATGGGATCCGTGACCTTCTGGATATGCTCATTTTCACTCAAAGACTCCCGCACTAACCACTTAGCCAAAGGTACACCTGATATTTGTAGGAAAGTTAAGCCTTATGAAGTTCACTTTTATTCCTCCTTGACCAGATCCAGCTTGAACACCTCTCTGCCGCTTCTGCCATCGCTTTCAGGGCTCTGGTTTTTTCCCTATCTATTATTATTATTATTTTTCACTATCTATTATCAACGCTTTATTTTCAGTTAATTTAAACCAAGCAGATAGATTTTGATTGTAAGAATTTCTTATTTTGATGTGGGGTAAATAATAATAATTTTAAGGATACAAGTTTTGCTAATTAACTAATTGCTGGAAGAAGAGAATATGTGAACCTAAACGTTATCTAAAAATATTTGCGCGTAAATGAATATAACTTGTCCAACGCGTTGTTTTTTATTCATTTTCCTTTTCTCATTCGATTATCCATAAGATTATTACATACTAAAATGGCAATAAATCCACTGAGAGATAAGGGGTGGTTATTGAGTTTAAGTAAATAAAAGGAAAAACACTAGTAAGGAGAGCGAATAATATAAGAACAGGAAAGTAAGACGATAGAATATAACAATTCTCATTGTATTTACACTTTTGAAGATAAAAGATGACTGGGAAAAACATTAGTCGAAGATAGTTCCTCAAGCAAGGAAGTTGAGAGAACACACCCACACGCTCACATACGCGCATGTGCGTTCGTATCTTTCAAGGCTGTCAAAGTGAACCTGGATCCTGCTCTTGAAACAGACCTTCAGTCAATGGTTAAACAGGACAGAAAATTATTGAAAAAATTTGAGACCTCCGGAACAAAACTGCCTCTTTTAACCATCATAGAGAAGCTTTCATGCTAGCCAACAGTATACCTGATGAAAGTCTCCTTGAGAGGAACACACTGTGGCGGATTGACCTCAATTTTGTCAACCGACCTGATATGGAATAAATATATTTATCGGCAGCTTCTAATAAGAATGTTGGGTTTCCATCGGGGACCAGAAAATGTTTCTCATCATATTCCATCTTACACATTTATGCATCTAACATTCATCTGTGTATTGAATATTGTTGCCGTATCTGGCCGGGTTGTCCTAATTTTCATTCTAAAAAATCTCTACAAAATCCTAAGACGGATCTGCAATGTAATAGGTCCTTACCAGGCATCTCGATTTCAGTCACTTTCTTTCCGACGTGATGTAGATTCCTTCAGTCATTTCTACAAATGTTTTCATGGCAATCGTTCTCATCGTCATCATTATCTTTGATTAACATCTATTTCCATGCTAGCATGGGTAGGGCGTCGTTTTCTTGAGGGATCCGTAATTGAACCATCATGAAATATTGGAGCGAGTTTTACAGCTGTATGCCTTTACTCACTAGTTTAGTAGACTCTTAACTCGGTGCTTTTATCGAAACACTATCTTTAGGAAGATTACCTAACAAGGTTAAAGAGCTCAGCCTGCCCTATTCTACAGAGAAAAAGAATAGGTGTTTTTAATCAGATATTTTTTCTCTTGTCTTAGTAGACACCGCTCAATCAACAACAGTCCCGCAACAATCCAAGACATAATTTTGAACTGTAAAAAAATCACCAATAAAAGTTGTCAGACCAAGGTAACTTTGTCACATGACATCTTGTTTTTGCCATCCTTGCTTTTCCGGTGTCACTTCACTGCAGAGTCGGTTACAATCTACAGTCCCTTGACAATATGCGTGTAAAATTAACATATAACCAAACATATATCTATAAATGGACAATATACATAATTAGAAAAATAAAAACTCATCAAGGGCGACTGTTTCGTCGATTTATGACTAAAACTAAAATAATATGCATAGTAATTACATTACAATAAGAAACAGTTCAAAAACATCGTTTACACACTTTTGTTTGTTAGATATTAAATTAGATCACCGATTATCGTCCATAATTTGGCCAGACTTTTCAGTTATCCTGATGAATATTTATGAGGGTTTCTTCAATTTAAAAAGTTAAAAAACTAACAATATTTTTATGTTTGCAAAATTAAATCGTTACATTTGCTTTGATAAATTCCATCAAAGGATAAAATGTGTCGTCTAAGATAAATTTTCCTTTTATCTTTATTCACACACACACACACACATGTACACATATGTATGAGTTATGTGCTGTCAGTAATTACGCAGATTAGACAGTTTGTGACCTTTATGTAGTAAATATAGAAAATAAATAAATAATCTTGCATTTTATGAATAATAATCAGAATAACTAACATGTTTTTGGGGGGATGACGTGTATATTGTACTACAGAAGGAAAATGTAGCTTCTGATCTGTGTTATTCAGGTTAGTAAATTTTCATTCTCTTCAAATGGCAGTAGATTGACACAAGGATATATGTACGTAATAGATATATTAATTCAGTACGTAGTAGAAAAGCTCTTTCAGATCAACTTAATTGCAATTTGACACACATTAAAAGTCTCCTTTCTTGTTCTTTTTCTATCTATCTATCTATCTATCTATCTATCTATCTATCTATCTATCTATCTATCTATCTATTGCATTTTATTTACATAAATCATAATTAGCAAATATAATTGACTGGTTGCTGCCAAGAAGAGATACTTTTTATAATAAGCCTTGAATAATTTATCTTGGATTTTCATTATATTACGTATATTTGACAAGAGATTGAATATCGCCAATGTCAAAATGCGTCTGTTTCATTGGCAAATAAAACATAAAAAATGATGCATCGTCAAAATATAATAAATATTCCGATTGCTTGAAGCTATTTCGTGAGTAACAATATGTCGGTTTGAATATTTGTTCATTTAATTAAGTTAATAGTTTGTTTCTTTCTTTTCATTTTCAATATCAATTTTATAGATGAACATATGATATGGGTGTTGATCAAGTTGCTAGAGGGTTTGCGTTCGAATCTTACGACGGCCAATTTGTGAAGGACAAGCCCATGATACTATCGTTTCATGAAAACGTAAATGTTATAAGTGAAAGAAAACCTAGCTACATATTGACTCAAGATCTGTGTATGGAATTCAGCTACGGGAATCGTTTGTTAGCAGCCGATGTTTCTGCAAACGCTAAGTCACAGTGATGAAACGCTTTTAGAATTTCTCGAAATGGTATTTGGATAAAACACATTAACATTAAGCAGACTGTCTACTCTAGGTATATGTAGATCATTGATTCCTAAATAAGCGCATTCATGTTTTGTCTATTGTTTTGAGATAAAATTGTATTTACATTGTTCGGACTGATGTCCTCGCTTTTATTGCCATATTCATATTCTCGACGTTTCGATCGTTGTACGCTCCGACCACCTTCAGGTGATTGTAATTTCGAAACCAGCTCTTTAATTCGATCACTGGGATATATCTTTCTCGTTCCATGAACAATGATACTTCCAGTTAACTAGTAATCTCCCTTTAACTCAACTCACTTTTTAAAAAAACACATGGCCCAGTAGATAAAAGTGTTGCTTAAATCCAGTGACTTGACCAAAAGTGTTGCGAGATCAATATTTGGCTCCAGCATTGGTGACCAAATAACTTACGGAGTTGAGCTAAATTGAAATAGCTATAACATTTGTTTGACAATTCTGTGATAAATTCTGGGTGAACAGTAGCGGACCACGATTAAAAATTTCATGATTTTCACTCAATAGTCAGGTAATCGTCGAGATTTATTTGTGAAAATGTGCCTTTTATATTAATGGGAAAGCTCAGGATGCTACAAGGATAGTTAAGTAATGTGTACATATACACACGTCATCCACAATCACTGAGGTGGTAGGATGCTCATCCGGATTCACCGGTTTTTGGAAAAATAAAATTAAAAAATAAAACACCAAAAAGTAATCACAAGAGTGTCAAGAAAATGTTCTATATAATCGTATACAATAGAACCTCTAGAAGGGAAGATACTTCTAAAAGCTAACTAGTGCTTAATAATAGAGTCCCGTACTGCACAATGTTCTCCATATCAGTGCTTAAATCTATTGATATTTCTTGATTACGGGAACGTATTCAATTAGAAAAAAACACACAGTCCGATTTGAACTGCTACGTTAACTCGAATTATATGGGGAATATATTAGAATATCCCAAAGTATTTATTGTGATGAAAAGTACGGACTAGAAAAAATTGCATAAAAATAGAAAGAGGAAAGTGACTATCGTGTAATGAAAGTAATCCAGAACGGAAACTTGTCTATATCTTTTCTTATTAATATAAAAATCCCTAACATTAATGATACAAGAAAGACTCAATGTGATATCTACAACCATTCAATCCTGTCAAGATAGTAGATATGGTAATTTTAATGATGTTAAAATAGCAGCAGTTATAAAAAACGACCTTCAATGCCTTCTTAACTACAGTAGATTATGGCTTATTAATTTTAGCTAAACTGCTGTCAATTAATCATCTGAGATACCTCTCTCAGGCTTCGATCATCATGGCTGATGCTAACCTCCAGAAAATTGACTCGTTGCATCTTCGCAATCTAACGTTCTAAGCTGACATAAATGCAAAAACTATATTGAATCCATGGCTAAGTCAGCTGCTATGAAATTTGGTACACTGTGTGGTGCGAGACTATTTTTCTTTCCAGAACCTATCCTACATACCTATATTTTACCATTGCTCTATGCTTAAAATATTGCTGTGACATATCGTATGATGCTGCTGCTATTTAGCTTAGTTTCAATCACAATCCCAGTGCTTTAAGGTAATTTTCCTGTTCCTATTCAATAAACACTTTCATTGTAATTGTTGCGATGAGATTTTCGCTATGGTACATTGATGTTTTTTGGATATTTAATCGATGTAATAGATTGGCGTCAAGGTCTCAAAAATGTAGAATTGAGTTTGCCAGTAAAACTGTAAATTCTATGTTAATTTTTTTTCTGACCTTTTTTGCTTATGGAGCACATTCCCGGCTCTATGCTTTCCAGCCACTTTAATCTTCAAAACTTTCAATGCAATGTCAATCGCTATCTACTGACCTCCTGGTTATTCTTTCTGGTTTCACTCATTCCTATTGTTTCTGTTTCCAATTCTTCAAAGTAAAACCCCTGTGCCTTACTTGCATTAAAATGGGATTTAGTTACTCTATATGGCGTGATAATGATAAACGAACTGAAACTCTGATGAGGATTTATGTCAGCCTCCACAACAGATAACCTTGTGCACAGACATATTTTGCTGAAGAAAGTTAAACGAAAAATAATGAATAACTTTTAACAAGAAAAAAATCTAGAAAGTATGGCCATCATTGAAAAATAAACCACAATGCGTGAGCTTCAAAGTGAAGGAACGTGATCAAGCAGTCAAATAAAATTTATCCAAATAGAATAGTACTATACAAAGCAAAGCGTGTTATGAAGATGCAACGGCTCATTGAAGTAGTGAAAGATGTCTTCTAGTGAATAAGATGTTTATAAAGACAAAGCAAAAATTTGGTTACAGTCAATGAAAATTGTGTTGAACTGCTATCTCACATCTATCTGCTTTTAAAGCAGAGAATAATTCCTTACAAATGTCGAAGATACTTGAAGCTTTTTTAAAAATATTTTCACCCCAGCAAGGCAGAACGGCTACTGGTGCGCAGGGGGTTAAAGAACAGTTAAGCGATGAAAAAGAGGAACAGGTTAGAGGGGAGTTAGAGAATGAGTAACAAAAGAATGAGAATACATGTGTGAAGAGGGCTGAATAAAAGTGGAGTGGAAATGAAGAAGAACATGATACAAGGGTTTTCATAGAAAGAATGTGAGTCAAGAAGATAAACGATAGCAATTGACTTTGCATTTAAATTCTCAAATATTGTAGCTTTTAGGGAAGAAAATATACTAAACGGAATTCCATAGGCGGGAAGTACGAGCAAAAAAGCTACAGAAATATGATTCTAACAATGGGCGCTGACAAAACCATTCACTTATTAACGAAGAAGTTTTATGAAAATAGTGTTTTTAAAAGAAACTGCTACTTAAAACCTGAAAAGTACCGACGGGAATTATGTGGTAAATTATGAAGAAAATTGCATGGTAAATTAAACACTCACAGGATATATTGAAGCACGGAAGTACATGTGTAAACAGTGCGTAAGCTACTTTAGTTTTGGTAAATGCGAGGCAGAGCTATGAGAAGAATTATGGTAAGGAACAATTATTGCTTGGAGCACCAACAAATAGAAGATTGTTGCGCGAGACCTCTACGTCGATAAGAAAAATATTTAATACATGACATCAGCTAGATTAGTAGATATCAAGTATTAGATACTTTTCTTGGCGAATTTATTGATTGCGCTTGACTAACGAAAGTCCTGGGCACCCGAAAGTAAAGCCTCTGATTTGGAGATTGGTGGTTTTTCTGTTGTTTCAATATTCACCTAAGTATAAGTAAATAGCGATACACTAAAGAAGACACTAGAAATACATGAAAATATATTAAAAATATCAGAAGTATAAAATATTAATAGAAAAAATAATAACAATACCTATTCATAGCAAAAGGAGCAACAATACATTTTTAAACCAACATATGTAATTATACATACTATCTGCAGTTGACTGTATACAATTGCGTTGAAAATATATTTAATTAGAGCCAACTTATTTAGATTTGGACTTTGAATAACATAGTCTGACATGAGTCTGATATGCCGATAAACAAACTCAACTAACTTGACCTGCATTCTACATTTGAAAAAATATTTTGCATCAGTCAACAGTAATGTGTTGTTTCAAAATAGAAATATTTTCTGGATGCACAAATAATGAATCGTACACAGAAATACGACCCAGAATGCTTTTGCTTAAATTATTTTCAAATGTCACCTCAAGGAATACAGAAGATTGAACAAATACTTTCAAAGCAGTTTCCAAATATTTTCATTTTGTTGTTACTCGGAAATCATTATTTTCCATAATTTAATTTAAATATTGTCAATTGTTCTAATACTCACAATTGATTGCCGTTAAGAAAACAGTTACAAAACAAATTAATCAGCCATCAATATGAAATAGGTTCCACCATTCTAAACGTATTTTCAAATAACGGCATTGTCTTTTACTTTGTGATCATATTTCAGACCACGTCTAAAATTAAAAAATGATTTTTTCTATTTCATATTCATTGATAAAATGAATAAATAAAAGTGGCATATTAAAAAAAAGGCAACGGTTACAACACAAAAATATGATGTCTTTTATTGAAGATTGTTAAAAATAAATTGCTGTTAATAATATCATGAATAGATTCTAAACATAGGTATTGGAAATGTGAATATCTTAACCACTTTACCACTTGTGACATTTGGTCATATTCCAAACCTAGAAATACACTGATAGAAAAGCAAGTGCTGCCATGACAGAAAACTAAAATATATTCTGGAAAATTTTGTTCCAAGAATTATTCCTAGAATAGCATCATTACTTCCGGAAGAGCATAGCTTCAACAGAAATAACTTTGTGTATTTGCTCCTGGAAAATCCTGTAACTATGTCAGATTTTATTCAATTATACATATGATCAGAACCAAAACATTCTTCTCTAGGTAAATATAAAATTAATTGTACAACTGTATCTTACAACATATTAGTGAAACATCCAGAAATGAAATAAAACGTATTCATGAACATAATAAAAACCTCATTTATATCAATTTTTACAATATAGCAGTTATAGATATTTATACTTTCAAATACAATATCCCTAACCAAAATGTCGATCCTATTCAGAGAATAAATGACTTCCTAAATTACAGAAAATTCATTAAAAGAAACTATCACACACACACACACACACACACACACACGCGCGCGCGCGCACACACACACACACACACACACACACACACACACATATATATATATATATATATATAAATTTTGGTTTTTCGTAAATAGCCATCTCTGCTCTGAAATGTATCATAATGTAAACTAATGTAAACAGACAATATTACAGAAAGTTCTGTAGATTAACGAAATGAAATGATTATTTACGAAAAAATGAAAGGTCTGTATATAAGGCTTGACTTAACATCGATTAAACTGTGGAAATCTTCGAAGGCGAGTTGTCTTACAATCACCAGATCAATTTGTGGCTTTTCGCATGTTGTTAATTAATTCACATACCTATATAAATATAGAGAAACAAAGAGAGCAAGAAAAAGTGAGAAGGATATGAAGAGAGAAAAAAAACTAGAGAAACAGACCTAATTAAAAATTATTCCGCAATTTTCAGTCTCAACATAAAAAAATACAGTTTTTCAACAATAATATACATTCCCGAGAGAAAACTCGATGCGTATTAACAGAATGGACACTTTATTATCGATTCAAGTAAAAAAAAACAATTATCGAAATTAGATTTTAACGAATTTAATCTTAGTTACTTTGTAATTATAGCGCCCTGTTTGGTCCGAATTAAATTCTTTGATGAGTGAGACTGGCAAGGTTTTTCCAGGGTGCAGGCCTGAGCGTTTATTTATGTTATAGTTACATATACATATATATATATATATATATATATATATATATATATATGTCAGTCAGTTAAGTGTCATACGTGATACACGCTTGAGCGATCATATTTCGAAATCGACATGACTAACTGGGCAGATGATTATTCCGCAGTAGATTGCCATTACTTTCTACGGCTGGCTGGTTGCCAGCCAAGCTTATAAAACCCAATCTGCCATGTTATTTAACCCATAACTGGAGGGACGAGACGGATTAATACCTTTCCCAAGGATAAATGGGTGTAAGTGAACGCAAGAACCAGTAAGTGTAAGTGTAAGTGAACGCAAGTGAACCAGAATTCGAACTCGATTTCCCGATTTCTCGTTCCGAGCCGATATCCACAACTCACATATTTATATAGAGAGAACAAAATAAAATGGAGGAGCGAATATAGACAAAGCATCTGTCATTGACATTCTTCAAGCGATGTTCAGTCCATTTAGTCGAGCGAGAAAGTCCCAATACAGTGATGATACTTATATTCACATTAAATCCTTTTCCCCTATAAATATAACAAAACTGAAAAATATCTATCTGTATATGTTCCAAAATATTCCAACTAACTCTATTCTAATGATACTTTCCAAGAACAGCATTTAAATACCTGAACAAATGCAATGCAGTAATTCAAATTACCGTGCTTACTAAATAAACATGCCTGTTCCCCACAGGCATTAATACAAGATAAATTTTTTACGCAAACTCGAAAAATTCCTTCCCCGTATAAAATGGAAGTTACTACTTTTTTTATAAAATTACCTAAGTGACGAGGAAAAATTTATTAAATTTTTAATTCAAATTTTACACCAGGCGTTACCCACCTGCACTTGACAAACTAGTTAGCTTTGAAAAAGATATGATTGGCCTAATTGACAAAATCAAGTTTAAAAAAGTAAATAATAATTTGCAAAGTCTGCTAAATAACGAAGTAAAAAAAAACAAACATCAAATATCCTTGTCAAAGGAGACATGACGAGTAATATTTACACAATAATCCCGAATGACTACATCAAAAGAACAAACGAAAAATTCACTAATTCTCATAAAAAGGCGTCAAATCTCTACATACAAGTCATAAATGAAGAAGCAGATAAATTATGTATAAGTGTTAGGATCCAAATACTGAACGACAAGCAGGCACTTCTAACAATAACAGACCATAAAGATGACTTCCCCAACAACCCCTCTTTCTGAATAGTCAAAACCAACAAAAACCAAATTAGAAAAAAAACGCCAGGAAATTCTAAAAAATACGTGTGATTCCCTATGTTTTGCTATGCAAAATAACCAATGGAAATAAAAAGTCTTTCTTCGTATAAAAAATTAAAAACAAAGAAAAATATTTTCATGAAATAAGACATTAAATACTTCTACCCGTCAAGAGCGACAACTTGAAGCTTTAGTTTTTTCTAAGTTTTTAAACAAACCATCGGAGAACATAAAAATAATATTACATTGCCGCAAAGCCGTGCTGTTCCAGAATGGCGAAGTATGGATGAAAAAAAAATGTAAAAATGGCACCTTTTACTTAACACAAGTTTCATTCGAGCGAATCGAGATTGCCGAGCTAATGCGTTTATTTATCTTACAAAAAAATTAACAAAATAATCCGCAAAAACGATCACGACATTTAGAGAGATTGCCGGACAACAAAGGAACAAATGACAAATTAAAAAATATATATATACTTTTAAACTCATCAAAAGTTTCAATTTCAATTTTAAGGTCGAAATGAATAAAAATGTTATCCAATATTTAGACGTAGAAATCAGTTTACAAACTGACAACGTCTCCGCATACACAAAATTAAGATAATTAGACACCGGATCAAACCACCCCAAAATATAATCCGACACATCCCTAAATGTATACAATATAGATAGTCTAAACATTCCTCTTATAAATTAACATGTCGGTGGGCCGGAAGTCATGTTAAATCGACAGATAAAATTTTAGTGCCAATATCTCTTTTTAATGTTTAGAAATATCTGATGGCAACCGACATGGTAATGTCACTACTTTTTTGAAAATATGTCCTGTGTTCGAAAAAAAAAAGAATTTTATATTTTATTTACATTTGAATCCGGCCTTATTGTTTTAGACAGAGGTATTCTTTGCAGATTGCATTTGTTGTTGCTGACGGTGACAAGGAAAGAGACAAAGAAAAGGAAGAAGAACATTATGAAATGTGATTGTGAAACTGATTTATGTGAAGGACTGTTTGAGTGTTCCCCGACGAACAGTAAAAACTCACCCTGGTGGTGGTTAGATCGAGGGGTAATTTTCGACAAAATGTGAAGTTGATTTTTGTGAAGAAGTCACGTTGAGTGGTCCCTGATGAAAATGATTTATAATTTGAGAATTTTAATTGTCGCCTCAGATTATTTGATTATTGCTTCCGTAAGAGTCATCGTGAGAACACCGAGTTTACAGCACTGGTGAGTTTTTTCCAGATATAATTTTCGACTTCCTCCCGAATAGCCGCCTGACAGCGTTGTTGCATCATGTTTACGACATTCATTCATCCAGAATCGTTGGGCTCTACATTATTCCAAGTGAAATATATGCACAAGACACGGGTATATAACAGAAGGAGATATCTACAGAGAAAAAGGTACAGACAAAATATACTTAGGGTGTATTAAAGGCAGTTTTAAACCCGATGGAATATTTAGAAGCCCACATTCAAAACAGAAAAAAACATAAATTAGCACCAAAGCAGCTATGTATCGGAATTAAAATAAAAAAATGGCAGAAATACCACGTAAGGTGGAACATGTTTTAAAAAGCCAAAACCCGAAATGGTAGTGATATCAGCAGTGTGTGTGTCAAAAAAAATGTTGGTGAGAGTATTATTTGCAGAACGATAAAAGCTACTAAATGAAAGATCCGAAATTATGTCTGGATGTAAACACATTAGAAAATATTTTCTAAACTCGTACAAACCCGGATAAAATGCTTCTGAATAAAAACTACTACTTTACACTGATTTCCTGTTATGAACTTATAAAAAAGTTAACCGTTAAACCATTAGTCAAAACAAATTGTCTAATGAAAACGAAAAGACTGAAAGTATGGAATAATGATCGAATGATCTTCCTTACTCTCTCTTTCCGTCTCTATCGCTCTCTCTCTCCCCCTCTCTCTCTCTCTCTCTCGCTATATATATATATATATATATATATATTTGTGAATTTAGGTAGCAAATTATCGTTTAGGTATATCAGATTAAATAAATTACAAAAATTGTGTCTGCTTATTTTTAATAAAATCCCTTCATACTCACGGATAATCTTTCGCGTATTATAATTGAAAGATATAATAAAAGATCTGTAACATTGACAGTTGAGTTATTATTCATTTCTCGATGTTACTAAGTAACTTTCAATCTCCTTCCAAGACGGAAAGTACTTGGGAACATGTAATACGCGAAATATTAGCCGTGAGTATGAAAGTGAGGAAAATGCTGTTCAAATTATTTGAAGATCACGAACTTAAAATCACCAACGACACTAACGCTAAAGGGATAAACTTCTTTGAGGTCACATTCGACCTAAATATCGACCTGTACAAACTATATTCTAAACATTCTTACAATCAAAAATACAATCAAAGTACAAAGGTTCTAAACACCGCGATAGAATACTAGACAATATTCATAAATCTAATTTACATTATCTTATAAATCTTATAACTATAGTAATTACGCAGGTTTTGATAACACTAAAATTAAATATATTAAGACATTAGATAAAAGTAAACACAGTTAAAGTTTAGAATACTCTTAGAAACGCAATGATGGCAAACAAATAATGAAATCACGCAGACGTAACATCATATGGTTTAACTCACATTTTGCTCAAAACAAACATCAGAAAATTTGCCTAAATTTAATTCACAAATCATTTTTATCATTTCACTACGCTTACAAAGATTTTCAACAAAAACAAAGTTTTGGTTACTTCTAGCTGCGTCAAGAATTGGCTAAATATGTGAAACTACATTAAAGTAAGATATTAAATAAAAACATGTCCAACTTGTTAAATAATAGTAACCCCGATATCAATAAAAGTAACCCTAAGAAAAGTAATTGTAACTGCCGAAAACACGACCTGCCAAATCAACGCTTTATGTATAATTTACAAGGCAAGAATACATTCTGACGACGATACTAAATTCTATTTTGGATCTACTGACAACAATAAGAAATTAAGTGTTAATAATCATAAATTGATTTTTAATAATATTAAATACAAGAATAGTACTGATCTCTCAAAGTACTTTTGTATTTCGAAAACAACATCAAAGATCACACTATTACTTAGGAAATCACAGCGAAGACCAAATTATATAATAGAATTGAAAACAAATGTAACTTACGCCTATTAGAGAAAAACGTATATTATTGAAACATCTTAATCATCATAATTTATTAAACCAATGGAAGTGAATTGCTGATCAACTGCAGACTTAAAAATAAATTATTGATTAAATAATTAGACCTTGACAAATCATATAGCGTTAATATTTCTTTTTAATTATTTATTTATTTATTCATTCCTTCTTTCGTTAGCGATTTTTATCCTCTTTTTATTACTCATTTTTTATTAAAGAATTTATTACATAGCAATTTCCACTATATTTTTATTTATTTAACCTTTATGTGTGTAACTATATATATATATATATATATATATATATATATATATATATATATACATAAGCATGTGTGTATATATATGTGTATTTATATTATTTTCTTATCACCTATAATTCAGAATTATTTTTTATACGTCTTTCTCGGAAATATCAATCCCCCAAATTATACATATTTTCCTTTTTCTTTTTCTTGGTTTAATTCCCATGAATTTTTTCCATTCCATGTTTAGGTTTCAATATAAACCTAATTAAATTGTATATTTAATAAATTAGAAATTAAAAAATAAAAAAAACCTCGCACACCAGATTTATAACTTATTTCGATCTTATGCAAGAATAGTACCTAAAAAAAATTAAAATCGAAAATCAGTCAGTTTGTCATAGGCACCTGTTAACTGTGTATACATGGAAATCCAAATCGTGCCTTACATGCTGGAAAAATCTATTAATATAAACATTATAGCTATGATATATTACATTGAGCACTTTTCTATTAACACCAGAAAATATATATCAGTGGGTATATATATATGTATAAATATTTACATCCACACACACACACAAACACAAATAGACAGAGGCATATATATATATATATATATATATATATATATATATACCTTCCATATCTATGTATATGTCGATGAATATTTTATCAGTATATGCATCCCTTTCTACCACTATGTCAATATTTATATCTTATCAAT
The DNA here is from genome assembly GCA_037127315.1 of Ascarosepion bandense. Taxonomy (NCBI): domain Eukaryota; kingdom Metazoa; phylum Mollusca; class Cephalopoda; order Sepiida; family Sepiidae; genus Ascarosepion; species Ascarosepion bandense. The sequence continues at coordinate 2,750,297 of JBBBDQ010000493.1, read as the reverse complement.
TTATATCTATCTATCTATCTATCTATCTATCTATCTATCTATCTATCTATCTCAATCTGTTCAGATCAATCATTCTAACTATGTATATATATATATAAATTGTATGCGTTAGAGAGTTTCGTATTACTCATATTTTTAATTTATCAGTTTATTACATAGGGATTTTCAATATATTTTTATTTTTTCACCTTTATATGTGTACGCTCTCACACCCTGATTGATCGCTCTGGAAGAATGGTAGAGTTTGAAAAACAGCAGCTACTCTAGCATGTACGCATCGCTCATTCACTAATGAATTAAAGCACTCTGGCTATTGGGCGTGTATAGTGATAATATACGCGCTAAAAAGTCTGCCTCCTTCTACCGAGTCCCCATAGCCCTGAGGTAGAATCGCCGACTGACGCCAATTCAGTCGGGTTTCAATCCTGGATTTAAAGCAATCGGAGTCTAACCGTACTGATGAACTGTGATACAGCGAAACAGATCTGTCCGCGGATGACTATATATATTGATATATATATATATATATATATATATGCAAGCTTTTGTTCCAAAACATTTGTGCCAGCTTGCATATACGTACTTAAACTTATTTATATATATATATATATATATATATATATATATATATATTAATACGATGAAATATATGTATATATATATCATTTCATACAGCTCTGTCTGTAACTACCTTTCTCATTTCATACATATGTATGCATGTATGTATGTATGTATGTATGTATGTATCTATCTATCTATCTATTTCACATTACCGTTCACTCCTTCGTCTCACCGTTCATTATCTATCTCTCTCTCTCTCTCTCTCTCTCTCTCTATATATATATATATATATATATATATATATATATATATACATTGTCTCTAATATATCATACGTCATTACATAAATCTTTTTTAAGATAGCTCCGCAAATGATGTGCGCATAGAATGTAACTTTGCATGCGCTAAAAGCTACTTGTTTAAATGCATTAAGAGTTTAACATATTATATTTTTCGATTTTTTCTTCTTTCCATCTACCTATTATTTTTCCCCATTTCCCTATTATTTGACAGGGACCCGTTCAACGGTTTTCCCTAAATTTCTGCCCAAAAAAGCAAATATTGACGTGATAAGAAGTTATATTTGCACTCTCTTCACGCCACACGGTTATCTCACCACACGCTGCTGCAGCTGACAAAAAAATCCTGTGGAGAATAGGAATTAGTTGCGCCTCATGCTTCGGAATACATAGAAATAAATGGTTCTCTGATGCGGATGAATTCGGTTGATAATGCACTTATGTGCCTATTTGTTTTTGTTATACCTTTTTGTTTTCTATCTTCACTTTTTTGTCGAAAGAGTTTAATTTTTCTTTTTGTATAATTGTTTTATTATAGATCTATTCATATATATATATGTGTATTGAACGAGGGGAGAGAAGAAATTATATGGCGCTTGAATATGTACACAATAAGGCCATTCACTGTGAATTCTACGCCTTGTTTGCTGTGACATGTGGCTGAAGTCATCTGTGCCACAATTTATGCTGAGATTACTTCTAATCTTTGGAACAAATGCTTGCATTCAGGCAACCATGCAGATGCACATAGACGTACATTACACACACACACACACTCTCTCTCCTCCATCGTTACTGTCTTTCACTATTTTTATTAATTTCCCTCTCGATTTATTTTAACTCCAATTTTGTCACTACACACACAAACACACACAAATATATATACATATATGTATATATATATATATATATGTATGTATGTATGTATATATATATGTATATATATATATATATATATATATATATATATATATATGAGTATGTATGTAAATAAGTATACGTATGTGTATACAAGCAGATATATAAATAAATATTTTTCAGATGCTAATAGAACAGTGCTTAGAACTATTAAGTATAAATTAATAAATATACATATAACCTGAATGTAAAAAACGAATCAGACTTTTATGCACCACACAATCATCAAGTGCCTATTATGAACTGACCATTTTAAGATTTGAACATTAATTATTGGCATTTCCCTTTGATAATTTAGACTAATGAATCCAGTTCGTTTTTTCACTTTCATGACACGACGGACGGTTGAAAGGCTGACACCAACAATATCTGCAATCTCTCTGTAAGGCTTGTTAATGTGCTCGTGAAATATTATAATGTTCGTACGATTCCTTGGAGTAACGTCAATCGCAGCCAATGGTCGCAAGACAACTAATCGACTGTTGACGCAATAGTGTCTGGGCGTGATTAAAACCTGATTAGATCACGGATGACGCAAAATTTTTCAAGATCAAACAAATTAATCTTAAACCCGAAAATAAAGTCATATTATTTCACCCCACTGCAAATTAAAAATCTTAGAAAAAATTAAAATCGATTGCATCCTGTGTATCCAGTGGTTCTAAAACCAACTGTATGATGAAAGAAAGTAAACTGAAGCTGTTATTACCATTAATTTGCACAACACATATACACACACGCACACAGAAACACATGGACGCACACACGCCCCCCCCCATATATATATATATATATATATATATATATATATATATATAACGACTCCGGCTAACACTAAAATCGGTCGAATTATGATCCCGGCCGGGGGCAAGTGGATGTTTAGCCACACTGATGAGCTGTGATACTGCAAAATAGGTTTGTATGTGGATGACGAATATATATAGTGACGTAGATTAATATATATATATATATATATATATATATATATATATATATATATATGTAAAGAGGGTGCACACATGTATAGGATTATTATTCAGGTGTTCATAAAACAGTGATCGATATATGAACAGAACTGTTATATATATATATATATTATCCTACTTTTATTGCCCGACTAGGAGTTTCATTCGTTATGCAATCATCAGGTGCATATTTCAACTGACAGTTTAAAAAATTTCAATTTAATTTCACGTGATATTAATGGGAATTACATCTTATAAAATTAAGTAACTGCTTTTTAAATAACTAGATTAAAAATTCAAATATATTCTGAGGTCACATGCAGAAAAAATAATTTAATATTCGAACATAAAAGAAAAAATAATATTAAAAATAATAAAATACAAGAAGAGGAAATTAAAGGGACGTAAATCATGAGACACAAATATTTTAATATTGAAATATTACATGTAAATAAAAAATACAGAGAAAATTAAAACTGTAAAAATTAAATAAAAAAGAAAAGAAAAGAAAAATGAAAAAAAATTAAAATGTAAATAACAATTAAGAAGTAAAATTTAGAATCAAGAATTGAAAATTAAAAATGAATCAATATAGGGAGCAAAAAAAGGGGTTTATTTCCTAATTCATAAAAGTAATATTGCAGGAAAAAGAAGAACGAATGAAAAAAGAAAGAAAGAAATAAAGAGACAAATTTATAGAGGGTTCTATATCAATCTGGGTCATCATTTTAGTAAGTATTTTTTCTATGACAGCCTGTGGTCATTAAATCACATTTTTGTTAAACAAATTAGGATTATTTATATGAATTAAGATGACAAGCCATAAATTACATTGATCTATTTTTTTATTGTAACTTTTGGATTTAGTTACGATATACCTCGTAATAATTGGGTTGTTGTTGTTTTTTAATTTCAATATTGTATGGATAAAGCACTACTTTTGCTGGATCTACTGTTGTTTAAAGATCACATGTGGTTGTTAAATATTGTCTTCCACCAGTTGGAGATGCTTCCATAGCAAAATTTAACATCATTATCATTCGAATGAATTCGACCTCTATAAACAATTATTTTGTTCATGCAATGGACAGGTTTTATTTTTTAAGCAGTTGCATTTATTTTTATAAGGAACATTTATGCTACTAGGTTGTTGAGGAATATTGTCTATGTTGGTTAAATACATATTTGATATGATAGCATTATGTTGAGAAATATATTTCTCTAATTTGTTAATGTAACTAAAAATGACTTTAAGATTGTTTCTGTTAAATATTTTTTTTAGTGTAAGTGAATGGTAGAAATATTTGTGAATTAAGTTAAGGAAGAGTTTACTAATGTTGGTTTTGACATTTCGACTGAAGGTTTGGTCAAATCAAATAATGTTACGTTTACGTGATTTCTACTTATTTCTACCTATCTTTTTTTAACGGGTTATTCTCAACTTGTGTTCAGTTTACATTTTTCTAAAGCATTATTCTATTTAATATTAGAATTGTCAAAAACTTCTTTATTGCTGGAGTTGGTACTTAAAAAAATTGGATTGATTTTTGTAGATGGTTGGTGGTTCTTTAGGGCTGATTTAATTCCCTGTTGATGTACACTAGTAAATAAATATATATCACAACGTAATGCTATGATAACAAAAAACTATTTTGCTTGCATAAACAATATTCGTCGCCCAACTACTAGCAAAAGTCATCCTTTTAAAATTAATTGGAACAGACAAAAAACAGACACTTCCTTTTCCATGCGCAGTGTCTCTTTAAGATTAAGGCAATCATGGCCTTCCACATATCACTAACCCATTTAGCTCTTAACAGACATTCACTTGTTACTCCTCCTAAAAGCTGCTCTGCCATACATGTACTCAAGCCCATCAAGTATTTCATGCGTTACTTTTCTCTGACTTTTCATTCTTGTACCATAGAATTCTCCGAGCCGTCCGTCATTATTAACTACTTCAATATATAAAAAGAAAACCACAAGTAAAAATATAATTAATCCTGTGGACCTCTTTTCTTTAAAGAATATAAAATCGTAAAACAAATGTTTGTTAATAACGGTTTTTCATACTATCTTAATGATTCCCATATTAGAATTTTCTTTTTTAAGTTAACGAGTAGCAACAATGAAAATAAAAAAACAACAAAAAAAAACAAAAAACAATAGCATTAACATTTTCTATACAAATAAATGCTTATTAATTATCAAAAGGATTAATCTTTACTTCGAATCATAAGGAAATACGCAACTCTAGTTAACATATAGAAAAAAATAAATTATCTATTACCCAAAATTTAAAATTGCTAACATCATTGTCAAAAATGATTAAGATATTAAGTTTGACATTCCTTATAAAGAAGGGTTTTCCTGATCAATGCAAATTCGCAAATAATTATGTTGGACCATACTACATGTTTAACAAGGAGATTAAAGTTACATCTATCTGATAATAACCTATTTGGTTTCATTTAAGTATATACATACCTACTAAACTCGTAGATTATAAAATACAAAGTATCATCTACATGAAAAAAGAGCTAAAAATAACAGAAGCATAATACTAAAAAAATCAACATTCAATAGCATCAACTATATACAAAGTCACTACTTTCAGACTGTGTTCAGAAAAGGAATCACGTCTATATAGTCATCCGCATACAGTTCTTTCGCTGTATTACAGTAAGTTATTGGCACATGGCGATAAAAACACAGATTTTAGCTTTTTATAGCTACAAAAAAAAAGCAAACGCCAGAACCCAAGAGTGTTCAATTCATTGCTGAAGGACAATTCACACACACACACACACACACACACACACACACACACACACACACACACACACACACATATATATATAAACATACATATATATATATATATATATATAGTCATCCGCATACAGTCCTATTTCACTTTATCACAGCTGATCAGTAGGGTTAGATATCTGATTGCTTCCAAACGGGATTAAAACACGAACGAATTGACATCAGTCGGAAATTCTATCACCGAGAGGCGGAGAATGGCAGATTTTCGTGTGTCATATACACAATATCAATAAACACTAGTATATATAAAATATTTGTTTAAATATACGTTATAAATCTTTATATATACATATATTTATGTCACCGCAGAGTTAGTGTTAGTGGTAATAAAACCGTAGTTGACGTATAGATTTATAAAGTATATTAAAATTAATTTTATTCTTCATTTTAAATTAAAAGTGTCAAGCTTTTATAGAAAAAAGAACACCCGAAATATTATCATGAAAGAATAAAAAGACACAGTTTGGCAACCTTACAGAGGTGGGAAATTGACTGAATTCAAGACGCCAGATAAGAACTAATTATATTGCTGATTCTTCCTTGATAAATTCCAATGATTTTATAATAAAATTATATGTTGTTCCTCATTCTGCTTGATACAGAGTTGAAAAATTTATCTCTTCATAAATAATCTCACGTTTGTACATCTCTGTTAGATTAAGTGTCCTTATGTGACAATATCTTGCTTTTCATGTTTGGTTGAAGATAAAAAAAATCTTTCTGAAACCCTTTTCTTTGATTTTTTTATATTTCGAAAAATTTTCCTGATTGCGATTTAGCTTTCTTAAGTCGTTGTCAATAAGTTACTGGCGATAAAGTTTTGAGATTGGTAAAGATTATGTTTCTTCTTTATGTCAATTTCTTTTGTTAAATATTCTTTCTTCGTCTCAGTTTGTATTTTTACTTATTTACTGATGAATTAAGTTTCCAATGCTTCTGTCCAATTTTATAAACTCTGATTGGCATCGCTTCTGGCATAATTATACTTTTAAAGTTTCTGAGATATAGTCTTACTGGGTTAAAATTATGTATTTCTTGTATATCTTGTGCTATTGTATTATGTTTCTTGTTTTTGCAAAGATACACAGACTCATAAAGACAAGGTATTTTAAATCCGACTTCCTCACTTGTAAAAGAATCATATTCGATGAGAAAAATTAAGAACTATATTTTAAAATAAAAACAAAACAGAACAATAACAGACATATAATCGCAAAATTAAACTAATATTCTTTGATTAAAACAAAATATACACGGAAATTATAAAAGATTAGGTCAACATTTTCATCGAACACAAGAAAAGGGATTTGAAGTTTAAGAAAATTAACAAAAATCGATAAATAAAACATTTTGGTTATCTTTCAGTAAACTTCTATATTTTATGTATGTGATAAAATTTTATCAAAGACAGAAACGACGATCAGGAAATGGAATAAAAGCTGTAATGATATATGCACCCATCATAAAATTCAGAATTTGAAATAATAAATACTAATTGCTTCTAATATCTCAGTAAGAATGATTTATATACAAATTTAATTTTGGAAGAAACGGTAACTCAACACAATAATCTATGTGAGTGTATATTTGTTCACTACTGCAAGATGCTAGAGAATCAAAATATTTTCCTTAGTTTTATTTTACAATGCTTCTATCCAAGATATGACCCGAGAGCAACTCAAGAAAGAGATTATCTATTTATTGACAGCTTTGCTTTATTTTTAAGGCTTATCAACTTTTTAAAGATTATTTAAATCTGAAACATATTTTTAGATTATAAGCTTTTTTAGGAGATAATTAAGTTTTACTTTTAGAGGTTCAACTATTTAACACATAGCTGGGAATAGAAAAGATATTGAGTATATTTTGCCAATGATATTTTAACGCAAATGATTATACTCAAAACATGACTTACAGGACCTGATCTTTCCAAACAGTCACCCATCTAGTTACTGACCAGCGTAGACGTTACTTAACTTCGGTGATCGTCTGGGAACTGTTGATTCAACGTGATATAGCCGTAAGGAAGATTGTAAAATAAGAGTCACAGATTATGAGGATATGCAAAGAAGGTAACAGTTAACCCTAGACTGAACCGCTTAAGATTGTAATGATCAACCAATCATTGTCTTATGCATCGGTTCGAAAAAGTAGCAGTTTGTGGGAACAAGCTAGTGAAAGTTACATTCTATCAATGAAATACGAAGAAAATGAGTGTGGTTCACTGCGATCTTCGACGTAAAGGTTAAATATGATAGAAATAAGGAATGTAGTTAGTCTGCACACTCTCCATTGAAATGTCATAGAGCTCCGAGAGGCTAGCGAAGTTTGTTTGAGAAAGCTGTTGTAAGGTAGAAAATAATTTGTCACTTGCAGGGTCGTGGATGCACTTTTTGACTGGACCGTGACGACTAGGGTTACCTTTTTACGAAACTAGTACTTAATTTTCGGTCTGATTCTTTTCAAAGGTGGGGGATAACCGTAGGAATCAGGTACTTACTTGAGCGTTAAAGATTACTGATATTATCTTCAACGATGGATATGTGCTAGTTTCACTTGACATCTGGATTGATTTTAAGTCGACAGGCGTTCAAGACACGGGGTCTGCATGGGGAAACATCCGTTAATCATCAATGGCGCAAGTGATGGGACAGATTTGTCCGCAATACTTGATTTTAAATAGCCTCATCAAATCAAGTTTATCATAATGATATCATTATTTTTTTTAAATATAAAAATTGTCAACTGTATATAAGCACTTTATCAAATCGATAATTTCAAAATGACCTTAAGTGATAGAAGTATGTACGTCCTAGACAATACTTCCTTAGATCTCATCTTCGTAATGAATTGACTCTGCTAAATAACTCAGATCATATCACTTGAAGAAATACGACAGCAAAAATAAGCAAATCAGTTAAAAACAAATAAGTCTGATAAAATATAAATATAAGAGAGACATTTTATATAAACTTAAAGTGCTGTAAAGTTTTCGACACGGGCCAGATTTCAGATATTGAATGTTGTTTATTTTTATTATTCATTTTAATTGTTTCACCCCAAGCAAGGCGATACTGCCACTGAGGCCCAGAGGGAACACATAAAGACTAAAAGGTTAGGCAGAAGAAGAATAAAGAGAAAAACGAAACAGTTACGGTGTGAGGGATCAGAGAAAGGGTAAGAGAAAGATGGGAATACAGGTGTGAAGACGGTTGTGAAGGTAGAGAAAAAACGGATTTACTGGGTGATGTAGAAAGAACTTCAGTCAAATGCATACGAGATGGGTATCGACATGCATTTAAATTCATTGAATTTGTAGCCGTCAGGAAAGTAAGTATACGGAAGGGAGTTCCACGGGCAAGATGTGCGAAAAAAAAACCGATGAAGTAGAATTGTTGCCAGTCTGGTTGCACGAGTAAATTCTTTTGTTGGGGGCCCCAGTAACCTAAGTTTGTCAGAGCAGGATCCATAAAAGTATTTTTAGAAGAGAAAGAGGGAAGCCATATCCCGCCAGTGAGAAAGTGGCTAGAATCGAGCTGTCAGTACCTATCACATTATAGATTCTCCTTCGGAGCCTATCGAGAACTCTGAGATGAACAGCAGAGGCGCCTGACCAGATATGACAACAATATTCCATGCACGGTCGGATCGTTGATTCGTATATGTGCAAGATGGATTACATTCTTACTATCAGTAGAAGCACGTGGATAGGTGGTTATAACTTTCACCTTCTGACCATGAGACACAGATTCGAATCTCACCGAGATTGATTTGTCAGAAAGAGACATCTTTGGAAAGTGTCTAAAAATCATATCAGGGGTTCACCTAAGCGTGAATGAAATTGTATAGATGGAACGCTTTGATAAGCTGTCGATGCGTGTGATAACAAGAAGTCACAAGCCACCGTGACCAAGGGTTTGAGCGTGCTGGCCTGGTTCAGAATGTTGATCACGTTAGATAAAGCACATTTTCCGAGACTAACTGAGGTCTACTCAGTACAGTTGCAATATAAGCCACAGGTGGGCTCTATATATGTTGAACAAACACAAATATACTTGAGCAAGGATTATTGAAGCGTGCTAGTAGACGGGCATCCTCAGATACAAGTGGTCATCTATCCATTTATCAGTATAAAAATGGGACTTTATCTTATAAATTGCCGAAAGTATTATACCCAGAAACGTCACGTCTCCTGTAGAAATACAAACTACAACTCAATAACTTCCCATCAGTCAGTCAGTTAAATGTCATACGTGATACACGCTTGGACGATCATGTCTTTTTCGAGACATGACGGACTTGGCAGAAGATTATCCTGTAGTAGGACGCCACTGCTTTCTGCAGTTGACTGGTTGACAACCAATGCTACAGAGCCTAATCTGTCCTATTATTTATTCTATAACTGGAGGGGAGAGATGGATTAATAACTGTCCCAAGGGTATTTGTGCGTAAATGAATGCAAGGAATTCAACTGGATTTCGAACCCGACTTTTCGATCCAAGCCGATATCCACTGCACCACAACGCACATCACTTGTTTTAAACAACGTTTGAATTTTTATCATGTTTCCAGACTTTATCCATTCGTACAATTGGATGAGGGAGTTCGCTAGCGACTTTCACTTTTGACTTCGATATATTCTGTGAGTGTCAAAGATTCTAAGTCCTTTTTTCCTTATATGTTTCGTCAACGGTATTCATAGAATTCTTTTATCGAACCAAATTTCTGTGGCGATCAATTTCTAGCATTTGTTAGGATACTGTTCAGCATTCTCCTCCATTTAGAGTTTTAATTTTACACAGTAGTCCAGGAGTTATTTTTTCGATTCTAAAGAAGTTCTTCTGTTAACTGCTACCGTAGGAATTTAAAAAACAAACTTCATGCTCATTAAAGGAGATTTTGAAGGGTATCAAATTAACAAAATACTAATCATGTCCACGAATATCTACTAACCTGCACCTTCAAAATATTATTATATAAATCAAGTTTGATAAACAGAAACCACTAGTCAAATGAACACGAAGTTATTTGAATGAGGAATAAAAACTGCTGGTAGAAAAGTTTACAATTAAGAGGGTGCGATGGAAATAAAGTTTTTATATAAATTCCGAAAAAACAAATTCTATCTGAGCCTTCTCTTTTTTGGTCACATATCAAACAGGTCTCCCTTCTGCTTTGTGTTCGTGAATTTCACCATCACCACCTGAGTTGCAAGATCTAGCCAAAACAGTCAAATTAAAATAATTGCTCCAAAATTCTCTCATACCTTGTATGTGGTCGTTTTTGCACTTAGGATTCATCCGAAACATTTTGCAAACAAGTGACAAAAAAGCGAATAATACCTTGATTAGAAACGTTTTATAACATTTTGGAAGACGAAAAATGTATTAACCATCCTATTCTAATTTTATTTGAAAGTCTGGTCTTAAAAGTTAGCTTTTATCAGTCGATTAAATTTCGCTCTCAGCGGTTCTTCTAATATACAATGTACAATAATCGTACAAATAAATAAAGCGGTCGCTCTTTTTCAGTGGTCTTAAAAATATTATCTATTCTCTTTATGAGGCCTTTTAGAATATGGTTTGTCTTATCTCAGACCTAATCAAAACCAGATAGCCCCTTCGGTTTCAAAATTTTGATTACCATTTTATTCTACATGTCTTTGTCGGTCATCAGTATATCTTCAGTCTATTGAAAATTAGAGTTTTTTTCTGTTTTCTAGTTCTTATTCAATTTACAAATGCCATTCTAAATAGTGTCAAACAAATTCTGACCGACTGAATTACGTCATGAAGCCCATTTTCTTAGAAATGGTACCCAACTGACTTTTGTGCAGTCAACAAAATCAAAAACAAACAACGCGCATTATTTATCCACCGCACCCTGTGGTTTATTCAGTTTAAGTCTCGAGATTCACTCAAGTTAGAAATGTAATATAAAAATGGGTAATGATGAATGGGGCATGTGATCGTAATTATAGTGTTATGCCGTTAAGGTGGATAGATATGCATTGATCCTTCATTTGAATACATTAGAATATATGTAAATACATAATGACAGAATGTGAGAAAAATAATATATTTTAAGTATTTGAATATTTATCTGGATGGAATAACAAAAGAAATCAAACTTATACTTCGACTCTTTTCAGATTAAATGATATAAACATAGAATTTACAAAACCTTGAAAACTTTTCATCCCACCAAATTTAGCAACATTTGACCATTTCTTCCAGTGACATATATCTTAATCCATATGTCCTTGTGTCTCTATAAATGTGAGTTCAATCTCTGAGTAAGGCAGTGCTGACGCAGTTGAAGAAATACACAGACGACTCAACGGTGGATAAGAGTGAAACGAAAGATTCTTTAATCACGAAAAATAAAATGTGAACAAATCATCTCTGCTAATCGTTCAGTTTAAAATTTCTAATAAGATACTGACCCCTACAAATGGCCGATGGGCACAATAACTAAAATTTATGATTATGACGTTGGAGACAAGCATACTGTCCCGAACAGAAAATTTAAGAAAGCAATTAACCTTCATTAACATCATGTTTTATGTAGCGTTAATCATTTTAGAAACCTATGGCTTCAATTTTGCCACTCAATATGGTTCTCTAAAAGTGATTTTCAGCACTCAAAATGCTACACTACTGTTACTACAAGAGCATACCTAACATCTGTATCATATCAAATCATATATCTCCAAGGTGTATCGTATTGTTTTGCTATAAATATTTTTGTGGACGTGCTGGTGGTGTAATAAATAGCGTTTCGAAATGAGAATTCATCCAAGCCAAGTTCGAAGTTATGTAGGCTTCGTTAGATTAATTTACGCTCTAATAACCTAGGATAAAGTGCAAATGCACCCCATCAATTATGACTTAATTATTAAATATTTTAATTTGTAAATTTATCTGAAAACATATTATTGATATAATATATGATAAAGCAATATTCAATAGCTAAATATGACCCAAAAGTCTTTGATAAAATAATTGGAGTAGCTAGTTCCAATTGGAGTAGGTAGTTCCAATTGGAGTAGTTTGTTCCTACTATCGCCCGGTCTCATTTTCCACCCCCTTCTTTTGAACAAGAGTAGGGGTGATCACCTTGTTTCTTGTTCAGGAAGGGGTTCCCGGCTCATCCCTCTTCTTCGGTCTTGGTATTAGTTCAGCTGGGAGCTCTTTGCAGTTACGGAGTATGGTGGCAAAACCTTTACATTCTGAGAGTACCTGGTTGGAAGTTTCCTGGTTGCTGCTTCCGACTGGTAATTAGGAGCCCGGATTCTTGCGTAGCGTCTAGAGAGGCTGCTCTGATCAACAGTTGAATAATACCGGGCTTCTTGTAGTGCCATATCACGCATGGAAGTGCGTCCATGCATGAACGTTCGGTGGGCAACCCCGAGGCCACATTATGTTGTAGGCCGCGCCAGTCTCCATCCTTGAAATGCTGCAAACAAGTGACCGACTGATTCTACTCTAAGACCTCTCCTCAACTGAATAACTATGGAAAAAAGCAAACATAATAGAAATACTAAACCAGCTAGTCTGAAAACGCCCAAACCAGTCTGCATCTCTTTCACTAACATACGTGGTATCCGCACTAACTTCCTCAGCTTAGATTCATCCCTTCACTCTAACTCACCGGATATCTTAGTCTTATGCGAAACTAACCTTAACCCTTCTATCCCCTCTTCTGAGTTCTACGTTCCTGGCTACCTTCCTCTCTTCAGGAAGGACTCCAATGTTCATATGCATCGACTTGGTGTGAATGTCAGCGAACACCTCCCCCTAGATATGGTGACATCTCTTGAAGTCCTGGATCATTCTTTCATGTGCTTCCGTCTCTCACTTCTAAGCTCGATTAGCTATCTCTTCTTTCTCTGCCGCTCCCCTTCCTCCTCTGACTGTTCGTTACCTGACAGCATCTCTGACAATACCGACAAAACCATTTTTCCCATCCCTCTGCCCACATATTTGTGTTTGGTAACTTTAACGCCCACCACACCAAGTGGCTGGAGAACTCTGTCACCGACCCTGCTGGCGTCCACACCATGAATTTCTCAATCACCCCATCCCTCACGCAAGTGGTGAACTTCTCCACGCGTTTCTCTGACAAACCCATCGGAAGGGACTCACTACTAGACCTCTGCTTCACTTCCATCCCAGACTATTGCACTACTAAACAACTCTGCCCATTAGGGAACTCTAACCACACCGTAGTTTCCGTCAACATTTCATTCCTCTCCCGCCCGACCCAAGAAACCCAGACCAGTAGAATATCCTACTGCTACCAAAGGGCAGACTGGGATTCGTTCCAAGACTTACTCTGAGACGTCCCATGGAACAACATTTTTAGTCTTCCCATCGAAGAATGTGCATCGTCCGAGGTCTCCTCCTGGGTTAAGGCTGGCATCGATGCCTTCATCCTTGCCAGGAAATTTCTGCATAAGTCTCATTCGTCTCCATGGTTCTCCTCCGTTTGCACGGCCGCCATTGCCCACCGGAATCATTTCTTCCGACTCGAACGTAGATACTCGTCGGACCAAACAGGCGCCTTTTCACTTCACCTCATAATAAGTGTAAAAAGATACTTAACGTAGCTAAGACGTTGTTTGCTGCCAGAATGCATAGCATCCGCTAAGTTCGGCGCCAAAGACGACTGGAGACTCTGTAAAAGAGTACTTAACAAGAGCAAGTCCACTAATCAATAATTTTGAGGTCCTCACCTCCTCAGCGGACAAGGATAAATGCTTTGCACGGAGATTCTCTAACAATTCGAGTCTGGACACGTCTGGGATTTTTACACCCGACTTTTCACCTAGAACTGAGGCTCAACTGAATGACGTCCACATTACACCCTCGCTTGTCTCTAAGATAATCTCAAAAATTGACCCCTACAAAGCGAGCGGAGGGGACGGAATCCCAATCATACGTCTTGGATTTTTACACCCGACTTTTCACCTAGAACTGAGGCTCAACTGAATGACCTCCACATTACACCCTCGCTTGTCTCTAAGATAATCTCAAAAATTGACCCCTACAAAGCGAGCGGAGGGGACGGAATCCCAATCATAATCTTAAAGAAATGTGCCCGTGAACTCTCTTCTGTCCTTTCTAAGCTCTACAACTACTGACTCTCTGCTTCCTGCTTTCCCGCCTGTTGAAAATCTCCCTCTGTAGTTCCTATATTCAAAAACTCGGAGAACCCTCGGACCCCGCAAATTACCGCCCTATCAGGCTTCTTTCGATCTTTGGCAAAGTGTTCGAGGCCATTATCAACGCCGAGCTCGTTCAGCATCTCATAGAACACAGGCTCCTCTCGGACAAGCAGTATGGTTTCCGCTTCACCAGGTCTACTGCCGATATGCTAACGACCATCACCGAGTATATATACCAGGCACTCGACAGGAATGGCGAAGCACGAACTGTCGCCTTGGATATCTCTAAAGCGTACGACAAAGTTTGGTATACTGGCCTTCTATGCAAACTGCGGAGCTATGGCGTAGCTGGACAATTGTTTGAACTAATCCAGTCATTTCTATCTAACCGCACATTGAAAGTGGTATTAAACGGACATGCCTCCCAAAGCTACCATATGAACGCGGGTGTCCCTCAAGACTCTATCCTAGGTCCTACGCTCTTCCTGATCTACATTAATGATCTCACCGATACCATAATATCCCAAGTAGATATGTACGCCGATGACACCACAGTTTACTCTCGCCTAGATGAAAAATCTGGTGTGGGCAACAAAGATAACCTTGCAGCCAAGCTTGGAAAGGACCTCCAATCCGAAGTGGACTGGGGTAAGAAATGGCTCGTAAATTTTAATTCTTCTAAAACGAAGCTACTCAATTAACCATCATAGACAACCGCACCTACCTCCCATTAGCATGGACCAGGCTTGCCTCCCAGAGAATAAAACACTACGCCTCCTTGGTCTCACACTTTCAGCGGACCTCAAGTGGAATGACTATATCGAATCCATTGCTAAATCAGCTGCTATGAAAGTCGGTTCCCTGTGCAGGGCCCGGCGGTTTTTTCCGTCTGAATCTATCCTACACATTTATACATCTACCATCCGCCCGTGCATTGAATACTGTTGCCATATCTGGTCGGGTGCCCCTGCTATTCTCCTTGAGCTTCTCGACAAGGTACAGCGGAGGGTCTGTAATGTGATCGATACTGACTTGGCAGACTGTCTGCAGTTTCTCTCTCACCGGCGCGACGTGGCTTCCTTGTGTCTCTTCTATAAATGCTTCCATGGCTTCTGCTCCGATGAACTTAGATCACTGGTGCCCCCTAGGTTCGAATTTGCACGAGATACTAGATTAGCAACTAGATCCCACCCTGTTACAGTGAAATCGATAAAATGCAACCGCAACTTCTACTTCAACAGTTTCTTTTCTCGTACATCCCGACTCTGGAATTCCCTTCCACATGACTGCTTCGCCGACGGCTACAATCTCCAGGAGTTTAAATGCAAGGTCAATAGACACCTCCTAACACACTAACTCGCTTCTATTCTTTCAAACATTCTTCCCACCCTCCAAATTATTTATCACCCTCCTTCTGTCATTTCCGATATCTAACCACTCTTTCTAGTTACCTTCCCCTATGTAGCCCCAAGCGCAATAGTGGCAGTAGAATGCCTTGCTTGGGGTGAAACGATAAAAAGAAAATTTATAAAAAATATCGATAAAGCAATATAATTATATCAGAGATTCAGCGCGACCCTGCGACTACGTTGCAGTCATAATATAGAAGATTATGTGTAATAAGCTGGTCTTAAAGATACAAAGAGAAAAATATTGAGAGCCACAAGAGACTGAGTCAAGTGGAAGTCCATGATTGTCTCTCTCTCTCTCTCTCTCTCTCTCTCTATATATATATATATATATATATATATATATTAAAGTAACTTTTCAAAATTCAAAAATATTGAATGAACATTTCAACATGAAATCCCTGAGAGAGAATTCACGTCTCCTCAGAAACACAGTTCCATATCAAAATGAAGAAAATCAGGATTAAGAAGGGGACAAAAATAAATAACGGTTAAGCTTTGAGAAATATACGTCACAAGACATTCTTTTAATGGTCAGTCTTTTTTTGGTTTTTACTTTGTAAGTGAAGAGAAGGCAGAATGGTATGTCTTGCTTAATAGACGAAAAGACTTAAGGACATGGGAGGTCGTTAAATTGGGAATTGGGTTAAACAAACAGAATAGAAAGGGAAGTGGCGGAATATAAAAAGACTGCACAGAGAAAAAGTCTTAAGGAAGGGGAAATAAAGGAAGGATAAAAATGAAGGGAATGTCCGAGATCAAATAGAAAACGCTCGATGCGTGTCAAATACGTTTAACTTTAAATGTTTAATAGGGTTAGAGATTTGTACACTTATTTGAAAGGGTATATTTAGGGGAAAATATTAAATAAGATAAGTAAAATAAAATAAAATGAAATTAAAATTAAGATTTTAAAAAATTAATGAAATTTATCTAATTAAAGATATGTTTAGATATAGACGAACTAGATAACAATTAAAGAAATTATAAATTTAACATAATTAAAAAGGTATATGCTAACAAAGGAGAAAGGGGCTTAGTAAAAGGAATCCATATTTTATGAAAGTTAGAGGGGTTAAATTAGTTTTAAAGTTAAAAAGACATACCAATCTCCCATCTCTTCAATTACAAATTAAAACCAAAAATAAACTGACTTTTAAAAGAATTTTTTGAGACGTATATTTCTCAAACTTAATCGTTTTTTATTTTTGTCCCCTTCTTAATCTTGATTTTCTTCATTTTGATATGGAACTGTGTTGCTGAGGAGACGTGAATTCTCTCTTAGTGAATGTTGAAATGTTCATTCAACATTTTTGAATTTTGAAAAATGACTTTAATTTATATTGGCTCTGTAAATTTAAGTACATTGAGCTCTCCTCCTGTATCATTTTTTCATAATAAAAAATATTATTATTAATTATGATCAGATTTTTGGAATTTACTACCCTACTATTTCCATTACGGATTAAAGAAGAATATATATATATATTACATTGAAAATGTAAGAACACGTAGATTAAAACCCTCTTTTCAAGCATTTCCCTTTATAAAGGGTGCTCGATACAGAGTAGAGCTTCATATTGTGATTTTGTTATTACAATGGATAATCACTACACAAAATTCTTCATATTTCTCTCTATAATTCTAATATATATATATATATATATATATATATATATATATATATATATATAAAATAAAATAAATTTCGATGTTCAGATCAGTTGTATGGCCATTTCTCCATGAAATCCCTAAGAGAAATTTCATATATCATCACGAAATTCCGTATTCAAAAATAAACTGACATATTACACCGGCGGAAGTTAATATATATATATATATATATATATATATATATATATATATACATCACGGAAAAATTAAAGTGGTGGGATTAATAAGAAAGCAGACAGAAATCTATGTCTATTTTATTTGTAGATTTTTGAAAACCCTTACTTTTAAACTGAGTCGGGAGTCGAAAGTGGAAATTTAGGCTTGTCTGGTTCTAAGAAATGTAATGGGAAAAGGATAAAGGAAAGAAAGAAGTAAAAGGGGGAAACTAAAAAGCGGGAAGGGTGGTTGACAGAAAGTAAGCTAAGAAAAGAAAAGAAAAGAAAAGGAAAGAAATAAGAAAAAAGAAAAAAAAACATTTTCATTGAAACGTTAAAAAATGTGTTCACAAATACCTCATAGCAGGGTTTAGTTTAAATAAATGGGATGAAGTTTATAGAAGAAACAAAATTTTGGGAAAACATTGACACATTATTTAAATTTGAATCTAAAAGAAGATTTAAATTAAAAAATAAAAATTAATAGAATATTAATAAAACACAGAATAAAATAAACTATAGGAAACTATAAAAATATAATAAATATAAAAATAAAGATGAAAATATTTTAACTTAAAGTCTATATTAAATCAACAAGTGTATACATACACACACACACACTCACCTATACACACACACACACACATATATATATATATATATATGCATAAATAGATAGATATATTTAACATATATACATATATACATGCATACACATATACACACATACACACACACACACGCATACACACTCTCACACAACGACACACGTACAAAAGACTACACACATACATACATACACTTATATATTTACGCACACATTCCTGAAATTACTTAAAAAACTTTCAAAACTAAAGCATAATCACAACATGAATGAAGTTCAGTTTTAATTATATTTTAAGATTTTAAGAAACAAATGCAAGGCGGATAGGTACGAAAGGAACGAATTTTTTTTTATATTTATTAAATATAATATAAGGGCATTAGTAAAAAAAAAATTTCCAAAATATCTCAAAAAAAAAAAATATATATATATATATATATCAAAAATTAAAAAAGAAATTTAAAAAATATATGTTTAAAAAAATATTTGAAGATGCAGGAAACAATAAAAGTGCAAGTAAAATTTTGTGTTAAGCTAGTCTAAGTATCCTTACTTATTAAAAAGTAGATATTAAAAGGAAGAAGAAGGAATCTATTAGGCTGGGATCAGTCATTGGTAGTGGGGTTTAAATTTACTAGTTAAAATTTAATTTTTTAATTAATTAATCAATTAAAATTAATCTATTTTCCTAAAACTAAATTTAAAAATTTAAATTTTATTTCTAAGTTCACCAATTTCGCGTTATGGCGACATCTACTAATGAATTCTTTCCTTAAATTCAAGAGTAGGTGCTGATTAGGGTACTTTAATATTTGTATTTTTCCTGTAAACACAGATTACATCTATCGTGAAAATTCATCGGAATACGAGCTGAACGTATCAGTTTCCAACTAACTATAGGGTTAAGCCCTTCTTCCTTCATTTTCCAAAATCTTCGTGGAAGGGCTATTTGGTATTTCTGATCTGGCTTGGAAAAAGAATACCTGTTATTGTAATAACGTTGCTTAAAGAAACCCGCGGATATTCCAATATAGGTCTGGTAATTCCTCCTGTTGTTGGATGGTAAAATGTGACCTTCATAATTTAGCTGGGTGGATTATATTTGTCTTCCACCGGGCAGATACTCACGGAGCTACAGTTGCATTCATTAGAAATTCCAGACCTAGAGTCGGTATTATATAACTCCTTTAGGATCTGCCTATTGTGAGAATTAATAATGTTATCCTTATTTGAGATACAGAAATAGCTAATTTTCAATGTGTTCCTATTAAAGATTTTCCGTAGGGGATTGTTGTTTTTGAAAAGTTTATCTATTAACCTGAGAAAATATTTACCTATATTAATATTGGTTACTTTGGAGTATGGAGGGTTGAACCAAATTATCTTTCTTTTTCTACAATTATTTTATTTTTATTTTTGGTATTAGATGGTTGGGAGTCAATGGTTGTTTTTAATGCGTTAATTTATTTTTAAATCCGCTATTTTGAAAGGCCCTGTTGTAAATTTTTTTTCTTTCATTGAAAGTTTTTACATTCGACGATAACCAGTTAATCTTATTATTTACGATATTGGGTAACTGTTTTAAAATAGATTTTGGGTGATTAGATGATATATTAATGTAAGTGGCTAAACTATTTTCCTTTAGAAAAAGCTGATGCGATCCATCATTTAAGTTAAGGGTAATATCTAGGCAGTTTACAATTTTAAGATTGGAAGAAACTTCAACCTTAAAAACGAGGAAATTTAGGTCTCTAATAATTTTTTTCTGAATTCTATTCGTAAAGGGTTCATTGGAATTGGGTATAAGCATTAACCCATCATCCCGACATAAATCTATCTGTTTGTGTTCCAAAAATATACTTAATATGTCTAAAGTATAGATTCCTACCAGATCCTGGCCTGAATCATAAGCTTCCATAGAAACATCCACACTATCATTTGCCCCTTTTGTCCGTGTAGAATTTTCAAAGGTAATTTTGCTCCTACCCTTGGCAGTTGAGCTCTCTTGGTTTGATCCCGGATAATTTTTCGATTACTCAACATCAATTTCAAAATGGAGAGATTTACCCCGGATTATTCCTTGAAGATATACCTTACCCTAATCTTCATTCTTGTTCTATTACACTCACTGAAACCACCCTTTCCACTTTTTACTTCCCCCCTTTTACTTCTTTCTTTCCTTTATCCTTTTCCCATTCCATTTCTTAGAACCAGACAAGGCTAAATTTCCACTTTCAGCTCTCGACTCAGTTTAAAGTAAGTGTTTCAAAAAATTCAAAATTAAAACCTGACATAGATTTCTGCTGCTTTTTTATTAATCCCACCACTTGAATTTTTCCGTGATATATATATTTTCCTTTGAACTTCCGCCGGTGTAATATCTCGGTACATTTTGGAATAAAGAATTTGCTGATGATACGTGAAATTTCTCTGAGGGATTTCATGTAGAAATGGCCACATAACTGATTTGAGCATCAGAATTAATATTTTTTTATAATTGGCTCTGTAATTTAAATTTAAATATAAATTAAATTGAGCCCTCTACCTTAATCTGTTGTAATATTAATGTAATTAATATTAATTGGGATCGGGTTTTTGGGATTTACCTACCTGCTTTTCCTTTTGGATCAAAATTATATATATATATATATATATATATATATGTGTGTGTGTGTGTGTGTGTGTGTGTGTGTGTCAGTCAATCGAGAAATACATGACTAATTGGCCAGGAGATCTTTCTGCAGCAATGCCCATTTCTTCTGCGGTAGACTGGTTACTAGCTAAGGCTATAGATCCCAATTTGTCATCTTATTTAATCCATAACTTGAGAGAAGAAATGAAATAATACCTTTACCAAGCGTATTTGTGCGCATATATATATATCACGCTTCCTCATGTTACACCACACAACCCTTCTCAGAACATTCAAATATGTTATCCGCTGGTTTCACCCTGTCTCTTTTCCCTCTATCTGGCTTGTTAGTATCAAGTTCTCCATGCCTTCCTTCCTTCCTCATTGCATGTCCCAGGAACTTTAGCTGTTCTTTCCTGATGTCCAGTATTAATTTCCTTTTCTTTTCCTTCCTTTCCAAAACTTCATCATTGCTCACATTTCAGTTGTTTCTTATTTTCCTTCAGTACTCTTTTCCAGTACTCTTTTCTTTGTTTCTAGCGAAATGTCCCTCTCTCTTAATATTCTACCCGGCTTCTGCAACGGGTCATTTGCCATGCCAATTTGCCTTCGGATCTCTGTGTCGCACTTTCCGTCTTCTGTTAGAATACTTCCCAGATATTTAAATTTTTAT
Source organism: Ascarosepion bandense (assembly GCA_037127315.1). Classification (NCBI taxonomy): domain Eukaryota; kingdom Metazoa; phylum Mollusca; class Cephalopoda; order Sepiida; family Sepiidae; genus Ascarosepion; species Ascarosepion bandense. The sequence goes on along the minus strand of JBBBDQ010000493.1, from coordinate 2,728,409 downwards.
ACCAGCTTGATTTTAGTATCCCACACCTGTATTTGGCATTTCGGGCTGTTCTTTTTGCATATGATCCTGCATTCGGCTTTCTTTCAGTTTATTTGTAGTCTTTTTTGTCACCCTTTTCAGCTACCTTCTGTAGAATGTCTTGTCGTTTTCTTTCCGTGACTGCTATCAGCACTGTATCATCTGCGTACCTTAAATTGTTCAAATTGTGGCCTCCAATGAACATCCTAACATAATATCTAGGGTATATATATGCATTTATATATATATAGAGAGAGAGAGAGGAACAATGTTAAGAGTGACAAATGATAGAGACAAGTGGAAGTCCATGATCGCCAATGTCATGAAAGGACACGACACAAATGCAAAAGGACTTATGTATCTGTTACAGTACTCATTATCAGGACTACAGCGTAAGTAAATATACATTTGACATTAAGATCAACACACGAAGCGATAATCTTTTTCATGCTTAAACGCAATTCTCAAGCTCTAACAAATGGATTCAACCAGGGAAGAGACTGTTGGTATTATCCTTGAAAATTGTGATGGTTTATTCGACGGGGGGGGGGGGTCGTAATTTTATAAAAATATTCGAATTCTCAGATTGAATTTTAACAAAAATGAATGGATTAGATTTATTCAGACGGAAGACGAGAATATTTCTCGCGGATTAATGTAACATTTTCATTTTTGTAAACAATTCGTTCTGAGGATTTTATTATGGTGATGGCTAACAAATTCAAAAGCCCATTAAATAATAATTTGGGTATTTTAGAGAAAGTTACCTGACACATAGCTATAAACGGCAAAACTATGCATATTGATGGGAAAACATAGAAACATTTGAATTAGTTTCGCTAAGTCAAAAGATGTCTGGAAAACGTCTCAAACGAAAATATTTTACACTACAGAAACTTGTACCAACAGCACGAATATTAGAGAAAATAAGATTGGAATGGGTAGTTGATTTTTGTTCACTGGTTTACTCGTATTTCTTTTCATTAAATCTTTCATAAGAAGGTTATATTTTAAAAAGAAAAATAGGCCAAGGTAATGATCACCATTGTGCTTATGGCTATAGATGTGCGTTGTAGTGCAATGACCGAGAACGAGAAATCGAAGAGCCGAGTTCAAATTCCAGGGGAATTACTTGCATTCACTTACGCGCAAATACCCTTGGGAAATGTATTAATTCATCTCTTCCCCTTTCAGCTATTGGATAAATAGCCGGACAGATCGAGTTCTGTATCGAGTTCTATGTCCTACCGCAGAAAGATATGGTAAATTACTGCGGGAAAATCTTTTGCTCAATCATTCATGTCATTTTCAAGACATGATCTCTCAATTGTGTAATTGACAATGGCAACTTAAATTGTGTAGAAGGAACCTAAGTCTATAGCTTAATAGAGCTTAGGGTAACATACCGAAAATACATGCAGGGACACCTATGCATGCACATCATGTCATAGCAAAGACTTCGGAATTATACATTTTTTCAGATCTTCCTCTTTATAAGCTACAAAAGAGTTCATCTTAGTATCAGTCAGATAAATCAGCCAGAAAACAGGTACTCTTACAATAAAATATGAAAAGTAACTTATCAGAGTAATGAAAGAGTAAATTTATTTAACAATATTGCCATTGGCTTCAACCACGGCCTCCTGATGGACTCGGAATATCCTGCATCTCTTAGGTACGTTTCTTAATTTGGTGAATGCTCCCGTATTCATTTTTGGTGTTGCAAGAAGTTTAATTTGTCTCCCGCTCAACTTCGCCCAACATTGAATAATAAATAGAGATTCAAAGGGTGATGTGGTCGCAGAAATTGTCGTATAGCCATAACTTGGTGCTCCTCTTTATGTGGCATAATGCAGTGATCTGTCGCCAGACATAGAGTCTTCCAGGAGTCACCCTCAAAACCTAGAGCATCACTAAAACCCTAGCTTCGAACCGGATTAATATATATATAGATAGATTGTGTACAATATAATCATTCCTGACTTGACATCTCGTCTCTCTGATTTGACTTCATTCTGTCTTTTCTATAAATAATTTAATAGCAATTATTCTGATGAGCTCACTTGCTTCGTACAATGACTGAATTAATCTAGATGTATAATAAATTGGCAACTATATCTCATCAGTTTAATGTTGTGTTAGGTTGATTAAACCGTAGATTTTAATCTACTAGTTACTTTTCTCTAATTTGCTATCTGTAGATGTTTCTGCCGGTTTTCGCTGCTCATCACGATCTTTAAAAACTTAAATTCAATGCCAATCGCCATATTTATTCATCCTTTCTCTTATTTATAGATTTCTCATTCTATTTTATTTCGAAGTAACAATTTCTGTTTTCGTGGTATTTTTCCTTGATTTGTGTAGAATAACTAAAACAAATATTGAAATAACAGAAACTTTAAATAAGTGTCACTTTTAACCAAATGATCTATCTATCTATCTATCTATCTATCTATCTATCTATCTATCTATCTATCTATCTATCTATCCCAAAAATTTAATTGTTCTTGCTCTTCAGGACACATGACCCAGTGGATATAGACGTTGGTTAGTTCCTGTGACTTGACCCAAAATGTTGTTCGCTCAATACCAGGCTACAAAAGTGGTGAACAAGTAGCTTACAGGGTTAGAGGGAGATAACTCATGACTAACAAAAGAGGCACTATTACGTAAGGAATAGAGTTCATATACCTCAGTGATTGTAATAAATGATTCGGTTCGAAATTCCTGCCACCTGAAGGCCAGAAGCATACAATGGCCGAATCGTAGTACAAATAGCCCGAATAATGTAAAATAATGTAAACAATATATTATGAGTTGTACAATATTATGAGTTGATAAGAAAATGTATATATATATATATATATATATATATATATATATATATTAGTTCAGTGCTTATGTCGAAATGGTATGGTCAAGTGCTTATTCAAATATCTACAGTATGATATTGCCGTGACACGCAAGTTAAAAATGCGAAATGGGTATTGATTTTTGTTGTATGTGTAAAACGGGGTTCATGCTTGGTCAATTTTGCCAATATATGATGTCTATACAATTGAAAGTTACGAGAGACTGTAATATGATGTGACACGGAACAAGTAGTTGCATTGTCTCTGCAACCTCTAAGAAGTTGGCACCTTGTAACGTGAAATTGTTATGGTGTATGACAAGGTAGAAGTGACAAAAAAACTTCATTTTTTTTGGAATACCACAAAACGTTTCGGAGAAATAAACGCTAGCACGAAGCAATATTTTCCATTAATGTCAGTTGAAATTTTTGTTCGCATATCAAGGCATCAGACTTTGCTCGATTTTGGGAGAGTTTGAGTGAAGCGTCTTGAAGAAATGCCTAAAAATCACCCGAAATTAGGTTTATCGTTGATTTTTTACGAAACCTGTACATTCATTTGAAAAATCGTTGAGTACATCATGGATTCAGACCTTTATCTACAAGTTACCCGATTTTTGTTGAATTCGCATAAGACGTCTTGGAGGAGAAGAGTTCGTAAATTCTGTCATTCCCTGCTAATCAATTCGAACGTTGTTTTTGCGTAAATCAAAGGGTTTCGGAGGAGAAGAGTTTGTTAGAAAGGCAAACACGCGCACACACATCCATTTTATATATATATATATATATATATATATATATATATATATATATATATATATATATTTCGGTCTTTCTACTGTAATACATTTTTAATTATATCGATTCGTTCTTGAAATTCAAGTATTCATTCGAACTCAAAAATATATACCATAATCATCTTGAATCATGTTACGAATGAATAACTCATTAGGTAATTCTCAAAATCTTTCTCTTTTATTAATAGTTCTTGGTTTCGGTTTCAGATGCAATGTCCGTGAAACAAACCTTTGACTTTCCCATGGACACTTGGAAACCATTCATCAGAAATCGAGATGGGATATTTCAGAAGTAATCAACGCTTAACACCAATCGTCTGGGAGCACAATGACGAAGCTACACGAATTCACTCGACATTAGTAGTCACAATAACTCTATAGTCATATAGTTTTTAAATATCTTATTCCGTTGCAATTACGCCTGGCAAACAGAGAAATATGAACTAATATATACTTTCAGTCTATTATATTGGGTAGAATCTGAATTAAAAACTGGGCCATTTATCAAAATGGTACATTTCTTGAATAATATCTTCTAAGACCGTGGAAAAATTTTTATTGCCATTTCTAGAAAGACAATTTTTTAAAGTTTTATAAGGGTAAAATAATTTTTTTCAAATTACTGGTGCTAAAAAACGAAAACTGAAAGAAAAAGCCATTTAAACGTTTATCATAAGTTTTTGGAAATGAATATTCAAATAATGATTGACTATTAAGCAAAGAACAGAAAGTTATATTAGTAAAACTATCTGTTTATTTTTTTATTGAATGTTACATTTATATTTTAATTAGAAATTTACTGTCATGGAATGGTAATAAAAATATTAGCACATCGATAATGGTTAGGGTAAACTTTGCAGTTTCCTTATCAGGAAAATATTAGCCTATTGTGACCGAGAAGTCAATACTATTAAAGTCAGGCTTTTGTTTTCAATGTTTGGCTAATGGACAAGATTCAAAGTGTATTATCTACTCTTGAGCTGACAAACAACATCTGATCTCTCAATATTGTATCTGTCTTCAAACAGAGCTCAACTAATAATATTATTACGATGTGCCCGGTCCGAGAAATGGCTGCCCGCGTTTGTAGCTCCCTTAATGAATAGAAGAAGCGAAGTTTCGTTAATAACACTGATACCAGCGCAACCGACGATTGCGGGGGCTCGGCTCGACTGTGCTGAAGCACGCGCCAAGTTCTACACATTAAACATTTCTTGTGTCACATTCTACTCCAGCATGTGTCTCGCTAGTAAATACAATTGTTTTCGGTGAGAAAGCTACATTTCATATTTTAATGTGTATCTGTTTTCGGACAGAACACAACTAATAAATGAGGGATGACTGGTTCCGGAGATTCCCACCCTGTGGAAGCGCTTCTACCTTTGCACCAAAGAGGGTTTGTCGGTGGAACCCCAACACAAGCGGGAATTTAGTTATGAAGTCTGGGCCAGTTTTTCGGCCTTAACCCAAAATGCATGCGTTTGGGCTCCCCACTTGTACTATATCCAATAATTATGGAAGGACTTTAAATACTAAGTGTAGTATCTGTTCTTTTCAGTTCGCTATCAGTTTTTTCATGAAGAAACGACATTCTTCGACCGAATTACCCGTGTAACTTTCGACTGAATTTTATAAAATCTGTCGACAGAAACCCTTACTCAGCACACCGTACACGAATTTTACAAGAAATTTTATCCGACTGGCTTCGGAGTTCCAGATCTCCGACCAGCTTTTTTCCTCCGTACGAAGTACTTCCATCGTCTTCCTAGCAGGTTTAGTCCTACTACCATCTTGCATGTTCTTTTTTCCTCCCCATTGGCTCGTACCTTCTCCAGAATGGTTTTCTTTATCTGTTTACTCACAGCTCTATCAACTCGAATACCAGTAAAAAAGCCCAGTTCAGCTCTGAACGATGCCATTGTTCCCACGAGAACCCTCTGCCTTAAACCTTTTCAACACTAAGGTCACTCCTTGCATTCCATTTCCTTCTTTTACGGACCTCAATAACCGCTATTATCACTTTTGCATCATTAGAGTCCCTATACTGTAGTAATTCTCTTGTTCAAGACACAACGAATTCCTCCACCAACTCGTCGGCAGTTCTAGCCAACTACGGAGATAGCCGTTAATATTCCTTTTCATGGCTTCCCCTTATGTCATTAGATAATCATATAATCAACAAAGACCATAGAATTCTCAAAAGCACAGCCTGTTGATAAATCTATGCTTTAAAAATGTTTCTTAAAATATTAAACGTCCAAGAAATTATAGGAAATCAAATACTAAGCAAACTTGACAAATTAATTTACACCAGCTATATTATTATATGAGATTATTTTAAAATCAAAACATGAGGGGTTGAATGAATAGTTTTGATAAGACTCAGGGATTAACTGTGTGACCCTTAAAAATGTATTCAATTAAAAGAAATATTTTGCACGGCAAAATCGTAGCTTTGACACGTCTGATCATCCTTCTATTCTTGAATTTCAATGCCGTGATGAATCCACATACCAACACTGCATCCTCTGTTTTTTTGGCCACCTATTAAAAGGTGTATCATATGTGTATCATTTCTTTTAAGATGCTTGTCTGCAACGTTGGCGAGCTAACGTATTACAGACGCTTGTTCCGCTACAGTACAAATCATGGGTTTATTCTACATCTATGCTGATCGGGCATTAATCGCACTTTCTGCGAGAAGGCACATAATCTGGCAGTGTCAACAGTTTGTACCATGTCACTCAACTGTAATCATCCCTCACGACTTCGTGCTAGCATAACCAACGACTTCATCAGTCAAGACATTTTAACGAATACGACTTAGTCAACTCGTGATATGATTATAATTCACGTTCAGACTGTGCTGGGCATTGTAATAGTATCTCCAGACTGATATTATCCAGGAGTCGACTCTTTGATAAATTGATTTTGTTGAATTGGAAAACTTATGGTCAGAAAGTTGAAATTCATAGGCGATGCGCTCACATCAAAGATGTTTTAATCATCTTTAATGAACAAAGTAGTTACAATAATTCAAGTCACCACGTAGATGCTGTAAAGTCAAGTAAAATTTGTTCAGTTCTTATCACTTTTACTCGCCATTTAGACATTTTCTCATCCCATTGTCTGGCAGCTCCTGCAAATCCACCTGCAAATTAAATAGAAACTTAACCTTCCATGAATTCATGCTTGCTCTGGGATTTCTTTTGGGAGTTATTTTTCTGTCGAGAAAATTCAGTTCGTGAACACGATCAACATTTTAATATTTGACACCGCGCTGTGTAGCTTGAGTCTCAACGTCTGCACACTGGAATTTGTCTTAATCATGTGGTATCGACAGCTGTTACCGAGATACACTTGTTGATTTCCTTGTATTTTTTCTGTAGAAGCAGGAACTTTCTGACGGAAATAATGTTCTCGACTTAAAAACTTTACTTTTCCGCTGACAACTTTCGGTTAAGTTTTTTTTATAAAGAGTTCACATTAAGCCTACTAATCCTAAAAGTTAGCAATTTTAAAACTCAAAGAAAAATATTTGCAACTATAATGTCAAAACATCACTTCTGCGGAAGGTATGCGGAATTGGATCCACGCGATATCTTCTTTCCGTTCTGTTCGCACCTACTTTAATACAATCATCAATAGGCTAAAACCTCCAGAAAGTGTTATGATTCCAGTTCGCACTGTAGCATTTCATATTATAACACAATATCTTACTAAATATGTGTTAATTTATATCTACACATGCTTAACGTTATTTTTGTTCCGACTAATAAAAATGTGATTCGAAAGAGATTTATTCCACCCCACACTTCGTGAAATTAATATCGCCGAATCGTTGTCTGGCTTTGGGGTTTTCTTCAATGTGGATTTTGATTCTGGCGATGTAAGTTACTTTCTTCTTGTTTTCTCTATCAGGTGAGTGCTTAAATATCTACATATTATTGGTTGTGTCACCGGTGCATATTATAATCTTAGCTGTGTTGACTAATTGTATACATCCGAACGTGCTACTCACATCAGACGAGGAAGTGAATCTGCAACTAATCGGTCCGAATGCATCGATGAGATCAACCAGCTCATGCACCAAGTGAATCTGATGCATATATATGCTATATCCATTTGGTATTATCTGAAATAATTCTCATACTAAAACAATCATCATTACTCCGTGGTAGATATAGCCTGTGAGATGGATTGCTTACAACCTTGTGTCAGACTTAAATTAAATCGGTACATATTTATATTGCAAGATAAGATAAAACTGAACCTATTCCACGCAGAAAATTTCAATCATCATTTTATAGAAAAAAATATCTTTATCTTATACGGAACCATTTCTCGCTTTCATGAAAAGACACAGAATAAAAAATGAAGATATGGATTTGTGATTTCCTTCAAAATTTCCATTCGGGAAAAAATAATTTACTCCGAAATTGTTATGCAAAGGCATCAGAATTTCAATGATAAAAAAAATAATCAGTAAGAAAATAATTATAAAGAAGCTGAGTGAACCTTTAAAAAATTATTTTGTGTCAAGAATTAAATTGGATGAATATTATAAAACTGCTCTTTTTAAAAATATTAAGAAGATCTAAATCGGACCGAAAAAATGAATTGGATTTTTTTCTGTCATTGATACAAGCTAATATCACCGAGCAAAACGGAAAAAGGCAACCAAGTAGAAAATTGTGCAAAGTATTTTTTAAAGGTTCAGTGATTTGGGAAAACATGACGTGCTACACATTTATTCAACATTCTCGAAAACACTAAAGATTACAAACGAAACAGACAATATATGGATAGGAATATATTAGGTTTTTACAAAAACAATTGCTACTAAAAGTGCTGTATTTGAAACGATTTTTAACATAGTATTCACGGTATATATTAGGTGTATTTTGGTATACATAATAATTATGGTGCCCGCTTTAAAAATTTCAAACTAATGTTTGAACAGAAGTATTCCTGAAGCATGAAACCTTTATGAACATAACAAAAGGTTACCTTTATTTACTTTTCTTTAATAAGTTCAAACTAGGGCATAGTGCCTTCCAAACTTCTGCCAATATCAACAGAGCATGAAGTGATGAGTTCACAAGTGATTGACTAGTACGAAGGTGCTTCCAGAAATTCCGTACTGGTGATCAGTTAATTTCTTGATCGCGATGCATCTTTCCGAACATTTCCTGAAACCAAATTTGCATCAGTAAAAGATTATGTTGACTGTCCGATGGCCTGCAATTGGTGTTATCCACTCCGACTTTCTGAAAGCTGTACGGAATTAATGCATATCTTTACTGAAATCAACTTTCTGAAAAGAATGCATGACTGCAAAATATGAGACCTCCAAACTAGATGCAAAATGAGCTTTTAAAGATTTCCTTGCATCACAGCCAATAAATTTTATCAAGAAGAAATAAATAATCTCGTCGGTAGATGTCAGAGATACAGAGGTGCTCAAGGCTGGTATTTTGCCTAAATTTAACATTTTGTATAGTTAATCATTTGAGATTAAAATTATGTTTCTAAAATCGGCCATTATTTTTTTAACAACCTATTATTTAAACTGATGAGAAAATCAAGATTAAGTCGATACACTTTACAAATTCTGATCAAATGACAAGATATCGGAATTCTTTTTTAAAAAACTTGTTTGCTAAGCCTATAACTACACTACAAATGCTCTGATTCATTTGTTACCTCAACGTTTCTTAGTTGAGTTGGACTAAACTTTTTATGCAAATACCAAGACAATGTTTCATTAATAAGTAAGCTTGAGAAATAAATATATATTTAAATTGTATGTTAAATCGTCATATTCTGTATTTCATTTCATGCTGGATAGGCCGACTCAATATATTAATGTGCTACAGTTTGAAATGTTATTGGAGTGTATAATAATTTCTTGTTTGTATCGAGGTCCGTTGTAACAGCATTAGCATCAAGGGGCTTTGAAAATTAACAATTAAAATGTTATAGTCTTTTTGTTTTTATAATCCTATCTCCCCAAGCAAGGCATTTTGCTGCTACGGTTTTGCAATGGGTTACATAGGAAGAAAGATATGAGAAAAAGTTACAGGTTATAGGGGATGTCAGTAATTGGGTATTGTCAGGAGCATAAGAGAGATGATGCAAGTTAGTGAGATATGAGATGAGTATTGGCTTTACATTTGAATTCTTAGAGATTGTAGCTGATGGGGAAGCAAGTGAATTGAAGGAAATTCCACAGGCGGGAAGTGAGAGAAAAGAAGTTGGAGAAAATTTGCGTTTACATTTTATTGGTTTCACTGTAAAAGGGTGGGACCTAGTTACAATCTTGTAGCTAGAGTAAATTCATATATAGGGAGCATCAGTGAGCTAGGTTCATCGGAGCAGAAGCCGTGAAAGTATTTGTAGAAGAGACATAGGGAAGCCACATTGAGCCGGTGAGAAAATGACTGTATCTGAGCTGCCAAGTAGGGATCGATCACATTACATATTCTCCGTAGGATTTTGTCAATAACCCTTAGGTAGATAGCGGGACCACCCAACCAGATATGTCAGCAATATTCAATGCACGGGCGGATAGTAGATTTATATATGTGCAGGATTGTTTCAGACGGAAAAAAATTATTGGACCAACACAGAGAACCGACTTTCTTAGCAGCGGATTTAGCTACGGATTCTATAAATCATTCCACTTGAGGTATGATGTGAGAGTAAACCCGAGGTAGCAAAGAATTTTGCTTTAAGGGAGACTAGTCTGACCCATGCTAATGGTGGGTAGTAGCGATTGTCTGTGATGGTTAATAGCAGCTTCGTTTTGGAAGCATTAAAATTCACAAGCTATTTCTTACCCAAGTCCGCCACGGATTTGAGGTCTTTTTCAAGCTCAGCAGCTAGGTTTTGCTTCATCAGCCTTGGTAGATTTTTTTATCGATGTGAGAGTAAATCGTAGTTTCGACATCGTATATGCCTACTTGGGATCTTATTACATCTAGGAGATCATTAATGTAGACAAGGAAAAGCATAGCACCTAGAATATAGCCATGAGGGACACCTTCATTCGTATGATAGTGTTTGGAGGCATGTTCGTTCAATAATACCTTCATTTGGTGATTTGAAAAGAATGACTGGATAAAGTCAAACAATTGACCAGTTATACCTCTGCCTCGCAGCTTGCGTAGAAGACCAGTATACCAGAATCTGCCAAAATCTTTGCATATATCAAGAGCAAAAGTTCGGGCTTCGCCGTTCTTGTCGAGAGCCTGGTGTATATATTCAGTGATGGTCGTGATCATATCAGCAGTAGACCTGGTGAAGCGGAAACCATACTGTTTGTCAGAGAAGAGTCTGTGGGTTGTGAGATGTTGAACCATCTTAGTGTTGAGGATGGCTTCGAACACTTTGCCAAAATCGGTAGGAGGCTGACAGGGCGATAATTAGAGGGGTCAGAGGATTCACCAGTGTTTTTAAATGTTGGAACCACGGAGGAACACTTCCAGTAGGCAGGAAAGCAAGAAGCAAGGAGCTAATAGAGTTTAGAGAGAACAGAGGAGAGTAAGTCTATCTGTCACCTTTCTGATCAGAGTACAATTTCTCAGAAAAACATAATTATCTAGTTAATATCAGACAGATTGTAGGTAACAATACAATAATCCTTTCTCATATACACAATAAAAAGAACCATCATATATTAGAAGCCATCTACATTAAATCCAAACAACCCGCACTTGATAAAATCACGTTTAAATCTGGTCATAACGCATTACATTGCATTTGAATACATGGTTCTGTAGTCATTTTGAGCTATCACGCGGTGTGACATTATACAACCACACTGTAAATTTGCGAACTGCGTTTGCTATTTTTGGTAACTGTTGCCGTTGCTTCGGGGAGTTTTATGTCAACACAAGATTAAATTGTCGCTGACGGTGAATGTTTTTGTGTTAACGTCCTTATAACTTCTCTGATGATTGCTCATGTGAGCCGAAACCTTAGAACAAACTTAATGAAAAGTTATCCAAATTTTGTAGAAATTTTGTCTTTATTTTCAACTGAAATTAAAGCCAAAATACGATATTTTGAACGGCTCATGATTAAACATAATATACATTCATTGTCTATTATATTTAACAGTATATGTTTAGAAAATTATCTGCTGTCTCGATACACTAAATATATGTATATGGCCCAGAGATAGAACCGCCGACTGACGCCACTTCGGTCGGGTTTCAATCCTAGGTTAAAAGCAATCGGAGACTAGCCGTACTGATGAGCTGTGATACAGCAAAACAGATCTGCCTGTGGATGACTATATATATATATATATATATATATATATATATATAAATTGTGTGTATTTAGGCAGCGTTTTTTCATTAAAGTATGTTATATTAATAATATAGACAAGTTTTAACTATTTTTTATGTAATTGTTGTCTGATAAGTTTAATAGCATTATCATTAAACGAAGAAAGAAAATTACAATATTGATTCAGCATTTTTTATATAATCAAATCTAAGCTTTTGGCTTACATAAGCCATTTTCAAAGATGTCAAATTACATTATAGTAATAAGAATTCTCGGACAATAATTACAATGAAGACTACTGTTTTTGTTGACATGGAAGGTTTCCAAGCAACGACAAACTCGTGCATACAAAACGCTGGAAGCGAAGATCGCACCACAGCTCACACGAGAGTGAAAACAAGAAATATTAAGTCTGGAAAGTCATTGGAATAAACCAATGGCTTCTGTTAACAATTATATACATTTAAAGATATTTGTACAGATTTGATAGTTTATTTCGTTCAGGTTAGGTTTCAACTGTTTTATGTATAAAACTTCAAGAATTTTTACTTTTATTTATTGATTTCATGTTTAAGCATAGTTGTGTCTTCAACAAGGATTTTTCCGAATTGTGTATGTATCTAGGAATTTTGGTTTAAATTGCTAAAAATGTTCAAATTATCGTTCAAATGTCGTGAAAGCTAGTTTGTGTCGTGAGCAACATAAATATTTTTTAATCCGTTAGAGATACAATCTCCCAAAGAGCATTTGAATTTTTAAACAATGTTGTTATTTTTTCAAATTGTTTCTTCTCTTCATTAAACAGAATGTGCGCAGAAAATGTAATTTTTTGATTATACACACATTTCAATAATGACATATCGATAATAAACCTAGCAATCCTCCAAATTTAAAACAGTTTGCCCTAGTCATTCACACACTTCTCTTTGCCTGCAAAACATTTATTATTGAAAAATAAAGATTGTATTAAATTTATTTAGTTAAATATGAAAATAAAAATATTAAAAATGATTTAGTGAATTAAATGATTTCTACACTTAATTGTAGTCTATATTGGATGTGCGTTATGGTGCAGTGGATATCGGCTCTGAACGAAAAATCGGGGAGCTGAGTTCGAATTCCAGTTGAATTATTTGCATTCAATTACGCATAAATACCCTTGGGAAAGGTACTAATCAGTCTCTTCCGTTCTGTTATCGGCTAAATAACAGGACAGAGTAGATCACTAGTTTTGGTTGACAACCAGTATACCGCAGAAAGTAATGGCAACCTACTGTAGGATAATCTTCTGCCCAGTCATTTCAAGACATGATCTCCCAAGCGTGTATCCATTAACTGACTGATAATATTTACAGTATTACTAGTTACGCGTCTCCCTGCATACGAATTAATTGAAATAAAATTACATGTAGCTAATTATATTAGACTCATGAGTCCTTCGGATTATGTTTTTAATTCCAAAATTTCTTTATATGGTAATAACGTTTGCCTCGTCCGAAAGTCTTTTGGATTGGATAATTATTCTCATTCGAATATGATAATTTACAGATGGATCAAATATTTCTTTCTTTACCCAAATATAACCAATTCTCTTTCCCGTAAATACAGTTCCCATATGATATGTCTGGGCATAGGTCTGTGGTCAGCTAACTCATAAGATCCATTTTCAATTCTAATATATTTTATTTTTATCTTCATATTTTTCTGTGTTTACTATTCATTTTTAAATAAATATGAGTGGCCAATTTTACTTGTCTAAAAGTATAACACAATATTAACTTCAAAAGTCTGTTTTAATTCTAATCTTCGAATATATATATTAGTATGCGGGATAAAACTTATCTTTGGAAGAAGCCTCTTTCTGAATAGACACGAAGTTTTGCTAAATGCATCAAATATATCCAGAGACGACATAAATAAAATAAAAATATTGCTGTAACATCTGGTTTAGTGTCTCTGCGATATATATAGAGATTATTGATAAAAAATCAAATAATAATCTGCAATGATATAAGTCCCGATCTATTATTTCAGTTTCGCTTATATTTCCACCGTCCTAAAGTAACTTCTTTGTTATTTTTCTGTAAATATTTAAACAGATAGCTTTACTTGATTAAAATAAAAAAAAAAAAAAAATACAATAGATCGGTCAGGTTCTTAGCAGTTATTCTAATTTAATAACGATGTCTTTATTGCTATGGCAGAGGTTTGTGTTATGTAACTGCTTTTTATATTTTACATCGTCAAAGCGACAACCAAATGTAGTTAGAAAGTTATAAAATTCGGTAAGATTTACCTTATGCAGTGACTTCCGTGACAGATTTAACAACAGCTCGAGACTCCAAGCGTGACTTATTATAATATTTGTTCGATTATAGGTTTGGTTAATTTTTGATGTTTTCTTCACCTTTCTAACGAAGTAAAATATGATCATTTGGTTGTGGCTTATAACTTCAGACGTCAGTGCTTTTAGAATACACAAAATAAATTAAAAAACATCTTGATGCTACCTACAATTTTAACTAAGACTTTGTTTTGATACTGATTATTAGAAATTTGACATTATTTTGAATTAAATTTGATTTAAAATTGGTATGGTTTGCGTAGTAACTTCAAACAGTGTGTAGGAATTAAACACACTATTTGTTCTCATTGGAAAGAAAATAGGTAACAGATGAACTCACCAAAGAATCTAATCAAATTTACTGAGGATACCATAAATATTTAAACAAGATAATCTGTTGACGAGCTCTCACAGTAAATGGTGAAAAATTTTCGAACTACTTAAAGAGTTGTTTACGCAAATATCTATCTAAATGTTACTTTTCTTGAATCGCTATAAGAATTTCGAACAGTGTCCAAATCATTTAAGTCAAGGCATTAAGTTTGAACTCTATTACTCTGTAAAAGATTTCTCAATTATTATCACTAGCCCGGTACTGTCAACAGACAATCAAACTTTAAACTAGCAACATATAAATTGGGTTTACGCAATCAAGGAAAAATAATCAATCACTTGTATTTGGTCTGTTCACAATCCCATGGGGATGGCATTTCGAGAACGTGATTATCTGTGGGTATTTAACCAATACAATGTTGACCAGCACAAAGCTGCAATAGAAGAATGAAAGTGAGAATCTAATATCTTAAAACGAAATATTGTGTTCATATTTGCGGTGTAAGTACCATATACATAATCACGCCACAAATAACGGACAAGTGATATTTAACTGACCAATGAAAATTGACAACATGGAATATAAAAATAACTGCTTTTCCTTTAGTAACTGAAAATATTGTAATGAATGATTTAAAATAAAGAAATATTTCACATGCAAAAAAGTGTCATATTATTTCCTATTTGATGATGCACATTGGAGATGGTGTTGCTAACATGAGTTATTTTGTTGGTGATGATGGTGCTAAAATTAGCCGTTTCATATAAAGAAATATTGAACCAGTGCTTCTATGGGTTGGAAATTATAAAAAGAATTATTAATATATTTTTAAAGAAATATTTATTTTAATTTGACAAAAACTTGCTGCTATTTCCCATATGAATGGGGATTTCTCTCCTACACTTTTCTAGTGAGTAAAGGCAACACCTTTATTATGTAGCTACCTACAAACATTCGTTAAAAATTTGAAAATCCTGATGGAAACATTCTGAAACTTAAAAGTATGGTGAATATATATTTATGTATTTTTCTCTTTTCTAGAAAATAATATATTCGAAATAATTCTGCTATAGATTTTAGTTTTACTGCTGTTGAAATAGTCAAAGTATTTCTATTTAGTTCTGTGGCACCATTCTTTGTCGTTCCATAAAGGATGGTCCTCCTTATGACCTACAGTATTAATTCGCAGTAAGCCATTTTTAATCGTCCATCTGGAAAGCGGTTGTAATCAGCTGACAGTTTACATATATATAGACAGTTTTGGTTCCATAAATCATCAACGGAGGCTATTTAAGATTATGTTTTTTGTTAAAGTTTGTGTCTAAACTTGCGATGATGGAGAAAACCAACAAATCTACTTATATTAGGAGAGGAAAAATCCGGAATAAAATGTCAGAGTTTAGACTGAAACAGTGGATGCAAAAAGTACTATAGGCCTTAGAAGAAGCGGGGAAACCAATACTAAATAAAGATCAAGGGATGAAAAACCAAGGGAAAATATTAAACACATTCTTCCAAACATATTTTGTTGAAAAATATTGCATGGTTCTGTGTATCTATGCTTTCAAAGACACTAGTGTGATCCATATTAATGGAAGGTAGGAGAGCTTGGCATCATTTAGGATTACTTGCATTCATTGCAAGCAGTGATAAAAGAACGCCTGTTATGATCAGACGCATCCCTCCGGTAAAGACGGAAGAATTGGTTCCTGAGGGCAATATAGGCAAAGAAAACAGGAAAAACCCAATCGGAAGAATGAGACTTAAGTCGGAATTTGCCGGAAAAGAACTAAAGCATCGATACCAGCTTGCATCCAGGAGAAGTACAGTCTTTAACTAGGAGACTAAAAACATGTTCCAGGGGACATCACAAAGGAAGCATTCTAGTCCGATCTTTGTTAGCAATAAGATATGTTGCTGGTTGGAAGTTCCTGAAAAGAGGAAGAGTGCAGGAAGATATTTACGGACACTATTGCATGATCAGAGTTTCCAAGAGGGTAGAGCTTCATGACATGGAAAGAGTCAGGGATAGAGGTTAAACAAAAATCTAGAAGTAAACAGAGTCTATCAGAACTAGTGGAAAAATACGTGGGGAATTTCACCTCTTGCGTCAAAGATTGAGTAATGGAAAATTCATGGTATGGACTGCAGCAAGATTTGTGAAAGAATTTTCTAGTCACTTGTCATAATGGGCATGAAATAACTGAATACAAATATATTAGCAAACGGATGATAGGAAAAGCCTTATTTATAATGTAAGAGATGCTGGCTAGCACAAAACAGTCAAAATATGTGGGGGAGCGGTAAAGAAAGAAAGATAGCTAATCGAGCTTAATAAAAAGGGATGGAGACACACATCATTAGAAATCACCCTAGGTAGAGGGAGATGTTCGCTGCTATAAAAGCCAAGGCCATGCATATGGACCTTGGAGTTCTTCTTAAAAAGGGAAGATAGAGATATATAAATCAGAGGAAATGTTTAAAAGGCCAATGTTAGTTTTGCATAAAGCTAAGATGTCGTGGGAGTTTTTGTAGATGAACTATTCTACGCTGCAGGTACCACGGGCGTTCGAGAAAGAGATGTAGAGGCGTTTAGAGGTTTCTGTTTAGCTGGTTTAGTTTTATATTTTTGGTTGTGTGTTGACATGATTAGGGTGTTTTTGACAAAGAGTAGAAGTAACAGTCGGTCGTCAAATGCAGCAGGTGTGGGAAGGGAATTGGCGCAAAATGAAGGATAATGTTGCTTCGAGTTAGTCCACCGGAGACACTTGCAGGGACACCCATCCATGCGTGACATGGTACTACAAGAAACCCAGATATTAAACTGTTGATCAGGGCGACATCTCAAAAAGATACGCAATATTTCAGGATTCTAATTACCAGTCGGAAGCAGCAACAGAAAACTGCCAACCCGTTCCGCTCAGCATGATAAGACGTAGCCACCATCCACAAACATTACAAATAAATTGAGACAGCCCAACTATTAAGTCCTGAGAAGAGGAAGGAAACCGTGAACAATTTACTAAACAGGAAACAAGGAATGAGCCTCTACTATGTTTAAAAGAGGAGAGAGGAATATGAACTGGGAATATGAACTACTTGATAAATAATATCAATGATAAAAAATTTAATTCTTTGGAAAGAAAAAAAAACAGCCTTAACGAGTTCTCTTTATGAGAAGCCCGAATCTTTATGGTGAAGGAAAAATGAAGAAATGATGTTCAATGAAACGGTTCTTATTTACTTGAATAAATATTTAATGGTATAATTCTGTCACACACACACACACACACACACACACACACACACACACACACACACACACACACACATATATATATATATATATATATATGTATCGAGGTAGCAGATAAATTTCTAAACACTTTTTATAAATATAACAGACAAGCTGGTTTTAAGCTTTCGGCTCACATATGAACACAAATAATATCATCCTTGATGGCGGATTTCTTTATGGCTTCTCTGACCACTCAATTAATGGCTCATGTGAGCCAAAATCTTACAACCAGCAAAAACATATTCCAAATGTTGGGCATATTTTTGTCTTTATGTTCACCTGAAATTAAAGTTTACATACAATGATAACACGGCTCAGGATAGATTTCGATTTTAAGAATATATGTTTGGAAAATATATATATTTATATGGAACTGAAAAAAATCTGTCACAATAACCACAGCACCATTCTGAATATATGTTATCGCTTCAGATTTTGGAAAATGAGTTCCGTTTTATAGAACAGCATTGTACAGTTTTGACAAATGAGAAAGGAGAGAAAGGTGAGGCAAGTAACCCCCGCATTTTAGTGTCTGCATACCACTGCTGCTTTTGTGACGATTCCAACCGAGTTGAATCAGTCAACAGTGACGCCGACGTCATAATGCTCCCAACGCAAAAACTGAACGCAGCAAGACATTTGGACTATTTTACTTTTTCTGTTGGTTTTTATTCCTTCGTGTGTTTATCTTGAATGGCTTCCAGCAAACGGACTAAAAGCTTCGCAAGGCAGATGCAATAGCGCTCTCTCAGCGTGAACTTCATAATTATCATTGCACCCCAGGCGATATTTAAACAGAGAAAAAAAACAATGGGTGATCCTCGTTGTTAATGTTAATAATGAAGGAGGAAGCTGAGGTTAACTTTATTCGTAAACCAAATAAAGTGTTGGTAACGACCAAATGTTGATATAGCAGCATGATATATACAAATACTAGTATTAAGTTTTACAAAATAGCACAGTATTAACACTGGTTATCTGCAGTCTGACAAAATCTTTGTGGCTATTTACAACAATATTTCAGTCGTTGTCTTTTCCAATCCTTCCAAGGTGTCTTTTGATATGCTTAATCTTCTTGGCATTTCAAACTGAACACTTTATATTACCTACCGGGGTGGATTGTTTTTTAAAACTACATTCAAAACTCTATATCTGTGTGCACATATATTAAGAGAGGACAAAATAATAGAAACTGTTCGTACTGTAAAAGCATCATATGGAAGGTTTGATTAAACGCTCAAAAACTTATGTATTCTTATGTTTGTTGATTGAATATTAGTAGAACTTCATTTTTTAAAGATATTATTTAAACTGGTTTATTAAAATCAACAGTCAAGAATACTTGAGAATTTTGTGTCATCTACTTCCTCTTATGGAACTATTTCCGGAGGAAAATACCAATTTCAGGATGATAATGCATGGCCTAAAGAAAGTTCTAGTGAAGTGGAACATTTTATCTTGCCACCACAATCCCCAGACCACAATCTCATTGAAATGTAGGGTTCATATTAGAAAAAACACCTGACGAGTCTATCATCATTGTTCAAAGAACTGTATCCTGTTTTAGCTGAAGAATAGATAAAAATCATTTGGAATCAGCTCAAACTTTGTACGAGTCGATCACAGACAGAATTCAAGATGTAATTACTGCCAAATACGATAAAGATCTCCAAAACACTTTTGCTGTTAAAATTGAAAGAAGAAATCATGTATTTCCCAAAAATAATAAACTTTTTTCAAATTTAAAGTGAATCACTATTCCGATTAGTTAAATTGAACATGCACATAAATGTTTCTGTCTTCCCATATTTATAAGTAACAAAACAAAAGTATTGTTTCGTATTGTTAAATGTAAGCCATGTTTACAAAAAATATCTAACATTGCCTGATGATGAGGAAAAATCTCCAAACATTGAAATTTCCGTGTGGCAATGTAAAACATATATAAATTTTAATTTAAAAACAAATTGAATTATATTTAAATACATGCATATATATATATATATATATATATATATATATATATATATATCGTTTTGCTCGATGAATTTATATATATATATATTAAAAATACTGACAGATTAACCTTTACATTAAAAATTATGACTGATTAACATTTTTCGTAAACTTAATATATATATATATAATGGTAAAAATATATGAGAAAACTATTATTAGTTAGCTGTTTCAAATTCGTTTCACTCATTTTCCACCAACAGTATAACATAAACTTGTACAAATTCATATATTACTCTGCAACGAATTCTTTGCATTCACTTACGCGCAAATACTCTTGGGGTGCGTATTAATCCGTCTCTTCTCCCTGCAGGTGTGGAATAAATAGCAGGACAGATTTGGTTCAATAGCTTTGGTTGGCAACCAGTCTACCAAAGGAACTAATAGCAAGATACTGAGGGAAAATCTTTCGCCCATTCAGTCATGCTTCTTTCAAAACATGATTACCCAAGTGTCTATCAACGAACGATTCATCTGATATGCATTTTAGGATAGAGAAAAATCGAACATATCCTGACGTTCTTAGGTACAGGTTGAAATCATGCCGGAAATTAATTTAACATCCGTATATTCAACATGTAATCAAAACACAACTGTTGATATATGATTAAATTCATCAAAGTCGCCCTACCTTTGTTTTAATTGTATAATTTTCCAAATTCAAACGAGAATATTAAAGAAGAAAATGTTGATATAAACATGTCATAATTTTAACTAACATAAATGAATATTTCTTTGAAGTATTTCATCATCATTATAATGTTCATCTTAGCGAAAGTGAGTCATATACCAAATATGCTAACTAATTTGTAGTTATGTTTTTAAGGAAGTTAGATAGAGCATTGTATAAAAGTTGTTATTTTTTTTTCCGTTGAGGAAAAATGCTGTGATATATATCATGCGGTGATATATATATAATGCGGTGATATATATCATGAATAACTGAAAGACGAGACATTGTTAACGTGAAATGATTAAAAAATACTACGTCGGCGTCGAGATCTTATCAATTTACACTGGAACAGTTTAGATGTAGCCGGAAGTTCTATGCTAACAGTTTATTTCGGGAATGTCAGCTGTGGAATTCCCTTCCAGCTCCATTTTTTCCAGCCAACATTAATCTGCAAAATTTCCTCCTAATTACTCTCTTTTCTTTATGTTGACGATTAATGTTTCAGTCCCTAATTCTTTCACACCCTGTAACGCCTTGTTACCTCTTGAAAATTGTAAGAAAAGTCAGTAAATTTAATTATAGGATATAAAATTTGTAAAACGTACGAAGTAGGCTTACAAGTATATATGACGTCATTCAAGTAATTTAAAATACTTCAATAGTTTTTTCATTATCCTTGCTAATAGAAGATAATCGCAAAACGTAACAAATGCAGCCCCTATTATCGATAGCTAATAATCTTTTAGTAGTAATAATAGCAGCCATTGTGGACGTACGGGTAGGGTAACTGGCAGTGAGTCGGATTGAGAAATTAATGATCAGTTTGAATTTTCGACTGCATCCACTTTCACACAATTGATTTTTTTTAGAATTATTGTTATTGTTTCATATTGAATTAATTTATTAAAATTAAAATTACGAAAATATACCCTCAGTTGCCCCCTACACATTCATAGGCTTAAAAAAATTTACGAAACTGATCAGTCTCTGATTTTAATAAGATTTGATCTTCAGCATTTTCACTCTGTGTTTTCTTTTTTCATTTAGCCTTTTAAGGACACATACAGAGACAAAAATAAACAAAATGAAACAACCAGATAGATAGACACAGTCATTCTGTTAAGGGTGGAAAGAGATATTAATTAGAAATAATGTCCCCAACTTGATATGTAGATACAGTCAGTGATTTATGGCCGAGTTAAAACCTCGGTCTGTAATTTAGTAAATTAACATACTTGTACTTAAACTCATTCCCAATTTGTGCATACGATAGTGGTATAGTAAGAAGCTGAAGACGCTACTTGAGTTAGCCTCATCCTGCTCGGAAACTCTCAGCCCCTAATTGTCTTCCTTCCAAATTTCAGAGTTCCTCATTCGCCACTGGTTGCATCTGATAAAGAAAATACTTTGAACTAGAAGCACTGCCAAATTGAAGAACGGGCGTCACACAGCAATTCAGTACTTTTTAAAAAAATTTAGCGAGATTTTCCTGTCTCTTAATACTTTAATAAGATTCTGGAATGCTCCGTTTGACATGCCAGTTCGCCTTTGGATCTTTGTGTTATGAACCGACGATTGGCCACCTGGTCGTTGATGGCTTCGATTCAGCAGCTGGTCTTCAAGTCGACTATTACAATCTTAAGCAATTCACGCTGAAATCTTGCTATCGGACTCTTCACAAACTTGAAGCAGACTGGCGCACATTTGAGTTAATTAAAACGGCACCAAAAATAAATTCAATTACGCCCGAATATGTTGCAGAAAATGCCGTTATATATAAACAAAATGAAACAAAAAAAGAAGATAACAATTGCCAATCACTTATCTCAACTTAACCAACAACGGAGCGAAAGTTTCGTTCAAGAAACGCGTTTGTCTTCTGAACATTAATTTGAGTTTTTGGTTAGTTATGTCAGTTCACTTCAATCGGAGTTTTCAAGTTCGTGACGATTCAAAAATATCTGTGTTCGATTCTCACAGAAGTTTTACGGAAACTGCCAAAGGTTGGTCTTTTTCGTGTGTTGGGCAGCGACAGTGGTGGTGATTTATTTTGTGTGATTCAGCTCGGCGCAACTACTATTCTTTTCTGCAAAATCACTTTCTTGTTTGACTAATTATTTTCGGTCGACCGGCGGTAGGCTTCTCTACGGGTGGCACCCAACGGCGTTACATTTATCTCGATAGTATTCTCTACGGTTTGCACCCAACGGCGTGGTAAATATCTCTGTCTTTGTACCTCCTCAGTCAGGAAATCTATGGTGGGTGCCCAGTGTCTTGGCGCCTTAGTTTTTTCGTTATATTTCTTGGCCGAGAGCCGCATGGTCACTTTGTCGACTCTGCCGGACTCTGCTGTCTCTGCCGGTCTCTCCAGTCCCTACCGGTGGTCAGCCCGTAGCCCCTTCGGGACCCTGTATTTATGCTTATTCCAAAATTATTGGAGGGGGAGGATGACGAATATGCAAGTTGAATCTCTGGCCAATGAAATCATTTCCACCCATGTTATTTAGTGGGGCCACTTTTCTCTCTGTTCTTTTCATCCGGTTCAACCAAGAAGCAGATTCTTGGTTGGTGACCGAGAAGTTGCATTTCTTTGGGTTTTTCTTATGCCGAAAAAAAAACAAACAATCTAGCTTTTATGTGTATAGATCTTTTCCAACTAAATTTAAATTTTGTTTTATTCTCATGGAACTTAACGTTTTGCTCTCATCAAATATTTCATTTTATTTGGGTCAATTCATTCTGATAATTCAAAACTATGTTTTGTTTAAAATAAAATTTGACTCCACTTAACAAATATTTCCGTTATTGGTGACGATCCTTTCTGAAGAGTAGAAATTGGTTTGTTTAGATTTTCCCCTTTATCTGTGGTGTCTTTGTTCATCCATCAATTGTATTTCTATTAATAATGTTATGGCCAATTGTCAACAATAACTACATTTAACCCAGTCACCAGTAGCACACACGCAATTGTGTTAGCTTCGAATTTAATTCTCAGTTTGCTTTCATTTTTTAAATAAATTTACCCCTGTTCATATTAGAACAACAACCTTTTTTAGTTGGTTTTCTCGATTTATAAAAATTAATCACATGGACCAACACAATCGCTTCCGTCTTATTTGCAACAATTAATAATATCACTAATATAAATACTTCCGTCCGGCCAGGCTAAAAATAATGTTACAGTGTCGCTCTTTTCGTCTTCTGTTAGAACACTTCCTATATCTTGAAATTTTTGTACATGATTTAATATACTTCACCTGTATTTGGCATTTTGGGCTGCACTTTCGCTTTATATTTTTTTTCTCACCTGTTCTTATTTTGTTCATCCTAAACATAACTGAATATGGTACAATACCAAATAAAAACTTAATGGCCTTAAGAAGATTGTCTCGAAACATCTTGAAAACAATTTGAGCAAGTATTTCACTTGATTCTCGGATATAATTTTTTAGAATGCATGAATTACATTCTGAATGAAACCAGCGTTAGTTCAATATATCATTTTTTTATAAATGATTGCACTTGTTGACAATTTCGTAGCATCAACGGAATTTTTAAAGAATTATTGTTATTGTGTCATATTAAATTAAGTTATTAACTTAAAAATACGATAAGAAGAGTGTGTTGAACAACATGTTTAAATGAATTGAATGCATAATGTCAGCACACGATATCTTAACGGGATACAGATCTTTTAAAATGGCGCAGAATAACCAAGTAACATCGTTCATTTTATTCGATGCCATCAGCTAATAATCTTGTTTTAATTTCCATATTAAACAAATGAAGAAAAAATCATTAAATTAAAATCAGATATTCCCCAGAGAAAATGCTTCACAATAAAATGAAAAACTGGAAATACAAACTTTTGTTGAAAGAACACATTTTGATTAAATAATAAAGCTTGGGAAAATTAATTTTCTCAATAGAAAACGCTTCTCAAATATGACAATATGAAATGTTAATTCCACCTGCGGTTGATTGGGCTCAAATAAGGCAAAGAGAGAATTGTTCCATCACTCTGCGTTTTATCTCGTCTGAATATATCTGAACAATAGTTATTGTCTACATTCTGTTGTTAAATGAGGCAACGATTGGCTTGATAATGTTAACTCCACCAAAACAAAACATCTCTCTTTTAAACGTCATAGAAAACGCATTTCTACTGTAACCAATATGGCTGATTCTGATTTCATTGACTTATTTGTTGACTATCAATATAGCCCGGCGTTGCTCGGGTGTAATGAAAGCTTTCAAACTAATCCATTGTCCTGGAGCTCAGACTCTTTGAACGTTGGCACGAAAGACTAAAAAGCAATAGTTGTTTCCAGTTAAAGCGAAATCGTAGACTGAAAGAAAAATGAATAGATGTAAGTCAAATTTGGATTTCCTGGTATCGATATCAAATAAGTTATGTCGTCGCAAAGTGAATTTTGAAGGCTAAATAAGTCCTCTGAGTAAATGGTATCATGGCTGAGACTAAGAATTACAATTATACCTACTTAGAGCCAAAACCAAAGCAAAACCTAAAATAAAAGGGCTGAAGAAATACAGACATACAGGCAGATAAACAGACACATACAAAAATCTTGCTTTAATTATGTATATATTATCGATTTTCTGCACCATTGTAAAAACTGCAACTTTGAAACTTCTGAATATCGTTTCATATGTCTTTGTCGATGAGTGTATCAAATTTGATTAAATTCGGACCACTCCTTCTATAACCCGTTTGTTTATTACCGATTTTCGATATTTACGGGGGTGCCTCGACATAAAACCGAGCTAGGAACACTCGCAGACGCTTACTGTGTAAATTTTCAAGAAAATCGGTTCAGCCGTTTCGGAGTCTATAGGTAACGAACACACACAGACAAATTTCCATATATAAATAAGTTTAGATATGAAGTTGAAAAAGTACATTGCATTAATTGCTACGTATGTAGCCAAGAAAATGGGTTCACTGAACGGTAATAGATAATTTTTCTTTCCAGAATTCATTTTACATATTTTTAAGACGATTATTTGTTTTTGATTTCAGTGTTGTGACATCGAGCTTGGTTCTCCTGGTATATAAAGAGAAATTCTTTATAAAATTTAAAAAAAAAAAATCTGAAATGTTATTGGTCTTGACCTGGCATCTTGGCATTATTTACATACCCACTAATGTTATGTGTATTCCATGTATTTTTTTTTCTGTAAACGAATAACTTTTACTTCATGGTACACAGACTTTATGAATTTAAGCGATCATGCCTTCTAAGTCTACTTATCCCTCGTGGCTCTTAGCTTGGCAAAAAGACTCATAATTTTGCAGTTGAAATCTCTAGTTGTAACATTACTTTATTTGCTAACATTTTTTTATCGCATCTCACTCTTGTGGAACTCTCTTCCGGCTTATTGCTTTTCAGTAAACATTGATCTTCAACGTTTTACATGCAATGTCAATAGTTATCTTAGGTCTTCTTAATTGTTATTCGTTCATTGCTTCATTATGTTTTTATTATATTCTTTAACACTCACTAATCCCTTGCGTCTTGGTCACTTTATTGCCTGGCCTGGTGTGAAATGATTATAAATCCATGAAAGTAAATGATAATCAATATACTTAGTAGATATTATCGTTAATGAAACTGAAAGCAGCAGGTGATCGTTCAGCACGAACTTTCTTATTTCACATTTGTCACGTGGTATCACTTACAATCCTCAACCTCTGTTAATCATTTTCCTTGAAAATATGCAATGTTTGTTTATTTATTATCAACTTCACTTCCTGAAAAATTTAAATGCCTAGTAAGTATTCTAACAGAGGACGGAATGTGCAACACTAAGATCCGAAGGCGAATTGGCATGACAAAAGATGCATTCTAGAATCTGAGTAGAGTATTGAAAGACAGGAAAAAAGTACTGGATTGCTATATGATGTCTCTTCTTTAATATCGCAGTGAATGCTGGACAATATAATCAAAGATGAAGAAAAATCTTGAAGCAACTGAAATGTAGTTCTTCAGAAATATGCTGTGATTTTCATAGCTAGAGCATGCGAGCTATGATGAAGTTTTAGAAAAGAAGGAAACGAAAAGGAAATTAATAATAAATGTCAGGAAGAGATAGCTTAAGCTCCTGGGACATATAATGAGGAAGGAGGGCTTAGAGAATTTGGTACTCAAAGATCAGATAGAAAGAACGAGAGACAGAGGAAAGCAGCGTGTAACGTAGTTGACGGGATGAGCAAGTGGATGTCAGAGATGGCTTTGGGTGGGGCAACATGAGAAATGAATAGGATGACGTAGAAGGCCATGACCGCCGACGACTGAAAGCACATTGCACATAAAACAGGATTTTCGCTGCATCTTTTGCCCAGTGATTATATTCTCCGTTATTTTCATATACTTCTGTAGAAAAACATTTCTGTTACTACTCGACTTCTCTTCAGCTGTATGGAAATTGTCCATTTATTCCAGTATATGAGAGTATATGTTGCTTAGCAGTCCAGAATTATATTCTTTGTTTTTAATTAAATGTTCCTGCTTCTTCATGACACATGTACTCCGTAAAACCTGGGCATAACGAATAAAGCAACAACTTTTATAAAAATTTCAACTTTATTAATTTACATAGTGTTCCTTCTAGTGTGATACACTGGTTCTAACGGTTATATAACAATTCGGTGCCTTTTTTTATAACGACTTGGCTTTGGCCTCAAAATTTGCCTCAGGTTTTGATATCAAATCTTCATTGGCGTCAAATCTTTTTCCCTGGCGCATTCGCTTGATGTCTGCAAATAGCCAGTAGCTCTGGGGAATAGAGAGGATGCGAAAGGAATTCGAAGTGCAATTCATGTAGTTTTCCCATCGTTGCGTTTGACTTGTGACATAGTGCGTTGTCTTGGTGAAATATCACATTTTTCTTCATCATTTGTAGCCGTTTTGGGGGCATTTATTTTTTCAAAAGCAAAAAGACCGTTATGTAATATTCGCTATAGTCGGTTTTTTCTTTCTCAAGTTAAACAATGAACAAAATACTTTAAACATTACAAGTCAAAACCCTACGCTTTAGACGACTTTAATCTGTTACTGTCCATTTAGCTGACTACCGATTTGACTCCGGAGTGAAGTGGTGGATCCATGTTTCATCCATTGTCCCCAATTTACGCAGAACCTATTTCTTGTTGCGATGAAACAGTTGCAAATAATGTTCTGAATCGTCGACGTGTTGTTGTTTTTAGTCGACTGAGCAAACGCACCACCAACTAGGAACATGTCTTCCTCATTGACAAATGTTCATACTAAATAACAAATACACTGCCTTCTGATATGTTCTGTTTCTTTGCTATCTCACGCAACTTCAATTTACGATCGACCAAAACGAGTTTGTTGATTTTTTGGTGTTTGCCAGGACAACTGGTTAATTGAGTGACCTGAGAGTTCAGCATCATTTTTTTCTGTACGATCGCGTTTAATGTCCGCATACAACCTCTTAATCGTTGTTCACGAGGAGGCAAAGCCCGAAATTACCAAGCCATTGCTTTGATTGAACAGTATTTTTTCAATAAGAAAGAAATGCTTTATTAACACAGGAAATTCAGATTTCCCCATTGTTTTGAATATTTGCAACAGTTGCTTCACTTAAATAAGTAAAATTTGTAAACTGATAATCCGATTTGGCCCATATTTTGTCATATGCCATTTGAAGGTTAGTAATTCATAAAATCAGATGGATTTTTTTATCAGTGGTGCCACCTTTATGACAGGTCCAGAACACATTGAATCATGTGTAGATTCGGAATTCATCTTTTGTAACTCCAGCCCGCTTTCCAATTTCTTTGTCACAATTTCTATTATCTGTTAAAAATCTTCCAGACTTTTAAACTTCTCTCATTGTTTGATTTTAACAATTCCAGTTTGTAACCCAGATCTTCGGCTTCTTATCTTGCCGTCTGTCTTCTTACAGTTAATGGATAATCCTTTTTTCTCTCTCCTTGTCAGGGTCTTTCTGTAGTTTTCTTTTTATGCTGTCTTTCAACATAGCCTTGCTTGCAGAAAGAAATACTTTCTAGTATTTGAATCATTTTGTTATTGTTCGTGAAAAGATACACTTTAATTCACCTTAGATATTTTTCGTTTCTTTATTTTCAATTTTCAATAAATATATCAATGTATAATAATAAACTATGACAATATTTCAAACAAAATGAAACGTTTTATTTTGACTGATATCAGTTAAATGCTTCCGACCATAATGTTATTTACAGATAAACAGGAAAAATGATTTTGGAATTCGAATATCTTATCTCTGATATAGTTGTCCGAGAGCTGATAATTGTGTGAGTTCATAGGAAACTAGTTTCCTTATATAACTACAAAATTATTTTTAGATATGCTGTGTTACTTTCGAACATGAGCGTTAATGACTCTTCACAAACTTCTATACTTGTGACCTTCGTAATGTTTTCCTTTGAAACGTCTTCTATGTCCATTTCTACCTCCATTCACAGGACATCTCGGAAGCCCGTTAAATTTCTCTCGATTTTTTTAATTTGTTTTGTCCAATATGTGTGAAGCACTCTTTCTTCATTATGATTCCTCTAGACTTAAGGATAATCTATTTCTAATTTTGTGTTAAGGTACGTTTTTATTTCTATTTTTCTTGTTTTCTTCTTTGCGTTCACACTTTCCTCATTGTTTTTTCAGTATCCTCTTATAGACGTCTATTGAACAGGTGAAGAGGCTCATCCCTTGTTTCCTGTTTAGGATGCGGTTTCCGGTTTTTCTCTTTTCTAATCTTCTCACTTTTATGTATCCCCCTGTACATCAGTGGCGTTACCGCCTTGCTTGGGGTGATATGAATAAATAAAAAGATTCACATTTCTGCTGACTCCAGTTTTCTTTTTATCTTACGTATACAAGAAATACTAGCATATCAGCTCTCTCTCTCTTTTGTTTCTCACGAACTTTTCATCTTTCTTATTACTTTACTTAACTTTTTGGTGTTGCGTTATCCATCCTCTGTTAAAACATTTCCCAGAAATCTAAACTTCTGTACTTGTTTGACGTTTTCATCTCAATTTTACAGTTTGGATATCGGATTATTTCTATTGCAGATTACGTTGACAACAATCCGCGAAAATCCTTCTTTTGTGTGTGCCATGTTTCTTCAAGGTGTAAGCGATCATAGACTGCCATTTGTCCCAGTCACTTGTCACTTTTAATATCCTTCCTCTTGGTATCTCTCCCAAATCACGCTCCACCATCCATTTGCTCAAACCTATCAAATATGTTTGGTGATGTTTTCCCCTGTCTCTCTTTACTTCTATCTGTGCTGTGTGTATTAGATTCTCCAGACCTTCTTATTCATAACTGAAAAAGAAAAATACTTCAGCGATAAGAGGGGTATTTTGGAGATATCTTTCACGGCAAATAAAGCAACCGGCTGTGCATAGAAATACTGACGGACCAGAAATATCCAAAACGAAGTGGAAGCGGCACTGGCCAAATTTAATATAAACAAAGCAGAAGAACTTGAGGTTATTGTAATAGAAATTCTGACGTCATTAGAAGTCTTTGGCGTAGAGATGATTACAGAAACAATACACAAAATGTACGCAACCTAAGCAGATAACTTTTCATAATACTACCAAAAAGGCAGAGACAAAAGAATGTGAACTCAACCGAACAATCATCTTAATGAGCCACATGACTAAACTCATCATCCGAATTCTGATAAATAGAGTGCACATCAAAATTGGCCACAAAAAATACATTTAAAAAAATATTGTTGACTTTTCATGTATGTATCTCCACTTATTTGGTAAAAAAAAGGAAACAAACATAGCATGATGAAAAAAGGCCCCAAACATTATAAAAACAGTCATATAATCTAAATATTCATGCTAATGTTAAGAGAAACGACAATTATTCATTTGATTATTTTATTAATTTATTAATCTTTTCTCGCAAGTTCGAAATTCTAGCCAAATATAGTTTTTTTGTTAGAGGTTAACGTAATATTTACGATTAGTGTTTTAGCGGCTTCTTTACTGTGAAAAGCACAATGACAATTAAATAACTGTTGAAAATATTTGTGATTTTTTTAAAATCTTGGTAATAATATATATTTTTAAATATGTTACCGCCAACTTACTTAATTTAATGAAATTTAGAGAAATTAATATTAATAACAAATTTTGTTTTATTAATTTAAATCAACACTCTGTGGAGGATATAAATCTAAATTTTTGTTATCTAAATTGCTATTCATTTCCCAAAAAACATGAGCACCTCGAGATGGTGTAATGGTTAGCAAGTTTGTTTTGCCAGAATCATTACAATTGTGTAGTGAGTTCGATCTT
This sequence comes from Ascarosepion bandense, assembly GCA_037127315.1. Lineage (NCBI taxonomy): Eukaryota > Metazoa > Mollusca > Cephalopoda > Sepiida > Sepiidae > Ascarosepion > Ascarosepion bandense. The sequence continues at coordinate 2,697,429 of JBBBDQ010000493.1, read as the reverse complement.
CACTGGGTGTCCTTTTACTTTCGGCCTTGGGCCACAGTAAGCTACTCTTAGTAAAGCATCATTTCCCTAACGTATTCTCCAAGACGTAAAAAATGCAGTGTAACTATTCTAATGAATTATCTTTAATTAGAAAAAAATTACTTGATTTTATAAATGGCTAAATTGTTTTAAAGATTTGATGAATAAGAAATTTTAGAATTTATTATAATGATTTGAAAAATTAAGAATATTCTTACATTCTACATTATTTTAATCGAATAAGGTGATATCTTTATAAAGTGAAAACTCTATTTAAGAGAACAAACAATAATAAATTTAAAATCAGTATTACAAAGATTAGATTCAAAATTTTTTTCGAAATTTTTTAAATTACTCCTTACGTACAAATGATATGAAAATGCTTTAGTGTCATTTTCTTCAAATATATTTTAGAGATAAAGTCTGCGTAGATCAGCAATCAATCGATCATTGCCCGTCAATAACGTTAAAGAAGGCGATGCCGGTTAAAATTACCGTTACTGTTTCTTTGTTAATAATACATTGCTGCTTTAGTTTAAACTTAAGCTAAATATTATTTTTTATTTTAAATTATATTAATTAAACTTTACAAACTTTTAATACAGAGAATTACATTGCAATAAAAGACACCAAAAATGTCCTAATAGGCTATTTTAGAAAAAAGTCAAATCAATATAATTTCTATTTGAAATACACAAGAGTACTTTGTTTACTGGAAATATTAAATTAAATCCTTTAACTTTAAGTTAACGCTAAAATGAAATCTTCAAGAACCTTTTCCATTTATAAAACATTTTAAATCTTAGATATTTTGAATTAGTTGAGGTAAATATTTTAGAGGAACTCAACGGATAATGCCGGCAATAAATTAAGGATAGTTGCATCAAAGCGGCTTTTTCTTTCTTTCTTTTATGTTCTCATGAAATTGGCTCATTTGTGGAAAATATACTATTTTTTTACATTGCCGAAAGATTGTTTATACAAATTGGGATATCTCCCAAAATACCCTTCAAAATCAAAAGGATTGACCTTTGTATAAAGAAACTTGTTATGATTATAGAAGACATAATATATATTTAGAATGAGATTTGTCCAGAAGCTTACTGCCATATTGCGTTGAAGCACTGTACATTAAATGAAGTTAAGTAATGTCAAGCCGGATCAGTATTTAGCTGGGTGACCATTTAGTGATATCAGGTCCTGTAAATTTGGATGTACAGCTGGTGCAATGGATAATGTTTAAAAAGTTGAGATTGGATACACGAGTTCCAATATTTGCTTATACCTGGGAAGGTTATCAATACTCCTGTTCTCCCCAAGGTATAGCTAATTAATAAGACTTGTATCGGTTAATCGCACTGATTCTCACAATTGTTTCTAATTTATCATTTTTCTATCTTTAAATAAGCTACAAATGTTTGATAAGTTATGTAAAACAAATCATTCAATCATTCACTCATGTCTGATTTAAGTTACCTGACGTACTGGTTTAACCTAAGCGAGTTAGAGCGTTACCACGTGATTTTCCCATTCAGACCGAAAATCAAATTTTGATAGACACCTCTGTATTTCGTTTACTTAGGCGTAAATAATTTTGAGAAAAGTACGTGCGTTGTGATGCAGTAGATACCAGCTCGGAACAAGAAATCTTGGAGTCGAGTTCGAATTCCAGTTGTCTTCCCTACATTCACTTACGCGTAAATATCCTTGAGAACGGAAGTAATCCATCAATTTCTTCCAGTTATGGATTAAATAAGAGGACAGATTGAGTTCTATAGCCTTGGCTAGCAACCAGTCTACTGCAGAAAGCAATTAAAACCTACTGTGGGATAATCTTCTGTCCAATCACTCATGTCTAGAAAGAGACATGATCGCCCAAAGCGTGTAACACGTATAGCACTTAACTGAATATCAACACACATCTTCTTCCCTTATCTATGTGTTATTTAGTAAGGTTTGCATCACTTAAGCATTATTATTATCCAGAATATTTACAATGCAAAATTATTCTATGTCTTTAGATAAGCAACAAAAGATTGATAACAACAAATCAATCAATAAATTAATTACGCAGTATTATTCTGTTCTAATTTTCTTGAATGAGGTCAGAAAAAAATGACAATCACTGAATTAAAGTTGTGTCAAGCTTGGCCCGTATCTAGAGAAGTGACATCTTGGGAATATGCAAGCTTTGATATGCAAGGAGTAAAATAGCTTTAGACATTTACTTGGATAGCCGAGTTCCAATTTCAAATTTTAATTTTTCATATTTACATACAATTGGAGAAGGCATGAATCTTCCTTTCTCCCCCAAACTATGGGTTAAATAATAAGACTTGCATAATTAAACTAGTCTCCCAGATTCTCATAATCTATTTTTAGCTTTAAATAGCCTGTAAAGATTTGATAAACTGTAGAAAAGAAAGAAAGAAATCAATCATGCTTGATTTGAGTAACCTGATGTACCGGTGTATATTGTTAGCAAGTGTTTGCTTAAATTCAGAATGAAAAAGTATAATTTGTAGTCGACCGTGTATTTCTTTTATCACAAGGTGTTATCAATATATATATGTTTGAAAACATCAACCCACGAGTACTGTCCATGGGCAGGAACATTGCGTTACTACTAAGCTCTTGGCAGACCTGACGATCAGTACATTGAAATGTATGCCCCCACAATCTCCATACTGCTTTAACATATTACCAAGAAAGACTGCTGCTTTAACAGGGACACCTATATTTAAATGCAATTAAGGGAGCTGTTACTTGTGAAATACTTGAAAGTACTTCGAAATTCTTCTTCAATGGTGTCAATGCCATGTAACGTGGACATTTAGAAGGTCGGTCTTCAGTATTATAAGAGGCGTAATATTATTTCCCATTCCTTTTGTCTTCTCGGTAACTTTCAGTGTTCCTGTCACAAAAGTTATTTGATTCACCTTATGTAACCAATATAGCGTTTCATTATGTATATATCTTTCTAAAAATTCACTTATTTTTTTCTAATGTTTATTTAAATGGGGCATTTTTTTATGTTATGAACCCTAAATTTTCTAGTATTCTCAATATTTACTCCAGGTTTAAACTCACCAACTTAAAATATTTTCTCCCTGATCATTTTTAAAGTTCTTTATAAATTTCTCTTTGCGGAATTTGTCGAGAGTTTTTTTTTCTTTTATTTTTCCAATGATTTCAGTTTCTTTCTTGATTGTTGTCTGATGTCTGTTCAATTTTTTCGCACTTTCTAACGTTATTTTTGAATCACAAAATCTTTTTACACCATCTTGTTTCACTGTTAAAGTTATAGCTATCATACAATCCATGACAATCTTAATATATGAGAAATAAATTTACATATATATTTTATTATAAAATTATAAAATACACAACCGCAACAAAATCATTATCCACAATAATAAATTAAGCAATAACAGATAAATTATATTATCTACAAACTTGATAAAATCCACTATCCAGAACAACGTATCCCATCAAAATAGTAACTTCCATCTCATAAACTATTATGGGCATGGTTGGATCTAGAAACAGACATAAACCATAATAACCGCTATTCACTGTTACGAATATATCAACCTAAGCCACGTTTTTTTCCAAATCTCACCTGTCCTTAAAGAAAAAATACACTCTCAGGAAAGCATACACAAGAAAGTTATAAAAAAGTTCAAACAAAACGGTTAATTGCTATCATTTTAACATGACAATACACAGTACACAAAAAAGTCTTTTCAAATATGAATTATGATGTTTTTTAAATACTTAATTATTTCTGTTAATCTTATGAATACTTTTCGAGCGTTTTTCTACTTACCAGCGATGATTTGTATATACATACGTTATTTAAAATAAACTTTATTTCATTATTTTGCCTTGATAGAGTCCATCACAGAAAGAAACATGCAAGGGTAAAAATATAGCTGTTTTCTTGTCTTCTTTATGTAACCATATTTATTTATATATACTATTATATATATTCATACGTGAATTTCTCCCAACATATATATATATATATATATATATATATATATATATATATATATTAATTAACCCATAGCGTATTCATACTTTTCTGAAGGGTAAATGAATATAACGAACCCAACTGAAATTGGAACTCGACTAGCCGCTTTAATTCCTTGTCCTTATGTATTGACTTCATGGCGATGTTTAAACGTTCGTATTCCAACCCGTTAGAACGCTTCAAATGTATCGACAGATATAATATTCTTGCATTTCTCATTCTAACACACTTTAATTATCTCATTAGAAAGAAAGTTTAAAATTACTTAATTCCTGTCCATCTTGCATCTCTGTTGAAACAAATATAATGAATTACATTTTAGACAATTATTGTTATATTTTATTTAACTTAAAGACAAACATTTGCTTCGAAAGCAACAAAATAGACATGTACTGTTTACGGTGAATGTGATTTAGCTGACAGAGCTGAACGGAAGTGAGCAGCTAAGTTTACAGTCACTGAATGTAGCTTTATTCATGAAGAAAGCTCAGGCATCCCTTGACTACAGATGACAATTAAATCAAGACATGAATTGGTAATAATCCGCATAACACAATGCGAACTGTGTATTTAAACCCCCCTTATATTTTTAATTATTTATTTATTAAAATTATACTTGTAAACGTGTTCCAATTTTCCTTTCTGGAAGTAAATTTCGTGTCCTGTATATCATTAACATTAACGCCAGCGAGCACCTTTGATATTGTGTTGAACTCAGAACATTTCTCAGAAGATTTGCGAACATGTTGAATAATCTGAGCATATAGCATTTCAAATTCGAAATAAACTTTTTCACTTTTAAACTTAGAAGCGGGAACACAAAATTCCAAGCCTTGAGAGAGAACTAAAAGTCCAGTCCGGCTTAAATTTATGCTTGACAAATTCAAGTATTTTTGTTTCTCTCACCCACAGATTTTTTCAAATATAATCTGTTATTGACTAAATAGCGAGAGAGACGGAAATAATCAAAAGAAGTATCCTAGTTTGTACGACATTTAAAATTGTACAAAACGAGCGTAAATCATTTAATGAGAAATCAAACAATTAACACTACTTAATAACTGCATACTCAACTGAGATGGAATTACTTTCGATTTTGGACAGCCTCCTTCCTATAAATGAAGGAACAACATTAGAAGATAAACAAGACCTAAGAAACAAGTTTTGGTTCTTAATGAATTAACTTTGTGCCAAAGACGGACTAACTGATTAATTTGGCTAATGACTTCTCTGGAGTACTTTGTCGGAGATATACAAACAGGGACTTGTACCCACAGTAATTACAAATAGATTTGAATAAAGTAGATGTCACCATGTAGACCTTAGGATCCTTTCAGCCAATACATTTGCAAAGGTGCACGTTGACGTTAATATTAATGATATACAGGACACAAAAATTACTTACAGAATGGAAAGTTAAAATACGTTTAAATGTATAATTTTAATCAAGAAATAAATAAATGTAAGGGTGGTGCAAACACACTTCCAAAAAAGAAATAAAACAGAAAAAGAATAACTCCCAATCCCTTCAACAATAGTAACGAGTGAATGAAGTGTTCTTTCTGTCTTCACAGGCTAGGCTGATGGTCGTTTAAATAAACAGCCTCAAAACACGTAAATGATGGGCCGATCGTGCATTGTGCAAGACGGAAAACAAAGTGTCATCATAGCCAGAGGCACAGTCTTGATTTTCAAGTAAATGTTGTCCGATGGTCGATTCTTGAATAGCCTGAGATGCTCTTAAAGACCGTCTAGAAATACCTGAACGTACAGTTATGGGGATGTGCTGCGCTACTCGCGTTTCCAAGATTGATTCGTCCTATATACACCACTTCACAACTGCTTTTGTATTTATAAACAACAGAATTTTTGCGAAAATAAAATAACCTATCCTTAGTGAAAGAAGGAAATGCAGGTCGAGTTTGAAACACAACACAACACAACACGAAACTTAACTGGAAAGTAGCACAATGAAACACATGCCGAAACTTTGTCAGTTATGAACTGACATTTTCTACCGAGCCATGGAGATTTTAAATAAATTATACAGCGACTAGGACCGCAGACTGCAGGAAATTTACTGCACTAATTTATTAAAAAGAAATTTGCAGCTGAAGCACAAATAATTCTTGTTGAGACATGCATCGACCGTACTCCGTCGGAATCAACCTGCAGAGATTTGTTTAGATGCTTCAAAAATATTAACACGCTGTGGAGTCCGAAAAATTTGAAGACAAAGAATTAAAGGCATTACTTCATGAATACTCATGACAGGCGCAAGTCAAACTTGGGGAATGATTAGGAATTAACCACAGCTTTCAAATGTTTAAATGCACTAGAAGTAGTTAAAAAACAAGGACATTGGTGCAGTACGAGTTGAAACTGACAGACGCCAAACAGCGTCTTGTTCAGTGTGAACAGCTGCTTCAACGGCAGAAAAAGATATATTGCGAGACCGGCTAATTTAAAACAGATATACTGCGATAACCTTAAACGTAGATGAATATGGGGTAAGTCCTACCATTCATCAACATCGACGGCAAAGTCGAATATCAATGGTTCGAAGATTTTGCTCTTCCTTTGTTAGAATCAGCTGAGTGGGCTCTATTATGAGCTGTTCAAACCAATGAAAATCATCACGGGAGATCGAGATCGACTACAAATGATGCGTTTGAGCTTTGCATTTAAGAGATATAGCCGGTATACAAACAATGACACGACAAAGTGATTTTGTAGCAACACTAGGCCATATCTGGCAAAACGGGTGAAAACCTACTTGGAAATGCTTAAATGGCAAATCCTACTCGACCCGTTGTATTCACCAGGCATTGTCTCCTCCGAATATTACATGTTCCGATCGATAGCACATGACGTGTCTGAGCAAGAATTAAATTTTTTTTTTAATCGTGTCACCCCAAGCAAGGCATTCCATTGCCACTATAGCGCAGGGGGTTACATAGAGGGATTGGGTATAGGAAATGTCAGAAGGAAGGTGATATACGACTTAGGATGTACATAGGGAGAGAGTTGGAGAGAGTGGGTGTGAGTTAGTGTGTTAGGAGGTGTCTATTGATCTTACATTTAAACTCCTGGAGGTTGTAGCCGTCGGGGAAGCAAGCATGCGGTAGGGAATTCCACAGGCAGAAACTGCAAGGAAAGAAGCTGTTGGAGTAGAAATTGCGGTTACATTTCATCGGTTTCACTGTAAAAGGGTGGGACCTAGTTGTCAATTTAGTATCTCGTGCAAATTCACATCTAGGAGGCACCAGTGATTTAAGTTCGTCAGAGCAGAAGCCATGAAAGTATTTATAGAAAAGGCACAGGGAAGCCACCTCACGTCGGTGAGATAGATACTGCTGGCGGTCAGCCAAGTTGGTAGCAATCAAATTACAGATTCTTCGCTGTATTTTGTCAAGAACCCCGAGAAGAATAGAAGGGGCACCCGACCAGATGTGGCAGCAGTACTCAATCTTATAAAGTTACCAAAAAATGGGTTGATTCGTGGTTAGCCTCAAAAGACGTGTGGTTTTTCCGACGTGAAATTTAAATGCTGCCAGAAAAGTAGTAGTGGGAAGAAATTTCTGTCCTGTTGACCACTTATCTATATATAAACGATATTTTGGCCATCAGAAAAACAAACGGATATCGATATGTAAAGTCACAAGTTTATTCGCCTGAAGAGAATAAACATGAAACTCAAAACACATGTAACGACAGAGATATGCCATAATGGACATTTAATAACAGACAAAAGCAAGTAGTATTAATAATAATAATAACAATAAATCTACAGTTTATACAAAACCTTCACGGCTTCGCGCACTTTTTTTCTATACTAATTTCTCTCGTTGCAACAAACTCTATTCATGTTCTTAATATAAAAATATGTATATATAATGTGGCCCCAAGCAAGGTATTTTATTGCCATTGTTGTGCAGGGGTTTATACACACACACACACACACACACACACACACACACACACACACACACACACACACATATATATATATATATAAATGAAAAGTGAATGTGTTAGAAAAGTGCGTTAAAAATTACTATGTAAAGAAACTAAGATTTCCAAAACCTCTTTATGTTGTTATTTATGAATTTATGTATAATTTATGCATGTTTACCGAGGATTATTAAAATTGTTTACTTACGTGTTGGTTCTTAGAAAAAATCGCTTTGCTTTAACCGCTTTTACTTTTAACTATCCAAATTATTTGTACATATTTATTTGAGAACCACACACACACACACACACACACACACACACACACACACACACACACATATATATATATATATGAAATGATTTGTTTGAACATTATTTTTGATCGATATTCTTATTTAAGTAGATATTATGTGTAAAATCAGTGTTATATACTTATTTCTACTGGGCTGATTATTTACAATAAATTTTTGTCACAAAAATATGTGTCGTTCTGCATGATTCAAACCTGCGACCCCAATCCACATAGGGGAAGCCACCATGTGATGTGTCGCGTCTTAGACCTCTTGAACATGAACGACTATCGATCACCTGTTTTGAACAGAAATTATAACTCAATTGGAAATGATTTAGCAAGACACATTTTTCTGACTATTGCACCACGTCAAAGTGCACACATTTTACGTAATATTTCGCAGTCTAGATCCGTTAGAAGTAAATTCCACTCTAACAGATTCTTCCCGCGAGCTACTGCTCTCTAGAACCCTCTCCCATGAGGATGTTTCTCCGATCACTACAATCTTAATCTGTCCAAGGCTAGGGTTAAACTTTATCTTCCACTCTTACCTACACAATTTGCCTGCTACACACCTGGGTTTTGTATAAGTTGAACATTACTTTAATAGATACACTCCCACGCTAAAGTTTACAACACATTACAAAATATATTTCTTTAAGTATTTGTAACATAGTAAAACTTTTCCTACTAATAATACATTGGTTTAAGTTTTTCTTCAAAGACACAAATATTAAGAAAACATTCAAAAGAAATATTCAAAGATAAAAGGCCAATATGTAATAACAGAAAAATTTAAAATGCATTTATAAAATCATCTATTAATTTATCGTAGCTTAGTAATTACCGTAAACTACATCATGTAGTCATTTAAAATAGTCCAATACAAATTTTCCGAATGTTTCCTGGCTAAAATTTTTCCATTCGTAACAACAAAATTCTTTTAGTTCATGCAGGGTCTGGGTTACTCCTTTGTATTATCAGTTCAGCACTCTCCAAAAATTTTCAATCGGATTGAGATCTGTATATATTTGACTTGGCTACTTTGTAACGTTTACTCTATTTGAATTTAATCATGGTTTTGTAAACTTGGCTGTATGTTTAGGATCTTTGTTGCACTAAAGGTCCTAATTTTGTTTTAAGCCTAACGAATGTGCTCGCCAACGTAAATTTCTCTCCAATATATTTATGAAATTTGATTCGTTTATCTTCTCTATTAGTTAAAATTTGCTTATACCTTAGGAACTAAATCAACCCCAGATCATAATTGATCCGCCTTCATATTTTACCGTTGGAATAGTATTCTTCCTCCAATATTCAGTACCCTTCTTTTTCCAAATATCCGCACAGCATTTCTGCTAAAAGTTTAAATTTTTGTTTCCTCCGACCAAAGTATTTTTTCCAAGATTTTACACAAAGCTCGTTTGCAAAATCCATTTTAGCAGGACCGTGTTTTCAAAATACTAAGTCTTTTTCCTTGGTGTCCTCAAAAAGATGTCATATCGACGGAGTGAATGACTAATTATATCCGTACTATAGTCGTTCCCGATTTTTTAAAAGAGTAACTCGGAGGTCTTTGCCAACATTAATTTAATCCGTTACCTTTCTAGGACGACCAGAGATTTTGTAGGGAAGAATGGAATGACAGGAATTCTAGTTACGAACTTTTGTACGAAGTGAACTCAATGGTATTAGATATCTTTGTAAAACCAAGTCACGTTGTATGAAGGTCAACAATACGTTTATTGAGGTCTTGATCAATTATTTTGCTTTTCCCCATTTAGTCAATGCTTAAAGAACGGTTTACAGAAAAAGAATTACGCAATACTTTTAATAATTCCTAAAAGAAATCATAAGATCAATCTAATAATTAAACGTTCTAAAAATTAACATAATCCTAATTTAGAACATTCTAGTAAAATTTTAAGTTTTATAAAAAATATGATGTAAATATGTAAATAAAAAAAATGTTGTTTTCTTAAAATAATCTCACCCTAAGAAAGGCATTCTATTGCCACTGATGCGCAAGGGGTTAAATAGGGCAAAGGGATGAGAAAGAGGGTTTTGTTATAGGAATTCTCAGGAGGAGTGTAATAGACGGATGAGAATACCGAGGATGGAGGTGGAGTAGATGATAAAGAGCTTGAAAGAATGGATGTGAGTGAGTGAGATGAGAGATGTCTATTGACCTTACATTTAATTTCCTGGAGATTGTAGCTGTCGGAAAAGAAAGTATATGGAAGGGAATTCCACAGGCGGGAAGTGCGAGAAAAGAAGCTGTTAGCTGTTAGAAATTGGGGTAACATTTTATTGGTTTCACTGTAATGTAGTTGCTAGCTTGTGTAAATTCATACCTAGAAGGCACCAGTGATCTAAGTTCATTGGAGCAGAAGCCGTAAAAATTATTGATAGAAGAAGCTACGTCACGCCGGTGACATAGCAACTGCAGCCGACCTGCCAAGTTGGTATCGATCACATTACATATTCGCCTTTGGATTTTGTCAAGAACCCCTAGGTGAATAGCAGGGGCACCTGACCAGATGTAGCAGCAGTATTCAATACACGGGCGAATGGTAGATTTATATATGTGCAATAATGGATATAGACGGGAAATACTTCCTGGGCCTGCAGAGTTAAACAACCTTCTATGTGCTGTAAACATTTGAGTTATTAAATACTTAATGGAGTTTTTCTTTTTAGTCTGATTGTTTGACTGTATAATTTTATACTAATTTTATGTTCTATGAGTAGAAAAATTTTAATTAATAAACTCTATTAGCACTACTTAAAAACATTTTTTGAATGTGTTGTAAAGTCTTGCTGGGTTATGTATATACATGCACACACACACACAAAACACACAAACACACACACACGCAATTGCATATATATATATATATATATATATATATATATATATATGCAATTGGTAGAAACTTAGTAACGTATTGTATTTATCTATATTAGTTTTTACATATGTATCTCGTTCGTACACATACTTATGCGCGTGCAATTTATTTTTACTTATGTCAGTATAAGAAAGAATCTTATCGTATATTTCAGCAGATTTATGCATAGATATTGATAAGACACCTTAATAAATATATGAAACGAAATTTGGTTTTTATCTAATGGGAAAATTTCGTGGAATCCAGATAAGTCTCAGCGAGAGATGTTTTTATCATATAATCTACTTAGACTTCAAGATACGGTTTTCGTTACACTTTATATCAAATTGTTTACTTTTGTGGATATTTATAATTTTCTTACTGCACCACACCTACATCAATTCATCATAGTCGTCTTTGGTATTTTTATGATAATGTTTTTCAATACTATAGATTGTGGAAGTGGTGCGTTAAATACTTCTGGTTTTATAAGTTCACCATACACTTGAAAATCGGTAAAAACTAATTTTGAACAAGACGCTGTCTGTATTTGCATTATCTTCCTAACCGTTTTATTCATTTTAATGCATATTTTGTAAATGCGTTTAGTTTTCTTTTAATTATTCACAAGGATAATAACTACAACTAATTCTCACTACTGCTACTAGGTTGTTCAGTTGGCTCATCGAGTAAATGTGAGTGATCCTTTCCTTAGTTGTAGAGTATGTATTACTGCCAGGCCACATACGGTTGTGAATTCTGGATTTTCCTTCCTCTAGACCTGTTATAAAACTAGAGAATCCAGTCTGTCTTACCATTTAATAGGATTCATACTTTTCCCAAGAGTATTAGGACGTAGTTGAATGTAATAAACTCGATTGGAATCAGAACCCTGCTTTCCGATTCTTTATTACTTTTTCAAAGGAGTAAAAAAACAGTCTTTCCTACTTTTTCCCAATAGCTAGAGGGGGAAAGAATTAAATACATACCTTTACCAACAGTATTAGTACGTAGTTGAATTTAATGAACTTGACTGGAATTCGAGCTCTGCTTTTCGATCCTTTAATCTTTTATTCAAAGGACTGTAGAATTCAGTCTGTCTTATTATTTACCCATAGCTATTGGGGAAAGAATTGGATACATACCTTTCCCAAGAGTATTAGGTCTAATTGACTGTAATGAACTCAACTTGAATTCGTACTCTGATCTCCGATTCTTTAATCCGAGCCGCTATCCATTAATTTAACATGCCTCCATATTTCATATCTTTTTGCTATGTGAGTGACGTAATGTTTTGTCTTTTTTCAGTAATCATTACTTTCTATCAAACATCTATAATTCAACTATCAAGCCAACAGAAGTATTTTGCGAAAGATAACTATTAAGTGGTTATTGGCATAAATATAATTAAAACTCGAATTTATAAACATATAACTATCTTATTTATGTAAACTTCTAATTTATATTCGATATTTTTAAAAGACTATGAATAATGTCACATTTTATGAACTCTTTCATAATTAATACAAAAATTAAATGAGTGATGGGAAGTTCACAGGCTGTCTAGTGACGCTTGAGATGCGTAAATTTGCTTGCATTAATTTAAACTCTTCTTGTAAATAATTAAAATATTTCTCTATAGGTAAACTGATACCTGACAATTCAAAAAAGACTATTCATACAGTTAATAATAATAATAATAATAATAATAATATATATATATATATATATATATATATATATATATATATATATATATATTTCAAACATATATGACGTTTTTAACTCTGCGATACTGGTTACTAACCAACTTTTTTTCATTGTTGGGAAAACATGATAGTTAGATTAAGAAGTAGGAAGTGGGACCCACCATTTCAAATTCACAGCAACGTACAGCAGCAAGTAAAACAAAGCATTTTTCTTGTCAATCAAGAAAGCTTTCTTCAGCATTACAGATCGTTTGGTTTTGATAGACTTTAGTAAATGCCTCAGGAAATTAGCATAATGCTTTCCATTGATGGTTTGGCCCTCTTGAATAGATTCAATAAACGTAATGAATAAGTACAGAAGCTATCACTTTCCTGCAGATTAGACAACCATAGCCTACTTCAGAGCAGATGAGAAAGGCGTTTCCACTTCATGTGTTATCTTTTTCTTCTTCTCTGTGCTGTGTCCCTTCAAGACGTTAGCCTTTGTGACTCTCCACAACTTCCTCTCTTTTGTAGACCTTAACTTTGGTTTCTTTATTTCATCTCCCGTAAACTCTGTTCTGATATCCAATGAATCAGGCAAATTGTTATTTCTCGGTTGATTCTAACAAGACTCCTGTCTATTGGCTAATATTGTTTTTATGTGGTCACGTGATGTCCATTCTTTCAGTTCTGTTTTTTAACTGGGGATCATCGTTCAACCACATGTGTCGGTGTCGATACTTCTTTCTACATGACACCTTTCCTTTTGAGTTGACACTTCATTGTACATGACAATATATATATATATGTGTGTGTGTGTGTGTGTGTGTGTGTGTGTGTGTGTGTGTGTGTGCCTGTGTCAACACTTAAGTGCTTATCAAAGCTATATCACCATCCCGATATCGAGCACTTTACGATAATACGCCCGCCTACCAAAATACATTTTATCAGTAAAACTACTAAAAAAAAAACAACTTTGTAGCTAAATAATATCACAACTCAACACAATATATATATATATATATATATATATATATATATATATATATATATATATATAAATATAAATATATTTGGGTAATTTGATAAAGAAAATTCAATTACTTGTATATTTAGTTTTTCCACGGATATTACATTGTCTTTTTCGTTTTGTGAAAGTATGTGCCTACACATTTTCCATAAACTGACTAGATTTCTTTCAAGATAATTTTTTTTTCAACATATTGTTACTCATAATACCAAGAAAAATGATTCAAGGAAATAGTGTCCAGTTATCTTGCTGTATGAGTAAAAACTGTGTGATTCTTCCTTTGAAGTATTTTGGAATATCAAAGTGGCTTTGCTGAAATCTGAACTCTACTAGATGGTTTCAGAGTTTTTGTTCAGGAGACTATAATCTTGATAATAAACCAAGTGGAAAACTACGATCAGTGATCAGACATGATCAAATAAATGCTTTGGTTGATCGAATTCCAAGAACTGCATGCAAGATTGTTTCTAGACACTTCAAAGCAAATGAAAATTAAAGATACTCGTCGAGTTATGCTCTCTGTTTTTTTCCGACTAATAAAAGAAACACTTTTGCATCGAATAATTACATGTGATGAAAAATTGTTACTCTTTGACATCAGTAAGATTAGTTTCAAGTGAATCACCAAAACAAAAACAAGTTATGAGGGTCTTTCAATGAGGTTATTCATTATACATTTTTGTCTCAAGGAAAAAACATTAGCAACAACATCGTACTGTAGAGAAATTAAGATTATATACGAAAAATTGAAAAAGAAATATCTAAAATCTGTGAAAACGTATGCCTCAGTTTAGCTACACGACAACACGACCGTGCGCTTTCTATTCAACTGTCCAAAAGCTGCATTGACTGAATTATGAAATGTTTCTTCTTTCTTTATGTTCACCTGATAAAAATTCTCCAATAAGAAAAGGATGTCTGAAGCATTTTAGATGTTAATATAATCAAAAGATGAGAATTTATTTTAGAGACGTCATTCATCAACTTGGTGCCTATTTTAACTAATTAAATTAGCTATTTAACATTTCAGAAAAGTGATAATTACTATCTGATAAGTGCTTCATTTCATGTGTGACGACCTAATATAACTTAAGAAGTATTAAGTATCAAGGTTAAAAGAACATAGAACATAGAATGCATAAGTTTCTGCAACAAAGGAAGCCATGAAATCGAATTAGAAATTTGTAATGTCAAATAAAACAAGAATAGAAGTTCAAATTTCTATGAAATCTGCTTCCAAAATATAGATAAAACACAAGTAAGATTATAAAATGGAATAGGAAAAAAGATTTGAATATAAAATACTAATAAGAATACACTTTAATATTATACTATTAATGAAAAATACGCTTTAAATACTATGATACTCATAAAAATACGCTTTAAGTACTACATTGCCAATAAAATATGAATTAAGTTCTATAATACTTATCAAAATACGATTTAAATACTATGAATACGAATAAAATACGATTTAAATACAAATAGAATTCTCTTTAAGTACTGCTATGGGCAAATAGTTAACTCCCAAACTGGGGTCAAAACACTATGAAAGTATAACAATAAACTCTCTATAGAGATATATACATAAAAATAGACTTTTATAGAAAAATATACATTTTTTGAAAGAAAAAAATAGCAATACATTTTTAAGAAAGAAATTACCATAATACATAAATATTACCAGCAATACACTTTTGAATACAAAGCTAGAAGACATTTTCAGTTTTCAAAAAACAAAAAATAAATAAAATAAAACTTTTCATTAGAATCTGGCTAAATCAATCTTCTCACTATAACCGAACATTAAAACAATACCTTAAAACCCCCACCTTTTTGGCATTAAATAACTCTCAGTGGTTGATAAACCTTTAAACAAAACTCAAACTCAATATCAATCTTTTTAAATACTGTAATAATAATGAAGATACTAATAACTAGAAAAATATCATTCGAAACTAAAATAAGAGAGCTGACCCACTATAAATTATAAATCCTTTGGATGCAGGAAATGTTTTTATAAATAAATAGACTAAAAATGACAAACGTGTTGTTTGACAGATGACTATTGAACATGTGACGAACTGAACCTATGGTTAAGGATTTAATAAAAGGACACTTGTAATCTGAAAAAGAAAGTTGAATTTCTAGAACACGAAATGAGTAAAACTGGCTTGGAACATGTAATACTCGGAGAACATAGTAAAAAAAAAAGGACTGAAAAATGCAGGTGATTGCGCAATGAGACCTTGTAAGTGGAGAGTAGAACAGTAAGTGACATATATATTAAAAAAAGAGAAACATGGACCAGATCTCTAAAAATACAAAAAGATTTGGAAAGCTATGAACGCCAATGTCTTGAAAGTACACCGCGTATAGAATAAGAAGAGCAAGATATCGTTAAAAGCAAATAAAATACTGCTAACCCTCATTTTTTGCAATTATATTTATCATGTACAAGACCTGAGTGCCACTCAAGGTAGTGGATTAAAGGGTATGAGGCGCATTGTATGTGGATCTTTTGGGAAGATAGTGGTTTACACTACACTTAAAAAGGTTCGATTCTAGTGATCGAGGAATCGCCCTGTTGGGAGTTGGTTCCACAAAGCAGCGGTTCATGCAAAGCTACTCCAGTGGAATTTACATCTCACCAATGAAATACGGAAGGAATGAGGGCATTTCGGTACCATGTGTATAGATACCCGGGTCTTAGTCCTGAAGGTTAGAAATGGTGAAACTAGGGAATGTAGTTCGTCTAAACACTTTCCATGGAAAAAGCGACAGAGCAGAGTCTTGCGACGTATCCTCCGTGAGAAAGGGTTGTAGAGTTGAAAATACTTCGTCAGCCACCAAAACTTGGAGACGCTTTTAGAATTTATCGAGACTGAAAGGGGAAGACTCAGCATCCCCCACCCATATTTGGCAGCTTCATTTCGGGATTGATATTATGGAATAGAAGTCCCCACTATCTATACGGCAGTGAATGCTAGACAATGAATTCATAGATAAAGAGTAAACTTGAAGTAATATGAAATATGATACCGCGGAATCATAAGAACAACATGACCAGAATATTTGAATAATGCGAATATCAAAAGTAAAGAACAGGAATTTATTCAGTAAACGGTAGATGGGACGTCAAAAAGAAATACAAAAGAAAGAATTTAGTCGGTACAGAAAATAAAGCACGTGAAGCAAGGAAACGTAGCATATAATTAGCTTCTATGCTTAATAGAATAATCGAAAATCCACGGACCAAGAATGATAGCAAAAAGTCAAAAACATATTTAAAGCCATCTTCACTAAAGTGTTGAAAGAATGCTGCCCCTTAAAAGCACAGGAAAGTATCTCTAAAACTTGGTAACTATCAATTAATTAAAGGAAAATGTAAATATTTAGAATATTTTTACCGATTTCTGCAATGAAGTTTTACTATTTTTCCTATAGCTCTAGATCTCAAAGAATTTGACATGATTTCCGTGCATTTAAAAATCAGTTAATAATTACATATTTTCTCTTTTCGTATTTCGAACTTACTATCAATGATTTTGATGGTGCTGATATTCTGTATAATATATGACTCTATTTCTCTCTTTAGTGTAATAAAAGAGCAACAACCCCAACTGACCGGGCCCTTCAGATATTTTTGTTGACAAAATCTTAACTTCTGGTCTGGCCAGGCTATTCCGTTTGAGTTTAAATGTCAGAAAGTTAATTACCCTTTTACTTCTTCCGGACACCTTATTTGTATTCATAGTATTTAATATTAGGGTCAAATCCAAAACGCTTTCTCAAATCCCAGTGAAAGGTCATGTTTAACCTATCGTCTTTATTTTTGTATTTCTGTTGATTTAATTTTCTGCGGTAATATTATTTAACGTTGCATCTATGTCTAAGAACATCATTGCTTCCACCTTTTATACTAGATCGGTAATCATTACCAAAAAAAAGTATTACTCGTAATTCACCGGAAAATGTATGATTGTACAGCTACAACCAACTCAGAAATTTTCATCTTAATGCTGAATATCTGGTCGGTAAATCTTATATAATATTCGTGATGTGATAAACTCAGTATTTTCTTATTTTCAGGATTCGCATGAGGCATACACTCAAAAAAAATCATTTATTTCTTTTCCTACTGAAGACGATAAAATTAGACTAAGTTCTGGGAATCAAATACAGATGATAATTTTTGGAATTAACTACAGATGCACTTTATATTTCGGCACTGGGAACAATAAAAGAATGTCTTATAATAAATCCATTTTTTCATCACATATAGAAACAGTATCATGGGACGTGAAAATCAATTTGGCCTGAATATCTATACAGATGGCATTATTGATGTAAGACATACATTGTTAACTTATAATGGGGACTTGAAAAGAAACTTTCAGAGAAATTGGAAATATCCAGTGTCCGTAAATGCAACAGTAATATAGTTATAAAACTTACTTTTTAAAAAAAAGGTAATGTTTTAAAATTACCGTTTCTGATTTCTGGAAGAAAATTAGTTAAATTCATGATTTAAGATTTAGTTGCTAGTGTGGGCTGATGACCACTGTTCTTTCTTTAGTTTCTAGTAAATATAGTCACAGCAATCCGGACACAACTCCGTGGTTAGGGTAACATTGAAATGTTATTGAAACATTTGTACGCATCGCTCATTCAGTAAAATGAATTGGATCACACTAGCTATTGGGCGCGTAATATCATATGCACTAAAAAAGACTGACTTCTTCCACCGAACGCCCATTGGCCCAGGGGTAGAGTCGCCGACTGACGCCAATTCGGTCGGGTTTCGAGCCTGGATTAAGAAGCAATCGGAGTCTAACCGTACTGATGAGCTTTGATACAGCGAAACAGATCTGTCTGCGGATGAGAATATATATATATATATATGTAAATGACGGGAGTCATTCAGATTTTATAAATAAAATCGGATTTATTTTCCAATCGATGATTGGATTGTTTCTGTGTTTTATGCTATATTTATTTGTTATTGCTTCTTCTATTTTCTCTCATTTAATAATTCATTTAAGTCAAGTTTAAATACTTTATTTCAGATGATGCAACAAAGTTCTATTCTTTTATTTTTTAATAGTGTCAAAAAATAATGACGATCACCGAAGTTAAGTAATGTCAAGCCTGGATAGTACTTAGATGTCTGATATCTTTAGAATACCAACTGTTGTAATTTGATGTGCAGTTCGTTCAAAAAATCTTGACTGGTAATCGGATAACTGAGTTCCATTTCCAACTGGAATTTTTCATTATATTTGCTTATCAATGGAAAAGGTATGTGTCCAGCTCTTCTCTTCAAGCTATAGTTTAATTAATAGGACATGTATCATTAAAATATGAATATTCTCAAAGTCTCATAACCTATTCTTCTAACTTTAAATAAGCCACACAAGGTTAATAGACCATAAAAAATAAATCACTAAATGAATCAATATGTTTGGTTTGAGTAGTCTTATTTACTGGTGTAAGCACGATGTTAGAACGTTACCGGGAGTTTGTCCCCATTCAGACTGAAAATGGGACTGTTGTAGTCACCTGTGTATTTTTTTTTTTACTTATGCGCAAATGACCTTATTATTTCCAGAATATCTTAATATATAATTTTGTTTTGGCTTGAAATAACCGAAAAAAGATTGATAAGCAGTTGAAAACAAATCAATCAATAAAAGAATACTGGTAAATAACCCTTTTTAAATCTTGCGTTTCAATAATTTCATAGCATTCCTTGGGGTGAAATTTTTAAAGAATACATTAGTGGATAGACAGGGGAGGAACTTTTGGAAATAAATACTCTCCCGCGTTCTGAAGGGATCGGTAAATAAAAGTAAAATAAGAGTAGCCTAATGGAGATTTAATCTTAGAACGTCTATTTGAAAAATATGAATTCTTTTGTTAATTGTGCGAGTTAATTTACTAAACTTACCTTGATACAATACGTAAATGTAGTCTCTATACACTGTAGTCTGTTAGAACAACTCAGTTCATATTATACTCTTATTTGGAATATTTGTTTTGTCGCGAGTAAATAAAAATTATAGACTATTGGTCTGTATTTGAAAATATAAACTAACTAGCAGTATATCTCGGCGTTGCTCAGGTGTAATGAAAGAGTTAAAACTAATCCATGGTCCTGGAGTTCACTCTTTGGACGTTGGCACGAAAGACTAAAAAGCAATAGTTGTTTCCAGTTAAAGCGAAACCGTAGACTGAAAGAAAAATAAATGGATGTAAGTCAAATTTTGATTTACTGGTATCGATAACAGATATGTTTTTTGTTTTAAACTGAATTTTCAAGGCTAAATAAGTCCTCTGTGTAAATGGTATCATCACTGAGACTAAGAACTACAATTATACCTACTTGAGCCAAACCCAAAATAAAGACTAAAAAAAGGGCTGAAAAAATACAGACATACAGGCAGATAGATAGACACACACACAAACATCTTGCCTTATATATATATATATATATATATATATATATATTATCGATTTTCTGCACTATTGTATGAACTGCAACCATGAAACTTCTGAATATCGTTTCTGATGTCTTTTTCAATGAGTGTATCAAATTTGATTAAAATTGGACTACTCCTTCTATAACGCGATTTTTTCGATTATCGATTTTTGATATTTATCGGGGGTAACTTGACACAAAACCTAGCTAAGAACACTGGCAGACGCTTATAGTACAACTGTGTAAACTTTCAAGAAAATCGGTTCAGCCGTTTTGGAGTCTATAGGTAACGGACACACACACAGACACACACAAAGACAAAGTTCCATTTATAAATTAGTTTAGATATACCGAAAGTTAAATAAAAAAATTTCACATTAGTATATAAATTTTACTTTTGTTTGCTTAGAAGATAATTCAAATAAATACAATATTAGTAGGTCAGACTGGGGGTAGTATATTCATGGTTATCACAGTAATATGTTGAATAAAAAATACACAGCAGATTTCATACTAATATGTTGAACTGACACTCCTACTTGGATCAACATTTATTCTATCAGTTCTGGGTTACATTCAGAATTTGTTTGTCAGCCAAACACATTTCGAAATTTAATTTCGTTGGATTGCCATTTCAGAGAGACAATTATCGCTTCATAAGCAATTTTTATATATTTGTGTAAGTAAAAAGAACATAATATTTAAAATTAATATTATAGGTTCGGGTTTTTGAGATTTGCCCATTTGCTCATTCTTTTAGATTTATAATAGTAATAATATATATATATATATATATATATTATTATTATTATTATTATTATTATTATTATTATTATTATTAATGTGGAGAAGTTTTTCACTTTAATAAGCAGGGTTATGACGACTTTGTAGGTTCATGAAGACCTTCACGAAACTTCTAAGTCGGCATGACCCTGCTCTGTTCAGATATCATCTTCTTCACATAAATCCTATCAACGCCCTATCTCTATCTCCTTATCGAGAACTTCTCCAAAAGAAAACCAGCTTGCGGAATTATCTTTTATCAATAAATCACTGAAAAGACAGCTATCTTGGCACTAAGCATCATCACAACCCAACATTATACATGCATATATATATATATATATATATATATATATATATATATTGTAATTTTGTTATAAAATGGTTTATAAAATTGTAATATCGCTACACAAAAATTAACATGCTCCAGAACGAAACTGTTCCCACTATAAATCTTCATGGTTACATAATTCTCAGTTTGATTGAACAATATTGACACACCTAAAGCGCTTTCTCTAATTACCACGCCATAATTTTCTAAATAAACATAAATTCATCTTATATTTTAAGAATAAATTATTTTCACCAATTTTGAACATATCACCTGAAGAAGAACAGTATTCTTCTGAAACATGAATATTTTGCTGTCGTGATATTACGCTTTTATAATCCACTGTAATAACAAAATTACAACAGCACTCTTTATAAAGTAAATACTTGAATAGTTGATTTGTGTTTTTTACTTTTTTGTAATATATATATATATATATATATGTGTGTGTGTGTGTGTGTGTGTGTGTGTGTGTGTGTGTGTGCGTGTGCGTGTGTGTGTGTATTTCTGTGAATGTGTCTCTGTGCGTATTTCTGAGATAATATATTGTAATTATTTACATTATTTACAACATTTAAACTGTTGTCCTCCTTTTTAGTACCATTTGTATGCCATCGTTATTGCCATAGTCACGAACAAATAGTCACGAACAAATATCAGGGAGATGACTTAAATTGAGATAACTAAGACATCTGGAAGTACGTGAATCATAGAACGAGAACAAACTACTACATTGATAAAAAAAGGTTTAGTTAACAATTCTGATCACCTTAAGTAGAGTACAACATATTTTAAGTTAATCTATACCTATTGGTAAAAGTGACCAAATTCAGAGATATGTAAATATAATGGTAAACAGTACCAAGTGCTGAAAGTTGGTTTCATGATGAACGTATTTTTCAGGACGTAAAATTTGTGTTCAAGCATAAAATGACGAATGATTTGTAGAAAATGGAAACAGAAAAGAAACTAATACTCTATTTCAGAAAAAGACATTTGAAGTTTCTAAGGTATATAATGAGGATGGAACGCTTAGAAAATTTGATACTCACGGGACAAATATAAGATAAAAGGGACAGAAAAAGACTGCATAGGACATATTTGATGAGCAAATGATGGCGGAATAGGGCTTTGGAAAAATAGCCCAAGAGCAAATTCTTTTAAATTATACAAAGGAAAGGAAAAAGTGCAAAGCCATGTTTGCCTACGCCCTGATAGCACAGCACCGCAGCACATAGTAAAGAAAAAGGAGTTAATCGTTGTTTATAGTGAAAAGGATGTTGTGGAAATGATTGCCAATAATCACTAAAGGGAAACGTTATAAAAAAAAGAAAAATCTGTTGGTAAGTATAGTGTGTGAATTTGTGGTTCAGTGAATATCGACTCGGAACGAGAAATCGAGGAGCCAAGTTCGAATTCCAGGTGAATTTCATCTATCTGTCAATTACCTCTAGTTACGGGTTAAATAACAGGGCAGATTGGGTTCTATAGCCTTCTTTGGCAACTAGTCTACTATAGAAAGCAATGGCCACCTAACGCGGGATAATCTTGTACCCAGTCAGTCATGACTCATTTGAGACATGATAGCCCAAACGTGTATCACGTATGGCAATTAACTGACTGACTTCTAGTGTAAGGTCAATTTGGAGAAAATGTAAATTAGAAATGTGTGAAGTTGATTTCTTCAATCAGTAGCACGTGTTTGACAAATAAAAAATAAGTTGTACCCGAAAATAATGTTTAACCTCGGTTCAAATGCTGACATCTGGTACAGTCATAGAAGCATTAGACAGAATTGGTACTACAAATTTTGTGATCTACATGATGAAATTTTTAAGCCATGACAAAATGGCAAGGTCTTCCATTAGTCCGTTTCTTAAACTTTCGTCGTAATGTAGCTTCTTTGTCCCATTTCTATAAATATATTTATGGTAATTATGATGAAGTTTCTATTATGCTACCAAGAATTGAGGAATTTTGGCGCAGTATTAGATTGGCAGCGATGTCTCTTTTTTCTTTTCTCAAAATTTTTGCTTGTGAAATACTTCAGGCTCGACGCTTTGAAGCCAACTTTCATCTTCAAAAATTTAAATCCAGTGTCAATCGTTATCTTCTATCTTGATTACTGAATGGTCTTGCTCTTTAATAATGTTTGTCGTTTTTCTTATTCTTTCACACGCAGTTAACATCTGTGTCTCAATGGCTTTACTGTCTTGCTTAGAGTGAAATGATTTTTGAGCATCTCTTCTTAGTAAATATTCTCCAAAAAACCCATACTTTTTTCTGTTTTCCTTCAATATTAAATAACATTCTTTTCTGAATAATTTTAATGCTTTACACAGCTTTTAATTTTTCATATATAGCATGCCATGTTTAAAGCCACCCACTGAATAACCATTCGTTTTAATAAGCTGCTTTTCTACTATCATACTTTTAGTTTATGCTGGTTTTAGCAATAACCAGACATTCACTTTGGGGATACTGAAATCAAGCAGGTACAAAAATTTAAATACCTGGGAAATGTTCTAACAGTAGACGGAAAGTGCGATACAGAGATCCGAAGGTGAATTGGCATGGTGAAGGACGCGTTCCAGAGACATGAGACATGAAACTTTCTCTAGAAACAAATGAGAGAGTACTGGATTGCTATGTGATGTCAATTCTTTAATATGGCAGTGATTGCTGAACAGTATCTTCAAAGATGAAGGAGACATTTGAAGCAACTGAAATGTCGTTCTACAGAAGGATGATGCGGATATTATATACCGAGCATTTGAGCAATGATGAGGTTTTGGAAAGAATGGAAACGAAAAGGATATTAATATTACGCATCAGGATGAGATAACTAAAGTTTTTGGGACATGCAATGAGGAAGGATGGATTGGAAAACCTGATACTAACAGGCCAAATAGAAAGAAAAAGAGACAGAGGAAAGCAGGTGATGATATATTGGAAGGGCATGAGCAAGTGGATGACAGAACGTGGGTTGCGTGATGTTAAAGGAGAAAGAGTGCTAAGAGCCACCAAGGATAGGGAGACGTGGTAGGCCATGATCGCCGACCTCTTGAAAGGACAGAGCACAAAGAAGAAGAAGAAGAAGAAGAAGAAGAAGAAGAAGAAGAAGAAGAAGAATCTTGTTCAAATTTGATCTCATTGAAAGCTACGAAAATTTGAGTCGGAATTTGTAAATCCTCTGCCGTCATTTCATATTTTGAGGACCAAAATCTTCCGTCATCAATTTTGTATTTTTGCAACAAAATTGCCTGACGTCATTTTTATATTTGAAGCACCAAATTGTCTGGCGTTATTTCCGTATTTTGAAAACTTAAGCTGAACCCGAACCTAAATTGAAAATCTTAAATACAATCCATCGTTAAAATTACTATAAAAATGTCAGGTTTCCCGTATTCCACCAGTATGTGTCTGAAGCCAAACAAAAAGAGTACTAATTTCATAGATGACTGGATTTGCCCAATTTTCACTTTGAGAGACTTGGTACTCGTACTTGTGACTGTTGAATTATATCCGCCGTAAAATATCTTCCCACATACGAAATGATGAAGGCCTCTCGGTAGTCTATCGTTATTTACTTGAGAACTGTTCAGACGAACTAAATTCCTGTTCAACTTGATCTGCCTCTTTTCACGAAGAGTTGTTCTGTGAGAATAACTCCCAAGAGAATGCTTCCTAGATCACTACAATCATAATCTTAAACTAGGATTAACCGTTGTCTTCTCCACGTACCTCTATAAACTATATAACTCTCTAATTTGTGTGGTTCTTAGTCCTTGTACATAGCAAACACTATTGTAAACAACGTTCATTTTACCAGAGATTTTGATTTTTCTATAATAATTATAAATTCATCGGTCAAATCTATATTTTAGGTCTATAAAATCAAATCAATTCAAAACAGCGGTTCCCTAACGATAACTGAAGTTAAGCAATGTTGAATTCTGTCAACACCTAGGTGAGTGACAGTCTGAGATTATCAGATGCGTTTTAATATACGGGAAATATAATGGGTAAAGGATCGTAGTTTATCATTTAAAAACGGAGTTTCAATTCCTATTGGGTTCGTTATGTTCATTTTACATGCAAATGTTATTGGGTAAGGTACTAATCCTGCTATTCCTTCTCCAGGTCTGAATTAACTATTAAAAATTGCATCACTAATCTATAATTATAAAAAATGTCTTAAACTTAAAAAATATTTTCTGGTTTAAATAACCTGTAAAGGGTTAATAATTTGTAGAAAATGATTTTTTTTAGTTTATTTGTAAAACGTACGGTTATATGTCTTTAACTTTCGTAAATTCAATAGACGGTTAGTGTTACCAAATTTACTTTGTTTTATTGCTTAACAAATCCAAATACTTATATGAAGAAATAAAAGAAGAATAATTAAATTCGTAACATCATGATTTTAATCATTTCAACCCAGACAAGGTGGGGGTGCTACTAGTGGGCAAGAGGTTACAGGGCGTGGAAGTGGAAGAAAAGACTAAGACGAGGGAGGATTGAGGAAAGGACCAAAGCTGAACGGGATTCTAGAAGACAATATATGGTGCATGATGTGGCATTGAAATTTTGGAAGATTGTAAATATCAGGGAAGCAAGTAAACGGAAGGTATTTCCACAGAAAGGAAATGTGAGCAAAAATGCCTTGGAGTAAAAGAGGGGATAGCATTTAGTTATTTTAACAGTAACAAAGTGAGACCTTAATGCCAATCTAGTACGTTTAAATTTAGATATTCGAGACCCCAAACAAGTCTTGTCAGAGTAGTAGCCATAACAATACCTTTTGGGGGGGAAAAGACAGAGAGAAACAAGTCACATCGGGGAGAAAAATGACTGAAGTCAAGAGGCCTGGTCAGGTTCGATTTCATTAGAGATTTAATAGGATTTTGTCAAGTATGTGCAGAAAGAACACAAAAGCAGATGTGGTAATAGTATTCAATGCGTGAACGATTGGTAGGTTTTGTATATATGCAACATGGATTCTACCGAGATGATTTTCTGACTGCACACAGAGACTTAATTTTTAGTATGTGCAACTATTAATTCAATATAGTCGTTCTACTTCAAGTCAGTGGAAACCTTGAGTCCAAGAAGGCGCAGTGTGTTGGCAAATTATTTTAAAAATTTTATGTTGAAATTTTGTTTTCATAGATTTATTTACTTTATTTTTTAATTTATTTTGAAATAATTTTATATTTTCATTCCAATTATTTTATATATATTTCTTATATATGTATGATATGTTTTGTATTAACTAGCTGAGGCTGAGAAATAAAACGGAAGTTTATTTGAGTTAGCAGACATCTTTCTGCAGCTTCGGTAGCGGACATTTTCCTTACATGTGTAGGCTTAATTAGTCACAAATTAATCAATATGTCTACAGCAGTCATAAAAGGGAGTACAAAATATTTTCTTTCAGTCAAAGTGCTAAAGATATTATATGGATATACAAAATTATATAAAATTTAGCAGTATAGCTCGGCGTTGCTAGGGTGTAATGAAAGCTTTAAAACTAATCCATGGTTCCGGAGTTCAGACTCTTTGGACGTTGGCACGAAAGACTAAAAAGCAATAGTTATTTCCAGTTAAAGCGGAACCAACGACTGAAAGAAAAATGTTTCCTGGTATCGATATTGAATAAGTTTTTTTTTCGTCGTAAACTGTATTTTGAAGGTTAAATAAGTCTACTGAGTAAATGGTATCATGGCTGAGACTAAGAACTACAATTATACCTACTTAGAGCCAAACCCAAAGCAAAAACTAAAATAAAAGGGCTGAAAAAAAATACAGGTAGATAAACAGACACACAAACAAATATCTTGCCTTATATATATATATATATATATATATATATATATAATATATTATCGATTTTCTGCACTATTGTACGAACTGCAACCTTGAAACTTCTGAATATCGTTTCTTATGTCTTTTTCTATGAGTGTATCAAATTTGATTAAAATTGAACTACTCCTTCTATAACCCGATTTTTTCGATTATCGATTTTCGATATTTATCGGGGTACCTCGACACAAAACGTAACTAAGAACACTGGCAGACGCTTATAGTACAACTGTGTAACTTTTCAAGAAAATCGGTTCAGCTGTTTCAGACTCTATAGGTAACGGACACACATACAGACACACACACACATACACATACAGACAAAGTTTTGATCTAATGTATAATTTGATAAAGTCAAAATTTTTCATGCTTAATTAATAGTTCAAATGAAAAAGATTTATTCATCAAAATATATCACAAAATATTATATTGTCTGTTGCTATAGTTATGCCCGGATCTCAATTACATCTTTGTTCCACTGAGCTGACTTAAAAGAAAAAATATTTCCTTAGACACTTTTTCAAATTCATTTGCATTGTTTAATATCTGCCCGCCCGAGAAATGAGCCATCCCTCGAAAAAAAATAGGTAATCTGATGATGGCTATTACTTAACTGCAAGAAAAATTGAGGAATTAATTCCAGCTTTTTGAGATTAACCTGTTTGCACTTGGTCATATTAGCAGTTTGTGGTGGATTACTGTTATGCACTAGATGCGTGTGTACTCGATTGATCAGTGCTGGGTAGAAGGTTTTCAAAGTATCATACATTTATTGCAGTTGTTGAGCATGCACGTCAAGTTTCACAGCTTGACCACCATCTGAGACAAAGTCAAATTACAGTATCCCTTTGAAATGTTACCAAATACACAATTTGACATTCTCTTCAAACAGCCCGTTTGACAACAGCATCTGAAATCTGGCTGGTTTCTCTCATCAAAACTACAAAACTAGATCATCCCTAATTAGCATTCGACGCCCAAAATTGACACTTGAAGTTTTGCCAGCAGTTGTTTGTAAATATTTACACATTTTTCAGAGTGGTCATTGGTTAGTTCAAAAAGAAATCAACGGTTTCTGTTCAAAAGGCTGATTGTAGGGAGGTATGTATTTATTTTGGGTAAAAAAGACTATGTCGTGTGCACAAAGTACGTGTGCTTGTGATTGGATGTTGGTAAAAAATTCCAAGCAAGATCCCATCTTGTACTACAGGGCCTCCTCACGACCTTAGTCTGTCTTCGAAGCTGGTGTCACTTACCTTAAAATGTTTTAATCAATTTCTGTTACACGTTATTGACAGTTTCTAGCACTTCCACATCATCAATTTCTTTTGCCAGTCATTTTACACAGATAGTGTAAAATTATTTTAATAACATTTTTTCAGTATCAGGATCAAAGCTGAAAAGTAAAGAACAAACAATTAATGTTTATATGTTATTAATAAAAATAGTTACAATTTGATATAATTAACCAAATATAACAAAATTATACCTTGGACGATAGGAGCAGAAGATCATTTGTGTGAACACTTATAACTAAACTACGTCTTTTCAGGAGTAATCATTCATGATAAAGAGGCATTTCATTTTCAACAGATTTCCAAACAGTAATCAGGTTTTCAAGCTGATCAAGAATGTGAAGCGCAAAACATTTGTGAAGATCATAGGGCACCGGGTTCCTAACTATCTCGACCTCCGATAGTAATCTGAATACCAAAAAACGTCACATAATCCGCTTTGCACACTGTATTCAACAGTGCCCTCAACTGAACGCGAGACATATATATATATTCTAAGGCACCTTTTGAGTGTTGGTTTTTATTTGAGTCTAAATAGTTGTATATCCTACAATTCTATCCTTTTTACTTTTCAATAAATCTTATTTCAATTACTCTATCATTTGTAGTCTTTGGTTTGTGTCCAATGAATTTGTGTAAGAAAGTGTTCAACCTCTTTTATACAACTGAAAAGATGTCTAAAATTATACAATGGCTTAAGCAAATCTTACTGAGTGAAATTGCGCAAATAATGCTATTCGGAAACAGGTCGATGACCGAGCTAGCACAAGATTACTAATCTTCGAGCCTTACAATTTGAAACTACTAGAGTTTTACAAACTGTTGGTCATGACATAATGTGCTGGTCTTGACACAGTGTACTCGTTCATATATAAAATATTATATCTGATTGTTGTGCGTTTTGGTGCGGTTGATTTCTTGAAGCGAGAAATCGTGGAGCCAGGTTCGAATTCCGGTTACATGCCCTGCAGTTACTTATGCGCAAATACCAATGTTCCCATCCCTCAAGTTATGAATTAAATAACTGGATAGATTGGGTTTTATAGCCTTCGCTAGCATCCAGTCTACTAGAGGTGGTAGTGGCAACCTGATGTCTACCTAAGCGCTGTTGAGCGAATTCAGGGCACAGTGAAAACAATAATATCACTGTTGCCCAACCTCTGCATCTCTGACTGTCTCCGGCACGTCTCG
The DNA here is from genome assembly GCA_037127315.1 of Ascarosepion bandense. NCBI lineage: Eukaryota > Metazoa > Mollusca > Cephalopoda > Sepiida > Sepiidae > Ascarosepion > Ascarosepion bandense. Next base: position 2,667,571 of record JBBBDQ010000493.1, on the reverse strand, counting down.
CTTATGTCGTGCCACCGGACCCATATTGAATCGGAAGAGAGATTGAGGCTGACGACCATACGCAACTCTACCTCACTTAAATCCAATTAAAGCGCAAGTCATGGTTTCTACCATCACTTCAAAGCTCTATAGACAATTGGTAAAAAAGGAACAGGTGTGGACCCACTGGCGGCCGTAGTCAACAGACTCTTCCATGCAAAGATTGGCCTTATCAGCTACCTCCGTACCTACCCAAAAAAATCTTAGTGACTAGAAGTCGTGGTTTTCCTCGCCTGCAAGGGCCAAGTATAAGATATGTGTATAGTAATCTTTCTTTTATACAGGTTTCATTGAATATGACTGAACAAGTCGTTGCGATTTAGCTTTTTATTATATTTATTTGCTTTTATACAAGTGATTTCCTTTGGGTGATTCACTATGTAATACCTGTGCAGATAATATTTACGTTCGAGCGCTTTCAGCCAATCTGTTAGCCGTTATTAATTATATTTTTATATGAATATTTAGATTTCAAACACAGTCGACGGGCTTAAAGCAATGCTCAGATTAGAATAATAATTCGTAATTGTTTTTACTATTAATTCCCACACACGTTTATTAGTTTAGTCGCTGTTTTACCCACTAAATATTTCTTTCCCGCTGCCCTCTGATTATTATGTTCACTCGGACATTTTTCCTCATTACTTTTGTCAGAAAAGACACCAGTCTGTTCCTGACTGCAGTTCTTTCTAATTGGAATTCTGTTAAAACTAAATCTGATCATGACTGAACTCTTTTATGGTAAACTACTACATCTTTCTAATTGGAATTCTGTTAAAACTAAATCTGATCATGACTGAACTCTTTTATGGTAAACTACTACATCTTTCTAATTGGAATTCTGTTAAAACTAAATCTGATCATGACTGAACTCTTTTATGGTAAACTACTACATCTTTCTAATTGGAATTCTGTTAAAACTAAATCTGATCATGACTGAACTCTTTTATGGTAAACTACTACATCTTTCTAATTGGAATTCTGTTAAAACTAAATCTGATCATGACTGAACTCTTTTATGGTAAACTACTACATCTATTACGTAACGTAGCGAATGCAAGCAATAATAACCCTCCACACCTTACAATCCCTTTTTCTCTAAGTAAGTTAAATCATTTACCGTCAGTCTTTGTTGCTATTCTGCTATTCATTTGTAAAATCTCTTTCAATAGGTTACTCGTTGTTTTCCACTGGTTCTCTTTTCATCAGTTTCTCCCCTAAGTATTATCTCATTTGTTGTCAGCATTTGGCATCGTAGAAACTGGGACTGTTCATTTTTTATTGTAGGTATAATCATTTTGTAGTAAGCATTTGCCAAAAAAAAAAAAACTTCCTCTTTGTTAAAATGTTTTGCCTATGATATTATCAGCATTCATTCATAAAACCGCATATATAGCGTCTCACATCATCTGTGAGATTTCGTATTATTTTTTTTTGTTTTTACCATTACTTTTCTATATCTTCAAATATGGATTATATTTACAGACTATCAGCTCCATCAAACTCCGAAGAGTCTGGTTATGAAGACTCTGTTGATGAACTCCGTTCATTCCTCAATATCTATATTACTAGTTCGAATCGATAATAACAATAATAATAATAATATGTCAGCTTAGAATAATAATAATAATAATAATAATAATAATAATAAACCCCAGCTTAAGAGATATACAAAAAATTGTCTTATTAAGCACAGCCCACACACTAAGGAAAACTTTATCTATGTAATGCTAGGGATGATAGGGAAGATAGAAAAACATGAAATGGAGTCATAACAACACACACGACCTGCCTTAGGTCTCCCCGCAGACTTGGTTGGTAGTGAGACCAAAGCAGAAATCGAAATATGATGAAAAAATGACATAATAATAATAACAACAATAATTAAAAAAACTATTATATTTAAAGTATTATAAGTTTATTAAAATCAACAAACAAAATAAAACAACAGGAAAAATACGATGAAAAACAGTTTGATAATAATTTCTACGATATTATTTTTTGGAAAGAATACCTATTCATTCATATATTTATTGTTATTTATTTATTCATTTTATTTACTTATTTAATTCATTTTATTTTGATAACCCTATTTTCGACGACTTAATGAAAAATAACTGAATATACAGTGAACGAAGAAATTATTTTTATTTTAAATCTCACAGCACTAGTACATTTAAACGTATGACAACTTTTTCTTTTCCATGAATTTCCTTTTCTTCTTAACCATTATTTTTGTTACAAGGACTAGTGATAGTAGCCACAATGTTTTTTAGCAAAATACTCTAGCGTAGTGATGTTTTGTTTCGTTGAGCGGCTGCTACGCCCAAGTTTTTTTCTAAACCAGCGTCTTTCTATTTGAATTCCAATCGCGTCTCTGTCAGCTGTCGCTTGGCAACCCATTTAGGAGAAGGAAAACTCTGAACAACAAACTGAAACTCAAGGTGTTAATCCTGCCGCGGAGAGAATGGCTACTGCGTTATAAGGTCATAAACGATCACCTACAGGTTTGTAAAAGACGGTTACCCAACGAGGATGTGCATTGTGGTTCAGTGGATATCGGCTCGGAACGAGAAACCGGGGAGCCGAGTTCGAATTCCAGTTGAATCCATTGTGTTCACTTACACTTGGGTCCTATAGCCTTGGTCGGCAGCCAGTCTACCGCAGAAAGCAATGGCAACCTACTGTGGGATAATCTTCTGCCCAGTCAGTCATGTCTCTTTCGAGACATGATCGCCCAAGCGTGAATCACGTATGGCACTCAACTGACTGACTGACCCAACGTGCCGGGCAACTTTAAGTTAACATTTGGACCTGTTCGTCACTAGCGGGAAAAATATGAGAAATAAAATAAAAATAATAAGTCCAGTATGGCTCTTCCAGTGGGTAAACAGGGAGCCCGTTCTTCAGGAGGGAACCTACCTGAGGTCGAAAAATCTGCCATAGAAACAAACTCCTACACAAAGAATGAATCTTCAGGTTTCCACAACCACGATAATCCTAATGATATCCCTTAAAATTCATCAGCTAGATCTATAAATGTATATATAATGAAAGAAAAAATAAAATGGTATCTTGAGGAGTACAAAATCGTTTTAACTGCATTTCATGAGGGGTTACTCAAATATCAAAAAACTTCACTCACTAATTCATGACATTTGGCGAGAAAAGTTTGGACAAACAAATACAAAGTACATTGGCGAAAATAAATTAGCCAATTTACGAAGATATATCATGCGAAATAGCCAATGGACAGAGGCCAAAATTAATGAGATAAAAAGAATTGCAACCAGAATAATATTTAATATTTTGTAAATGTATTGCTCGTATTCCATCCTTAAAATCTCCTTGTAGTGCATTGACACCAGTTTGGGATTTAATTATTTGCCCATATCTAGGACCCTAACACGTACTACTAATCAGGGTCAGAGTGGACCTTGAAAGGACAGTAATTAAGAGGTGGTATCACGTTCCTCAGACGGATTTCTGCTGGATGTAGTTTATCGTCATGCAGAGGGGTAGACTCATTTATAAATGTATACACTTGTTAATTTTATACAATAATTTTTTATTAAAATTTCTGACATGCTAAATTTCATGGAATAGCAATATGTCAATGCAATGTTTGGTGACACCATTTTATATTGACGTCAGGGAAATGACCAGAAATATGTCAGCTGGTATTTGATATATGTCAAATAATTATGAATAAAGTAACTTGATTTATCTGAATTCTGCACGAGCTAGATTGTAGGTGCAAGGCAAAGGGGACATTTTACTTCTAACGTGTTGCCATATTTGACCTCCCTATCTGTATAGTATCAGAGGTGCGCGAGGAATTCTTGAGAGAAAACATCGCGGTAACAAAAATTATACTTACTCAATCGCATCGACATTCAATGCGGTAGGAGTAGACCATTTTGAGGCATCTGATGTCTTTTGGTTTGAGGAGAATTTAGGAGACTTCTACTAAATTAAGTAGCCATGACCAATACGTTGGTCAGACATGAGATCAATTGAGCATAGAGGAAATCATAAACAGTTCTCAAAAAGTCTTAGCAGAACATCTCACCAGAACTCCAGACTACATGTGGAATCGTGGCCAACTAGAAATGCGGCACCATAACCTTTATAAAGAGAATCAAGAAAGATATTTGACACCGGCACCTGAATTTTGCTGCGTTAATATGAGTATTATTTTGAGATTATTACGGTCAGTTAAGTGCCAGACGTGATACACGATTGGACGATCATGCCTCGAAAAAGACATAACTGACAGAGTAGAAATTTTTCTGTAGGAGGTTTTTATTACTTTCTGCATAAGGCTCGTTTTGAAACAAGGCTACAGAACCCACTCTGTCCTGCTATTCAGCCAATAGATGGAGAGAGAAGAGACGGTTTAATATCATCCCACTTGTATTTACGAGTAAATAAATGCAATTTACTATAATTAAAGTTATATAACCCAATTGTTTTTAAATCATGTATTGAACACTTATATTTATTGTCATTCATAGATAATTATGAAAGTGAAGAGACAGTTTTTATTCAGTAGCACAGTGATAATGATTTTCAGTAAACACTGAGTTAAAATCATAAGAAAAGAAGAAAATAATAATCGTAGCACAAATGTGTATTTTATTACAATTTTATATAGGATTCTCTAGAATAATAAGATATATTTTAAACTTAAACTTGCTATACTGACGTTCAGGTCTCGAACTTGTTTTAACTTAATAAGTAGGATAATTGGATAAAACATACAAACAAGGAATTAGATGGAGAGTAATGTGAAGATTTACTCAGGAATGGCAAGCTAAAAACATGATTATTAAATCCTTGCTTCATAAGTTTATGTTTCTTTTAAAAATTGCTAATTTCTTCTTTAACCTAATAATACTTTCCCCATAAAATATTTTCAATATATCTTTATGGGAGAATGTAATAACCAAAGTTTATCTAATTATATAAATGCAATGGCTTCAAAGAAATACGATATAATGATATTAGTGCAGTCTACGTTATGTATGTTGTGTAGTATCAGACAATGGAAAATATAGAAATGAAGTTAAGCAATCTTGAGCTTGGTTAATTCTTATATGGGTGATTGTTTATAAATATTATGTGCCGTAAGTTCGGATGTGCGAGTGGTATAATGATAAACGAATCGGAATTCGTAATCGTTAAGCTGAATTACAATTCCAGTTGGTATCGTTTGATCCAATTTCGCGTAAATTCAAAAGATTTGGATGTACTTATTCTCTTCCATCTGTGGGTTTACTAGTAAGACTTCTAATAGCAAATGATTCAGTCAGTCAGTTAAGTGCCATACGTGATAAACGCTTTGGCGATCATGTCTCGAACGAGATATGACTGACTGGGCAGAAGATTATCCCGCAGTAGTTTGCCATTACTTTCTGCAGTATGACCATGGCAAATGCTTACTATCTCTAAAATTTGGCAAATGATTACTATCTCTAAAACATCTAAAAATACTTTTTCTGGCTTTCGAATAACCAAGCACATCCTACAGATTAAAAAGATAAGAATTCTCAACTCCTGTCTATAATATTCCTTCATTATTAACGTTCATCCGGTAAGGCACACGTCCGATTCGTTTAGGTTAAATCATTGACAGTCACAGCTTTATGAAAGAACAAGTTATTTAATGATGATATTATAACGTTCTTCTTCTTCTTCTTCTTCTTCTTCTTCTTCATCATGTGCTGTGTCCTTCAGAACGTAGGCTATCATGTACTTCCACGTGGTTCTTTCTCTCTCTCTTTCTCTCTCTTACTTGTCGCTCTCAATTTTTTACCTCTTTGTATATTTCTCAAACCCCCTTCCGCTATCCATTTGCTCAAGTTTATCAACTATATCACGAGCTTCCTTCCTCTGTCTCTCTTTTCTGCTATCCGTCCTGTGAGTATTAAATTTTTCAGACCCTTCTTCCTCATTACGTGTCCCAGGAACCTCATCCGTCACTTCCTCATGTTAAGTAGAAGTTATCATCTCATTTGCACTCTCTCTAACACATCATCGTTGCCCACGTGCTCAGACCATGGAATCCTCAACATTCTTCGGTAAACTCACATGCTGCCTCAGGCTTGTCATCATCCTTGATAAGATCGTCCAACATTCACTTTCATACAGAAAAGCAGATATCACATAGCAATCTTCTACCAAGTCTAAATATGACACATGTGACACTTTGTTTTAATTATAATTATGTTGTAACTCTGTTTAAGGGATTACAAATAAAAACAGGAACACGTGATTAGTGTAAACAAGTGTATTAACAAAATAACGGGTACAGGTACAATTTGCCAGCTTGTTCCACTAGCTGACGAGCAAGCGGTGCTGAATATCAAAAGTTTCTGTTCGGTCAGTCATTCTACGATTGTCTGATTCATACCAGACTGGTACTCTCTGGTGACTACTAGTCACATGGTATTTATGCAGGTTGGGTTACTCCATTACTATGTTAATGGGTAGGTCCAAAGCTGTTACTCCAAAGGTGTATCAGTATTTCTTTCGTTTAGGATTAACCATGAGCTGATCTGTAAATTTCCTCTTTCGTGGCTCTGGCGTAGTTTGAGGGGATTCAATATCAAAAGTGTCGTAGACGGTTTCTATGGCCTCTACATCTTTTTGTGGCATATCATTTGTTCCTCAGTCAGACTTTGGCATATCTAATTTAGGTGCATCTTATGTCCAAATTTGGGTCCCCAGACTATATAGATCATGTTGCCGACTCTTTCCTTAATTTCTCCCAAATAACAAAAAGAAACATTATTTTTGTACCTTTTGAAATAAACCTTATCTTTAGGATTATAACGTTTGTTTAGTAACGTAGAGATTTTACTTTGCTTAGTTTATGTCGGCAACAGTTTGTCGAAGACCAAACTCATTTTTTGACCAAGCATGGCTTCCGTCTGAGATCCAGCTGATGATATGTTAGGATTCGGAGTGATCCTATACACTTTTAGAAAACGTTGTAGAGTCATATCAGTAGGTGAGCCGTATGCCATTTCTAAGGCCCTATTCATTGTATCCATAGATCTCTCCGCTTGTCCATTAGATCTGGGATAGTATTGTGGTGTTGTGAAGTGTGTTGGTTCTGAAAAGTCTCGCAGAAATCTTTGAAATCAGTCGAAGTAAACTGAGTGCCATTTTCACTGACAAGACAAACAACAACACCAAATCTCGCGAACAACTCGTGCAGGAAATTTATGATTACTGCTATGGTGGGTTTCCTATATCTTAGTACCTCTGGCCACTTATCCAGCACTATCAAATAGTAAAGATCTTGTAATGTTTCTGCAAAATCTACTTCTATTCTGGACCACGGTTGTTCAGATTTTGGCCAGGGTTTGTGGATACTGGGTGGTGCCTTAGCTGCCAAGACCCAACCTTGATATATTAGCAATGTCCTGGTCCATGATCAGCCAGTACACAAAGCTTCGGATAAGGCTCTTCATTCAATTAGTACCCGGATGGCCCACGTGAAAATCCTTAAGTATCATTTTTGTAAGGTTTTCGGAATAGCATAGCAAAACTGCATAGCAAAACATTATCGCACACTGAATAGACGTCTGAGGTAAATACTTTTTGTGCTAGTTTTTGCTTCGTGGCTTTAATAAACTTGTCGTTTACGATTTGATTTCTTAAAGTGATACCGGCAGTTCTCTAATTGTGTTACATATCATGGTCTCTATTTCGCTGTCAATGCGTTATGCGGAAAAAACTAAGTCCTCGAGGGGCTCATTTTGTTTTGGTATCAATCTTGAGTGTCCGTTAGCGCGTGCAGTCTGCTTAGACTAGAGGTATTCTAACTTGAAATCATAATTTAATAAGATAGTCCCCCATCTTAACAGACGGTTTACAGCAAAGACGGTTAGTCCCTACTTTGAACAAAAGATGGTCAAAAGCGGTTTATGGTCCGTCTATAAAATGAAATGATTGCCGTAAAGGTAACGATGAAATTTTGTTATAGCGTATATAATGCCGAAAGCTTCTTTTTCACTTTGGGAGTATTGTTTCTTCGCTGGAAGCAGTGTCCTTGACGCGTAGGCTATTGATTCTTTAGAAAAATCTGTCGTCCTGTGGAGCAAACATGCACCAAATCCATAAAAACTGGCGTCGCTAGCGTTTATTATTTCCAGTTTTGGATCGAAATGCATAAGAAAAATTTCTGACGTCAGATTTTTTTCCAAACGTCCATTGGCGTTCTATAGTTCAGATCCATGTGTTATCCCTTTTCAAAGTTGATTTAAGGGTGCGCGCGGTACATGCATGTTTGGAATGAAGTTTTGATAATAATTGTCGAGTCTCAGAAAACTTTGAAGTGAAGTCGTATTTCCGGGCGCCGGCCTATTCCGTATAGCCGTGGCCCTATCAGTGTCCGATCATCGACCGTTCTTGTCTATAATCTGACGTAAATATCTATTTTTTCTAAAAAGAACTCACACTTGCTCTATTTGATCTTAAAATCATAATCTTGTCTTCGCTTGAACATTTCATGAATATTGTCTTTTCTTGCTACAAAGATACGCGATGGCAAAGTCAAGGCCGACCAGCATGGTGTCCATAACCTGCTCAAAAATGGCAGGCGCGACTTTAACCCCAAACGGTAACCTTTCGTATCTGTATAAGCGTCGGTGTGTGTTTATACAGAGCAGCTTAGCACTTTCTTTTTCGACCGTTTAATTTGGTAAATACTTCCTCCGGACTTGGTAGATGGTAGCGATTGTCTTGAAGCGACACATTCATACCGGTTGAGAAATTAGATTTCCTTAGATTGCTTTTTGACATTGACGGTGGGGGCGGCCCACTGACTATATTCTATTTTTAGCAGAGTACCGATACTCTCGAGTCTGTCTAATTCCTAATCAGTTTGCTCTAAAGACGCAAACGGAACGTTGCGCTTTCTCTTAAAAACCGGTTGAATATTTGATTTCAACTCTAGTTTAGCGGACATTTTAGTGCATTTTCCTAGACCAAGTGCGAACATCTCTGCAAAATCATTTTAGGTTAGATTTCAGGCTTTCCGTCTCGGATGAAAAAGATTCTACTTTTTTTTGGCAGGTCAGACAAATTAAATGCCTGTATCCAGTCAGGACCTAATAGGTTTTCTGTGCTCTTCAATACGTAGACTTTTAGTTGTTTTCGTAGGACCAAGTAGTGTGATATTCGTGATAAATTTTCCTTCGAAATTTATGTTTGTGTCATTAACAGCTTTGGCTATTTTGTACGATTTTAACATAGTGGGTCTATTTAATCTTTTCCAAGTATGCACATTAATGATTGACAGGTCTGAGCCTGAATTGAGTTGTAAGTATATCTCTTTACCTAGGATTTTAACTACGACATATTTTCGTAGGCTTTCTTCGTTATATACGAAGGATTGTGTTTGACGTAGATGACTATTGATTCTATTTTTATTTCTACAGTAAGAAATTTTATGCCCAATGTTATTTAGATATCAAGCATTTTTTGCACAGTCTTTAACCCAATGTAATCTTCCACATTGGTTACACGGGCTGGGTATATTTTTTTCTTTTTATGAATCCTGCTTTAGAAGCATGAGTATTCGAGTAATTATTATTTCTTCTGTACTCGGTTTTGTTCGTTGAGCAAGTTTTTGGTTGTCTTGTTGAAATTTTAGAGTCCAGTTTAAGATGTTGAAACTATCTTGGACAAATGGGATTGCAAGACTATTAATAGCCGTAATTCTGTTTTGAAAATTCGATTCAGTTTTTACTATCAGTCGTAGCCTCCTAAGATACTCTTTACGCACTATTTCTTTCATTTTTTATGGTGAATCTTATCACTCTCATACACACCTAGGTATTTATAAGCTTCTTCTGGCTTCAATTCTTTTATTGTTACAACAGCGTCTTATCTAATTGAGGATGTTTGTTGTAGCGATCCACGTAAAATTGTTGCATTAGTACATTTATTCAAATTGAATTTCATTCCAGTGTTTGTTTTCGCTGAAGCATTTTACAGTTTGCTAGAAGACCTTCCAGCTCGTTATCATTCTTAGCATACAACTTTAAGTCATCCATGTAAAATAGATGTCTTATTCTCTTTTGGGCTATTGTATAACCACATTTTGTCTTGTTAAGTTGGTTGGTTGGTGCTATTAATGATATGCAGCAGAGAAAGAAAGACAAAGAGGTTCCATTTATATGATTGAGGTAAAGGTTTGTTTTCCATATCGACATGCATTGTTTGATGAAATTGATCTTGACGGGTGATATCTTGTATATATTCAAAGTCTTCAAGATCCAGAAATGTGATACACTATCGAATGCTTTACGATAATCTATCCAGTCAGTACTAAGATTTTCTTTGCATTGTAGCGGTTTTCTAGGATCATTCTGTTAATAAGCAATTGGTCTTTACATCCGTAACAGCAACGATTGCATCATTTTTGTTCAAGCGGTAATATGTCATTTCTTTCCAAGAATAAATATGTCTGTTTTGTTAAAATAGATGTTAATAGTGTGTATGTTGCCGGAAGGCATGTAATTGGTCTGTAGTTTTTCGGATTGTTTGTGTCAATATTCTTGGGTAGAAAAAATGTAATTCCTTTCGTCATCCATGTAGGATTTTAGTGGGATTATTATTATTATTATTATTTCATTTTTCATCATATTTCGATTTCTGCTTTGGTCTCACTACCAACCAAGTCTGCGGGGAGACCTAAGGCAGGTAGTGGCGTGTTGTTATGGCTCCATTTCATGTTTTTCTATCTTCCCTATCATCCCCAGCATTACATAGATAAAGTTTTCCTTAGTGTGTGGTCTGTACTTAATAAGACAATTTTTTGTATATCTCTTAAGCTGGGGTTTCCAGGGATTCTTTCAATGTGTTGTTTTGTTCCATTTTTTATCATTCCAAGTGCACCTACTATCACTGGCACAACTCTTGTTTTCCATTTCCACATTTTTTCTATTTCAATTTCCAGGTTTTATATTTTGACAGTTTTTCAAATTCCTTGATTGCTATGTTACAATCCGCTGGACAAGCCATACCAATTAATAGACAAGTTTTCTCCTTCTGGTTTTTAACAATAATGTCTGGCTTGTTTGCTTCAATTTTTCTGTCTGTGTAGATGGTGTAATCCGATAGAATGGTTACATCTTCTATTTCTGTAACCGGTGCTGGGTGATGTTCATACCAGTGTTTGTTTACAGCTTTTCCATAATGTTTGCACATTGCCCAATGTAAATATTGCCCAACTCTATCGTGGCGATTTTTATATTCGTTTGGGGCAAGCACAGAACAGCCTGAGATTAGGTGGTCTATTGTTTCTTGGTGTTTATCACAAAACCTGCATTTTGGATCCATATTATTATGCATAATATTTGCCTGAAAGTTTCTCGTGAAAAGACTTTGGTCTTGTGCTGCAAGTATAAATCCTTCAGTTTCAGACTTTAATCCAGATGCACGTAACCATCGATGAGTATTAACTTTGTCAACATTGGATTTATTGGCACGTTCTGGATATTGGCCATGCAGAGGTTTGTCTTGCCAGCGCTGTTTCATCTGTTCAAGAGCTTTATCTTTGGCTTTCATTTTCATGTTTTTTGCCGCAATAGTTGGTTCTTGGCTTCTGTTTTGCTTTTCTACAGAATCTACTAACTGTAAATCTTGTTTGTATTTACTGCCTTCTTTTATTATTGAATATTTTTCTTTCTTTCTTCATGTTGCCTTACTAATTGTATCATCCAATCCTTTGTTGTTTCTATGTATGTTAGTAAGCTAATAGTTGTTGTCTTGTATGACAATTCCAGCTGAATAAGACCTCTTCCACCTTCTTTACGGGATATGTATAGACGGTCTACATCAGCCTTTGGATGATGCATCTTATGCTTAGAAAGAAGCTTTCTTGTTTTAGCATCCATTCGCCTGATGTCGTTTAGAGTCCAGTTTAAGATGTTAAAGCTATATTGAACAACTGGGATTGCAAGGCTATTAATGGCCATAACTCTGTTCTGTGAATTTAATTCAGTTTTTAATATCATTCGAAGCCTTCTATAGTACTCTTTACGCACTGTTTCTTTCATTTTTTTATGGTGAATGTTTTCGCTCTCATTTACACCTAGGTATTTATAAGCTTCTTCTGGTTTCAATTCTTTTATTGTTACAGCAGGGTCTAAGCTAATTGAGGATGTTTCTTGTATTGATCCACGTAAAACTGTAGCTTTAGCACATTTATTCAAATTAAATTTCATTCCAATGTCTTCGCTGAAGCATTTTACAGTTTGCAGAAGACCTTCCAGCTCATTATCATTCTTAGCATATAACTTTAAGTCATCCATGTAAAATAGATGGCTTATTTTCTTTTGGCCTATTTTATAACCACATTCTGTCTTATTAAGTTGACTGGTTAGTGCTATTAATGATATGCAGAATAGTAAGGAAGATAAAGAATCCCCTTGAAATATACCTCTTTTGATGTTTATTTCATCAGACTTATAGGTTCCATTTATATGATTGAGGTAAAGGGTTGTTTTCCATATAGACATGCACTGTTTGATGAAATTGATGATGACGGGCGATATCTTGTATATATTTAAAGTCTTTAAAATCCAGGAATGTGGCACACTATCGAATGCCTTTCGATAATCTATCCAGGCAGTACTTATATTTGTCTTTGTACTGTAGCAGTTTTCCAGGATCATTTTGTTAATTAGCAATTGGTCTTTACAACCATAACAGCCACGTTTGCACCCTTTTTGTTCAAGCGGTATCATGTCATTTCTTTCTAAGAATAAATATGTCTGTTTTGTTAAAATAGATGTTAATAGTTTATATGTTGTCGGAAGACATGTAATTGGTCTGTAGTTTTTCGGGTTGTTTGTGTCACCATTCTTGGGTAGAAGAAATGTAATTCCTTTGGTCATCCATGCAGGAATTTTAGTGGGATCGTCAACCATTTCTTGAAGTTCTTTGGCTAGTTTTTATGTGCTGCATTTAAATAATATAGCCAAATGTTAGGAATTTTGTCTATACCTGGGAATTTCCAATTGTGTGCTTTTTTTAGTGCAAATTTAACATCATCTTCTGTAATTTCAGACCATGTCTGTTTTGGTTTATTTTTCATTCGTTCTATCTCTTGCGCAATCCAATGTACTTCCTTGCTATGTTCTTTAGGGCAAGCCCATATCTTTTCCCAGAACTGTGTGACTTCTTCCATTCTGGGGGGGACTGTCACTTCAATTCTTTTTTTACCTATTTCCCTGTAAAATCTCTTTGTATCAGTTCGAAAAATCTTGTTTTGTCTGTAAAATCTTGATCTTTTTTCATAGCGTCTTATCCTTTGAGCCTTCAGTTGGATTTTTCTGCTTTATTTTTTCTTTATTTGATAAGATTCCATTTTCATTCCTAATGTTATATTTTCTTGTATATATTTAAAGTCTTTAAAGTCTTTTCCTCGTTCTTACATTTATTCCTCTACTCAGTTAATCCAGTATTGATAGTTCACTTCTAAGTTGTTCGATTTCTTTTTCTATTTTTCTTTTCCAAGGTGGATCTTCACCTCTGTGAGACTGCCTTGTTTTTATTTTGATATTCAATTTGTTTGTTGCTGCTGATGCTGATGCATATATTACTTCGTTGATATTTGTATGAGTGTCTTCATCCAGTATTAATTTCAGTGCTGCATTATAGAGTTTAATAGTTCGGAGGTTATGTTTTGTTGGTTGTAATTTTGGGAGCTGTTCTCCTTCCTCCATTGTAATATTTTGTATTTGACTTAGGTGGTTTTTTATTTCTATCTTGGCTTCCTGTATATTGTTCTTATTTTCCGTCAAATAATTATCTTCGATGTGTTCTGAACTCGTTTTATTTTTGTCTTTTAACTGACTCAGATCACACTTTCCAGCACTTTTAAACTTACAGCATTATCTTCGCAGTGATTTGCGTGTTTCACGGTTTCTACTTTATGACCTGTGGCTTGTTTGATGTTATTACTTTTTATTTCTGATTCCGGTTCCTTTTCATATTTTGTTGATTCGTCTCTTCTTGTTACAATTCTTTTAATTTCATTAGTTTCAGCCTCTGTCAGTCGGTTATTACGAATAATGTACCTACGTACATTGGCTAATTTATTTTCGACAATATACTTTCTCTTTGCTTGACCAACTTTTTCACGCCAAATGTCATATGTTTGGCGAGTGATGTTTTTTTGAGGTTTGAGTAACGCTTCATGAAATGCAGTCATAACGACTTTGTACTCCTCACGAGACCATTTTATTTTTTCTTTCTTTAAATATACGGTTGTAGATCTAGCTGGTGAATTTTCAGGACCATCATTAGGATTATCCTGGTTGTGGGGACCTGAAGATTCATTCTTTGTGTAGGAGTTTGTTCCTATGGCAGATTTTTCGACCTCAGGTAGGTTCCCTCCTGAAGGACGGGCTCCCTGTTTATCCACTGGAAGAGCCATACTGGACTTTTTATTTCTATTTTTATTTTTCATGTTTTTCCCACGAGTGACGCACGGGTCCAAAATTCCACCCAAAGTTGCCCGGAACGTTGGGTAACGGTCTTTTACAAACAGGGTCCCGAAGCCTGTAGGGGATCGTTTGTGACCTCATAACGCAGTAGCCATTCACTCCTCGGCACGATTAACACCTTGAGTTGCGGGTTGTTGTTCGGAGTTTTCCTTCTCCTAAATGGGCTCCCAAGCAACATCTGACATATACGCGATTGGAACTCAGGGAGAAAGACGTTGGTTAAAAAAAAAAAAAAATTCGATAATATCTAAAGAAAAAAATCCTGTTTATATTAAAACAGAATTTCATATTGAGAAAAAGAAAAATTCAAATAGAGAGACGCTTGTTGAAAAAAAAAAAAAATTATTATTATTATTATTATTATTATTATTATCTTGAAGCAGATAATGATGGAAAGCAGGAAACTGGCGCCTCATAACCAGCTGTTAGTGTAGATGAAGCTGCACAACCTACGAAGGCAGTTTATATAGAAGTAAACTTTGATTATAAACATTCAAATTTAAAAACGCTCTCATTGGATCAAAGTGTCTTGTCTAGTTGCAGCTGACTTTATTGCACACTGAATTTTAATTACTCTATTTGCATCGTTCGAACGGTTATTCTCATCGTTGCAGCCATGTTCAGGGCGTTTCTGTCATTCTAACCTAAGACCTTCTTCAGGTGATATTATTATTGAACTCACAACTCTCTGTATATAGCAATACAGGTTAGGACAATGTAAATGATAACAAAATGAAAGATGTCGAAAAGAAAACAAAGATTAAAAATGAAAGCATTTCACATTATTTACATTGTTCGGACTGTTGCTCTCATCTACATTCTCCTATTAACGAAGTTTCAGCCATTGTACGACCCGGGATTCTTCAGGTAGTATTAATAAGAATTTCGAACCGAGCTATTTATTTAACCCGCAAGGGTAGATTATTCTACGTCAGAGTCCCATAATTTTGAATATCTCAGATTCAGTTAAATTGCCCTAAGTAAATTACCTCTCTACGTTTTTGTTCTTTCTTCTAGTCAGGTATTAAATTCCCAACACTTTCAGTCAATTCACTTTTGGATTACTCGACATCCACTGTATAATAGCCCCTTGGGGACATCATTGAGGGAATTTAATTTTTAAATTTAATATTTTGAAATATAATCATACTGGAAAACGAGGTAAAGGACAGTTGATATTTATGGGGTAAATATTGTGGAAAGAGAGCTTAGAGAATTCGACACTTCCAGGGTATACTTAAGCACAAATATTAATAATATTCGAGAGGAACCCAAAAGAAACAAAAAACTTCAAGAAACAGTGAGTTTTCGTTTGAGACATAGGAAATCTACTCTATTGCTATGTAATATTCCAAAGTGCGTGTCGAGAGAAGGATATTGAAAATACCATGGGCGGGACGCACGAGTACTGAGGATGCTTCGGAGAAGAAGGACCTCTCCCACACCAAAAAAAACATCCTCACCATCAGGAAACAACAGCTGATTTTGCTGGGCCATGTAATGAGGAAGGCTACCTTAGTCTACTTGATTCTCACGGGACGGATGAGAAGATGAACAAGGGAAAGCCGCGAACGACATATCAGATAGAATTGAACAGATGGATGGCGGAGAGGACTGTGATACAACAGAAGAAGGGATACTAAGTGTAACAAAGGATAATGAAATATGGAGAACAATGATCGCCTACGTCCTAAAAAGACACTGCATATAGATAATGATGATGATAATATGGAATTTAATGAAGAACAGTTTATATCTAGATTAAGAAGAGAGTTGAGACAACGATCAGGTGGCTATATAAAATAAATCTGAAAGTCACATGGATACACTATGTAAGCAATGTAGAATTTTTATAGAAACAAAAAATTAGTCAAACGTTTTAATCATTTCACGGCAAGCAAAACAAAAAGGCCACGAAGATGCCAAAGTTTATTGACGGTAAGAGAATATGTGAAAAATATATTATTAATGAGAGAGAATAATAAAAGAACAGAAATGAAGAAAATGGAAGATAACGATTGGCTTTGCATTCATACCTTTAAAGATCAAAGTTGACTGGAAATTACAAAGCCTGAATTTCCATAAGCATAAAATTTACGGTTTTATTTATATATCTAAACTCTAAAATAATGAGACTTTGCTTCTCGTCTAGTACTGAGTTTAAATTCACAAAATCTAGGTACCACAGAGGAGAGTTTATCTAACAATTACAGTAACAGTATTTGTAAAAAAAAAAAAAAGAACAGATGTTCTAAGTTACCCGGTTATGAAAAATGAATGAAAGCTAGATGCTAGGTCAAGGCTAATAACATTGCAGATTCTTGCTTGGATTTCATCAAGAATTTGTAAATATATAGCAAACATATGGCAGTAATATTCAATGAATCGAGGAAAGGTACGCATATGATTGTGTAAGATTTTAGCAAGAAATATTTTCTAGCACGACATTTTCTAGCAATTGAGTCAATAAAATCTTTCCACTTCGTGTCAATGAAAAACGGTATCCAAGAAATTCGTGGCTCTTCTGGAAGTTAGAATCGGCCATGCTGATGGAAGGCAAAAGAGGCACACCTAGCGGATTCAAAGTGAGTAGTGTTGTTTTCGAGGCGTTACATTAGAATGGCATTCCTGCTGATAGTTAACGAAAGCGTGTGGGTCATTTTAGATTAGCTGTTTATTTGATATTGTTTGCAATCCTACTATGGGTGGTCTGAGATCAATGCAAACAAGACGTGGACTGACTGGTTAAGGGCCAGGAAGGATTGGGCAAGCCACTCCTTGGCGTACGTATTATATAAGCACATTACTTGCAGCACTTTTTTGTATAAAAAAAACCAGCAATATATTTTTGTAAAAAAAAACATATCAGCAGTACACTTTTGTAAAAGAAATTACTAATGCGCCTAAGAAAATTAAATTTCGTCAGTAAATGACCCATAATTTGATTTGACGCCAAAAAGTAATTATCTACAATATATTTGATTGTGAAAACAGAATAAGATCAAAGCTTCAAAGAAAATTAAATTTTGGCATGAAATGACCCATAACGAGTTGATATGCTATGACGCAAAGAAAGCAAATTCTCATCCATTGAGAAAACGTTATGTGAAAACTTACAATTTTTTCCGTCCACAGTAGTTCGCTAAGGTATCTGATTGCATTTTGAATATATTTTTCCATCCAAATCAGAATATTATTACGTATAAGGAGAAGTTCAATAAATATTGAATAGTTTTAAAAAAAAATTCAAAATAACTCAAATTGAATTCGTCGATAAATTATTTCTCTTATTTTGAACTGCTAAATAAATTCACAAATGGATGAAGTGATATGAATCGTCTACTTAAGCTGTCTTGTTAAAAAAAAATACGTTTTAAAACATTTTATAGTCTTTCTTTTTTCCCAAAGAAAAATAATTGCCAAAATGATTGATTTCATAACCGCGGAAATTAATGTCGAAGACAAGAACAACAGTCCGACAGGCAGACAAAACGTTCCAAATAGAATTTCTTACGTCAGCAAATATAAAAACAGTATCCCAACCAGAAATTACACCGTTTATTCATAACAGCATTCGTAAAAAGGCTAATTGGGAGGGCATGTTTGGTTTCTTTAAAAACAGGTTCGGAAATGTTTTTAACGTGTCAACTACAACGTGCAATCTGCGATCAAATTTCAAATTCTGGCGTAAATCATTTTTACTGTATGACATTTGAGAAACATTCAGTGGTTTTTGCTTCACTTCTATGCTCATGAAACAGGATTTTACCCCTCATTACAAAAACTGACTTCACTTAAGACATGTATCTCTAATCTCTTCTACAGAAAGATAGTGCAGATATCATCGTCCGAAAGTGTATGCAAAGACGAGAAAAATGAAAAAACAAATCTTATACATAACATCACGAAGAGGCTGTTTATATTACTGGGACACTTAATGAGAAAAAAGGCTAGGAAAATTTGATACTAAAAGGACAGATTTAGGGAAAGAAAGACAGAGGAAAGCAGTGCGTGACATATGACGATGGGTTTGAGAAAATCTATAGTAAAACAGGGTTTGGAAGAAATACCAAAAAAATTATTAACACATACAGGAGTCAGAAAGATTTAGAGAACCCTGATTGCTCCCGTCTCGAAAGGCCATGGCACATTAATAAAAAAAATCTTTGTTGCATACATTTGTTTTTATATACGTTTCTCACACTCGCTTTTGGTTTCTCTCTGTTCTTCACGCTTTCTGTTTCTCTCTATGATTCTAAACAGTTTTTTATCGATTAGAACACCATCTGTTTATTATATTATAAAATGAGTATTACACATTTTGTGACGTACATACCTTTGGATTCTCTAAAAACAAAAATAGGACAAATATTTATTAAACGAATCGAAAAGTTCAAAATCAAACAAAATCTTTAATAGGAATACAAGTTACAGCTGTACTAGTAATTTTGAAAACTACATAAAGAAACAAAACGCCGGGAAGTTAAATAGCAACGTAAAAAACAACATCATTAATAAGTAAATAATAAGATTCACCTTACAAAAATGTTTTGTGCTTCTCTGAAGATTAAACGAAGGAAAGACCAAGAGTGTTTTTTTCAGGAACCTTACAAATATGCAAGGAAGATATTTGATAAACCAAGAACAGGTGTGCTTAACATAGAGAAAATATTCTAGATGAACATTTAACAGATATGTACTCTGATTCTAAACGACATATTCCTTTAGATCATAATAGCAGTTTATTTTGGCCAGCCGTTCTAAAGTAAATTTTGACATGAAACCACCCGCATGCAAAGAAATTAAACGTAAAGTCGACAAATGTAGGAATAAATCTACACCTGACCCTAAGGAAATACCTTTCATTCTATAAA
Organism: Ascarosepion bandense; assembly: GCA_037127315.1. Lineage (NCBI taxonomy): Eukaryota > Metazoa > Mollusca > Cephalopoda > Sepiida > Sepiidae > Ascarosepion > Ascarosepion bandense. The sequence goes on along the minus strand of JBBBDQ010000493.1, from coordinate 2,648,127 downwards.
ATAAATGTTCTACACTTCTTAAATGGCTACATACAAGTTAAAATTAGCATAGAAAAATTATCATATCAGCCGACAGTGGGTGATACCAGAAGGGGTGTACATATCCAAAGAAAAGCATTCCAAGGACATCAGTCAATTTCGGCCAGTTTTGCTTCTCAATATAGAAGGAAGTATATTTTTCACAGATTCGAAGTTGACCAAATACCTTTTTGATAACGAGTATATTGATACTCCAGTACAGAAGGGTGGTGTTCTAGGAATAGTAGGTTGCTTAGAGTATGTAAATATTATTTGGGAGGCCATTCAAAAAAGAAAAATTAAAAAAAAAGATTTGGATGTCATTTTGTTCAGTTTAGCTAATGCCTACGGATCAGTACCTCACCAAATGATACAATTATTATTACAAATGTACCATATTCATGAGGAAATATCTAATATGCTAGGTACTTATTTTGATGGTTTCCTCATGCGTTTCACTACAAAAAAAATTACGACTAAGAAGAATAGACCTGAAGTTGGAATTGCGATGGGATGTACAGTTTCAGCAATACTTTTTGTTCTAGCAATGCAGTTGATTCTCAAAGCGACAAGCAACAAGGATGACGTTGTTGAGCTTGATAGAGTGTATCAAATGCAAGCAGTGAAGGCGTTCATGGATGACACTACAATCCTTTTAACTCGCAAGATATTAAGTTTGAAGGACGACCTAATAAGTTGGTGTAGAATGAAATTCTAACAAGTCCAGAAGTCTTTCTCTTAGGAAAGGAATATTGAATAAAAATGTAGATTTTGTAGTAGGTAGTCAAAGAAATCCTACAGTATCAAAAAACGCAGTTTAGGTCGGTGGTACGATCAATCCTTAAAATATACCAACTAAGTAAAAGAAACATTCAGATCATTACAAGATCTCCATAAAATAGATCTTTGTCCTCTAAAAGAAAAATACAAGGTATGGTGCTTAGAACAAGTACTTATTTCAATGCTACTAAGGCCCTTACTTGTATACAAATTTGTAATGAGTCAATGGAAAAACATAAACAGATATATACGAAAATGGTTGGGTTTGCCTTCAGGTTTGTCTCATATTGCATTGTACTGAAGACAAAGAAAGCTAGATTTACAATTTAAATCAATTGTGGAGGCGTATGAATCCGGAAAAACCAGCATTCAAATGATGATGGAGGACTCCAAACATAAAGCAATAAAAGCAGTATGTCCTACATTAAAAACAGACAGAAATAGAAGATCAGAGAAACAATAACAAGTACTAAAGACAATCTAGCTCTCAATGAAGTCGTCAGATAAACTCAAGCAGGAAAATAAGCATTAGGATTAAATGAAAGGCAATGGTGGTCAAAAACATATGGTAAAGGTCACCGAGACATGGTCATCCAAAATGTAAGGAACGAAGAAGATAATAAAAGAATGGTAAAATGAGTTCAAAAACCCCAACAAGACCAATGAACAAACTGGGAGGAGGCTCTGCAGAAATCTATCACTTAGAAGGACATTTGGCAGATGTCTCTACTCAGGTTGAGTTTTTTATTACGTTCTACATATGACCTGCTACCATCTAAGAACAATCTGGTTAAATGGAAGAAAGAGAGTAATCCTACTTGTCCCCTGTGTTAGAAAAATCCACAAAGATTAGAACATGTTCTTAGTTCCTGTAAAACAGCCTTTGCCAATGGAAGATATACATAGTAGCATAATAGTGCTTTGGATGAGGTGATCAAAATTGTAAAGAAATATATGAACTCTGAGTCATCTAATTTAACCCAGAAATTTGTTGCAGAGGGAAAAGATATGTCAGTTCTAAGCAAACAAGCAAATGTCAAACTATACCCGGAAAAAATATCCTTAGTTCTGGTGGCATTTGGGAGGTATCTGCAGACATTGCTGGTTGGTGTAACGATTAACCCAAAATAATATCAAGTAAAGGTCTGCGACCAGATATTGTTCTTCTATCAAAAGTGAACTAGAAAATCATCCTGGTTGAATTAACAGTACCATATGAAAGCAGGATGGAAGAAAGCCACGATTATAAAACCAATACAAATGAAAACTTAAAATTAGAGCTAATGAATGAGGGGTATAATGTAATTGGTAGGGCATTGGAATTTGGAGCAAGGGGTTTTGTTGCAGGCATTTTGTACCAATCTCGAGGCCAAGTTGGAATCAAAGGGCGTAATAGGGTTAAAAGTATAAAACGCCTAATAGAAATAACTGAAAATAGTTCTATGTTGATATGGAAAAAAAGAAATATTCCGTTGAGTGTTTCAGCGAACATGACGGCATGGCATATATATATATATATATATATATCCATCCTGTCTCACTTTAGATTATTTTGTTTTTATTATGTCTTAATATATATATATATATATATATATATATATATATATATATATAATCCACCACGGTTTACCAATTAGATTGGATTAGTGGATTATATATATATATATATATATATATATATATAATCCACTACGGTTTACCAATTAGATCAAATCATGGCATTTCACCCTGCATATATACTACATTAAGTCAACTTGTGAAATAACCCATATATTAAACACACAAGAGCATAATAATGAGACGGCAGTCTCAGGTGATGTGGACATTTTATTTACCAATGTCCCTTATAGAGCAATGATTAATACGTTATAAAGAATATGTACAACAGCATGTCTCTACCTTCACTAGAAAGGAGAGATAGATTAAGCATATATCAGGTCTTAGATACATTGATATCGACGGATATATAGAGATGAACAGCTTTGAATTTAACTTATGACGCCTGACATACTTAGATTTTCAAATTCCTTCAGTTTTTTATCACTTGTAAATTTATATTTTATTGCTATTCTTTTGAATTAGCGATAAATTTAGGTCCTGAATTATATTAAATAACACTTTTCCTTCCGAAATTCTGCACGTAAAATGTTGAAAAGAAAAATGGTAATCAATATGAAAATAAGATATTCATGCAAAATTAACGAGAAGAATACGAGACGCTACATTTCAATATTTCAACGGTTGAACACACCCGTGTTCATAAAGCAGTTAACGGGTGTACATTGAAAGCTAAATGAATAAATAAAAATAAGTTTTTATTATACAAAAGTATAACAGAGGCATTCATAAACTAGAAAAATATACATAATCTGTATTGTATATGATCGGTTGCTAGGTTATTTATTCAATGAGGAATTATTAATGTCTGAAAAAATATTTTCAAGTATCATATAGACAAAAAATACAAATTTATTGAGAACTAATGGGATTTATTTTAAAATAAAACAAGACATGTTTTAATTAAAAAAAAAACACGAAGATGTACGAGGTGCATATCATATATATATATATATATATATATATATATATTTCTATGTGTGTGTGTGTTTGTGTACGTATATGTATATATATCAATAAATCATACTCTGCTTGTCCTCAGATTATAATTGAGTACACATTTGCATATATATATATATATATATATATATATATATATATATATATATATATATATATCTTTTAATTTTTAAGAATATCTTTTTCTTCTTAGAAAGAAATATTCATTCAAACGATTCTTCCCCAATATAAACCAACTACGGATGTTCCTTCAATGCAGGATGTATAAATTCGGACCGTAAAATAATGACATATTTGCCTCAAATCCCGTAAGAAATTATTCACAATAAAAATAACCACTCTGTTACTTTGAACTTATAAAAGCCTTAACCTTTAGACCATTATTCAAAACAAGTATATATATATAGTTATTGTTTCTATGAATTATCTAACTGGGTGTTCATTTCGTTAAATGTACATTTATCACAAGACAAAGAGAGAAAAATTACGTTAACCGGTCAGGTGTAATTCAAGAAAAAAATTATTTTTTAAAAACAGGATGGTTTTAAATAAAAGTCAGCTAGTATTGAAACAATATGTTAATGTGTTCCATTATTATCATAGTCATTAATCTTTATAATCGTGTATGATTGTAGGGGCACTTCGCAGCTGATCTCATCAACCCTTCCTGCGACATAGTTTGAGTGATCACCGGAGAAATATTCGTTCGTATTTAACATTTAAACCTTTTTTTAATGATACCTACAGAAAGAACTTGATTTTGCGTTGCGACCCATTATAATTTTATGTTATAAATACAAGACAAATTTTGTTCACTAAACACATTTATTGATAGAGTTTCTATGTATATTGATTATGATTCGCACATATTGTAATATTCATATATCTATATATATTATCTATACCTAGGAAATGAAAATTAGTACTTTTAGAAAATATTTATTGCAGTTTGCGAAACAATCGCAAAGTAAATAATGAATGAGATGGAATTAGTTGGTGATTACAATTGGAATTCTACTTGCACATCTTCGTAGTTAAGTTTTGGTGCAGGGTCTCTTTGTTAGAGAGAACTGAGTTTATTAAATTCAAAAAGGCTCAATGACCAAGTTCCATAAACTCAATGGGAATAGATGATATATAGATCACAATACAACAAAATAAAACTGACCTTTATGTAACTTGGTTTCATCTCACGAATGCGTATGGATGGGTTCCTCATGAGCTAATTTGAATGTTGTTCAAATTTCCAGTTTCCTTAGTAAGGATGTTGAAATCATAACGAAATATTTCAGAGAATCATTTATAACAGTTCGTCGTTGGTAACAACATCAAGTAGCAAACCCTCAAGGCGTGTGATTTCACCATTTTTATTACGTCCATGGAACCCATAAAACGGTGTACAGCAGAGACATCAATGAGAGTGATTAGTAAGGAACAAATAGTTCCTTTCGTCTTCCAGAGCATTAATGGATTATATCACCATTCTTGTCACGTCTAAGCCTACCATAAGCTCTTCACGTGGCCGGGAATGAAGACTAAACCCCAAACAAATGCAGGAATTTGTGACTATTCTGAGGCTTTATAAGAAGGATTCAGTTCAACTGTGAGACTGACTGAGAGGCACAAGAGCAAAAAAAGTTCAGAAACTGGCACCAGGTGACCTTGAACTCATAGACAGAACCCATCTCATCAGCGACCTTCCATCATGGGCTGCTGTCCTGGCTTTCGTGGTCGTTCCAGGTGTATTTTATGACACTGTTTTGCTATCAAGATTCGCAATAATATATCAACAATTACCTGCGTAAGTGGTTTGGAGCTCCCCTCTGTTTCTTCACAGTCGGACACTGTACCGATGTCAGATACTTGAAACTTCCCATATACTCACTAGTTGAAGAGTTCATTGTCGTGACTGTGCGCCTTCACATGATGATGAAGGACTCCGACGATGATTTTGTTTCCAGTTTAGAGCCATGTATTAAATCTAAATAATGTGTAGTAAAAACCACCCAAGAAGGAGAATTTGAACCAAGGAGATTATACGGTTGACCCGGACCGATTGAGCTGCACTAAGTAGAACAAACAACCAGTTTTTATCTAAACAGTGTTCAAAGGGAAAACGGAACATGGTGATTGAGAAAAACAAGTATTTCGAGGAAAAGTTGCGAACAACTATTGCTTTGACTACGTTGAGAGATATTGATCCGATGAAGCTATTATGGAATACACTGATTACAATAAAGCTTTTGAGAATATCCTACCTTCTGCGATATACCTGTGATCTCGTATCAAAAGCAAATAACCTCAATCTGTGGCGATACAATGACATCGATGTACGCACATTAGCGAGGCACATTACCGCACGTGCTCATTGCATGCCCTTAACTACTGCAGATGTACACGTGTCGTCATTGAAGAAAATTGCTGGAAGTAGTCATGCACTTAATTAGTAAACAGAGTGAAGAACCCTAAAACAGCATGTAACGGCCAGAGAATCTATAATCTGCTTACATTTGGGAGGGGGATTTTTGTGCGGAAGACACAAATAACCCTCAAAATGTTGATATTGAGTGGAGCACGTAATTAGAGAGCATTTGTGGATCTTCACAATTCCTGTAATTTCCGGTACACATCATTCAGAGAGACGTATACTCTGACATTGTAGTCCGGTCTGAATCAAATAGTGAGTCAGAACAGTATAATTGTTTCCTCGGAGGGAGAGGGAGGAGTTGCAAGAGTGAAATACAAACATCCTACGAATCAGTGTGATTCGATTGCATGTAAAAGAGTTGGTCATGTAATGTCCTAACTATTCAAGTCATGGACAATGAGTTCTTTGGACGGACAATTGTTAGCAAAAGCTGTTGGTGGCGGCAGGGGACATTACAACCTTAGCCATCGAAATTGTGTTACACCCCGAGATTGGCATAAGACGTATGTTTTTTAAATGGTGTTTGTACGAATATATATATATATATATATATATATATATATATATATATATATATATATATATATATAATAAATTTATATTTCTTGTATTTCTTTTGAAATCCACTTCGGACAATTTCCTCATAATCTGAGAAGTCTTTGCAATTTGGTTAAGTCAATCATTAAAATTCATCGACAAACATTCTGATGTTTTGTTTTAAAGTAATGTCGCTGCCAAAACACACAGAATCTATCTATCTATCTATCTATCTATCTATCTATCTATCTATCTATCTATCTATATACATATGAAAAAACCTCGGGAATTGTAAGCAATCAATTGCTGATAGCTCCTGATGCTTAGACGGACGGCTTCGGCTAAAAACCTCCGATAACGGGATGCTGAAAATAGTATCAGTCAGTTAGGTACCAAAACATTTACTTATATAGTATATATATTCTTTATGTACGATTGCAACAATTCTGATATTTATGCAGGTATCTTTTTTCAGACGCGGTTTGAAGGGATTACTACACGCATAAAGCTTAAAATTGATAAGAAAAGTAAATAGATAAAAAATGTAGTTATTATTTGTATAAATTTTAGCTATGCTAGCACTATTTTAATGCTAATACCAACAACACTATATGTGCGCTAATAGATTGAGATAAGCAGACTGAGATAGATAGATAGATAGATAGATAGATAGACAGATAGATAGATAGATAGATAGATAGATAGAAGACTCAGATAGATAGATAGATAGATAGATAGGTATGAAGACTAGATAGATAGATAGATAGATAGATAGATAGATAGATAGATAGATAGAGAGATAGACAGACAGATAGACAGATAGATAGACAGATAGATAGATAGATATGAAGACTCAGATAGATAGATAGATAGATAGATAGATAGATAGATAGATAGATAGATAGATAGAGACTCAGATAGATAGATAGATAGAGATAGATAGATAGATAGATAGATAGATAGATAGATAGATAGATAATCTGTTTTTCTTCCGGATAACGCAAATGCATAAGAGAATCTTTCAAAGCACGATAAAGAAATACAACTCCAAAGCATATAAAGAAAACAATGCTGAATCTTGCAATAAAACCGGTACATTCAAACTGCAGAAGAAAATTAAACACGAGAATTTTTTTCGGGACATTTTTTGCACGTATTGTTCTCTACAACACTGGCATTTTTATTTAGTCATTTTTTCTTTTTTTTTATTTTTTCCTACTTTAACCAACGGCAATGTATCCCACTCATAAAAAAAATTCTGCTCACTGGTAAGAGAAAAATAACGCCCACTCTCTTAAAAAGAAGTCATTCGCGTTTTAAGCATATTTCTGTAATGCTTCATCGAGTTGTCTTTTCGAGTCTGGCTAATCTTATCTGCCTTGACTAAGAATCCGCGGTTTTCAAATAAAACTAGACTTAGAAATGCAATATCAGGAGAAATGTTAAGATCCGATTCAAAATAGGTAAATTGAATTTTCTCCCTTACATATATATCCACTTTCATTGAAAACAGTATATTGTATGTTTGTAGAAATTACTATTGTATTAATTACTATTGCTTTCTATCAATTGTTTGTTTTGCTGGCTGTGTTCTGGTTGATTCACTCTATCTGAACATCATGGAAGTGAACCTGTTTTATTATCAACAGTTTTTGGTAATAAGATTTATAACCGTTATTTTAAAAAAAAAACTACATATCAAAACGGTAAATATCTATCGTAAATCTAGTGCTACGAATGACGATAACCTATATCCAACAGCAAGGCATCTTATATAAAGATTGGAGGTTTTGAGAGAAGCATACCAACATATTAATTTTTGCAGTTGGCCGTTCTACCATCTACCATTCAACGCAATACACAGCTAGCTTTTACAAGTAATATTCAAGGTTACTCAAGTATGTGCAAACACAAAACGAGCAACCAAGTATCGAGAACAACTGCTTACAAAAAAACCAAGCTTTGCACAAAACAAACTGATAAACTCAAGACCTCATAGTACTACGTTTGACTCAAGTTCGAAAAAACTATTCACTAATTTACGAGTTCAGCAAAGTGTTTAAAATTTTATGGATTTGATTTGAATTCCTACAAATCCCGTGCATAAAATTACCCTCCCTTCAAATTCACCGCGGTGAGTTTTTCTTAAAAAAAAGCCAGTTCTCTCAAAAGAAGGAAAAAATATTAAGTGCATTTATTTACACTTTTTAATGTGTAAATGATGTTCTTCTTCCCACACTTCTAAAAAAAAAAGAGAAAAAAATTCTTTTGTTGTCAAAAATTACAAAAGTCCCCCGGCGAAGGAAAGAAAAGAAAAAAAAAATGCAAATGAACGGTTGAGCGCCTACCAAAAAATAATTATGCAAAGAAAAGAAAAAAACTAAATGGAAATGAACTGTTGAGCGCCTACCAAAAAACATTTTTTCCCTTTTCTTGCTGATTTTTTTTTTTTTTTTTTGCTAGAGGGAGAAAAAAATAAGTGTGCAGGAAAGTTAAATGATCACATTGAAATTAACGGAACAACGGTGTCTCGAAAAATCTAAACCAGTAAGTAGTTCTTAATATTATAAATTGTCTGTCCATTTTTTTTTTACAAAAAAAGAAAAAATCCGTCAAGATTTTCTTGTGTACCCTCTCCTTGGTACACTGGTTTTCAGAGCAAAGGTAATTGCTGTCATTTTTTTTTCTGTTTTGTTTCATCTTTTTATTCGACATATTATGAAATAGCTGTCACTTTTTATCTAAATATGGAAGACGACCAAAAAATAATTGTCCAAATGTTAAAGGTCCAGATGGACCACCAACAAAAAGCAGATGAAAGACAGAAGAAATTGGAAGAAAGATTCCTCAAATTACAATCGGACCAGCAAACAGAACAGACATTTCAACATCAAAAAAGCGAAGAAAGTTAGCAACTCTACCAACAAAAATCAGATGAAAGACAGCAAGAGTTGTTTATAGAGTTACATAAACAGAAAATAGTATTCCAAGAATTTACACTTCAGAAAACAGGAATACAGCAAAAACAACTTGAAGAATTACTTGTAAATTCATTTAACGGCTCTAAAACTCTGAAAAAGATACATTTTAGCAGAGCAATCTACAACTCGAGTGGAATATTCGAATACGTAGCAGAGATTCAAGGCTTTTTACAGGAGCTATGAAGATATTTTCAACGTAGACTGTGAACAATGGTCTAGTGAGAAAAAGGTACGTCTGTTATTAAGAAAACTGAGAACTATCGAACATAGTATGTTCGTAGACTACATATTACCCAAGAAAACTACGGACCTGAATTTTTCGGAGATTATTAAGCCCGTTTTCGAACTATTCGGGCCTAACATAACCTTGTTCCACAATCGGTGGAAATGTCTGAATACAGTCAAGGACAACCAGCAATATTTTCTAAAGGTTGCAGCATCAGTAAACAAGCTCTGTAATGATTTCAAACTAGCCGAGCTGACTGCCGACGATTTCAAGTGCTTGATATTCGCACAAGGTCGAGTATCTGTAGAAGACGCCGAGGTCAGATGTCGTGTACTTACCAAACTCGAAAACGAACCGGGATTGACTCTCAAAAAATTGGTAGAGGATTGTTAAAGAGTAATTTCTATCAAGTGTGACTCAAAAACGATCGCGGAATCAGGTGTGGCTCAGATTACAAAAATTAGAAGCAAAGCAACCTCTTATTCCCCGCAAAAGGCAAAAGGCAAATCTCATGTTCTAAATCCAGCAATAAACAAAACACGAATAGGCTAAAGAAACCTCCCAGACTATGTTACCGTTGTGGAGAATGGCATTGAATGAAATTCTGTCCATCTAAGAAGAAAACAAGAAGAAAATTGCAATAAAATGGTCATAACATAACTCAGTGCTGGTACGCCAACAAAACGATGAAACACAAAAGTAAAATTAGGCAAGCCCAATCAGACAACATAGTCGATAGGAATTTAAGAAAATATCTGACTGTCGATATTTTCAATAACACTATAAAATGCCAGCTTGATTCGGGTTCTCACCTATCGATCATCAACTGGCGTACATGGGGAAAGTTAAACAAGCCGACCCTATTAAAGACGGATAAAACAGCAAAATCCGTTAACATTTTAGGCGAGGTGATCCTTACAGTAACACTAAATTGAGTTACCAAAAAGCTGAAAGCCAACGTACTAAAACATTCGGATAACCTATTCGGAACGGATTGGATAGAAAAATTCAATCTATGGGATTGCTCAAAGAGCACTTTTTGCCAAAAAATAGAAAGCACAACGTCCAAATCGGAAAACCTCAAAAAGGAACTCAAACAACAATGTCCCTAGTTTCTTTTCTGACGCCCTTAGAAAATGGTGAGGGGCGGTACAAGACCAGTTTTCAAAAAGAAACAGTATATCCTTTTCGCTGCTTTAGAACAGATCAACAAAGAATTAGATAAACTCGAAAAAGCCGGTATTTTATCAAAAATAGATTATAGCGAATAGACAACACCTACGGTCTATGTCAAAAACAAGTCCAACCAAATACGAATATACGAAGATGTTTCCACATGGCTAAATAATGCCTTGCAGGATCCCCATTATCCCCTCCAAAGCCCTGAAGAAATCTTCAACAAATTGAATGGCGGAAAAATCTTTTCCAAAATAAACCTCTCAGGCGCATACCTTCAGATAGAGGTACATGAAGAAACTTTCAAACGGCTCTGCATAAACACTCATAAAGGTCTGTACAGTTATAACAGACTTGCTTTTTGGGTCAAGTTTGCGCCTGCAATCTTTCAACAAGTCATGGACGCCATATTGGCCAACATTGACTACACAACAGCCTATTTGGATGATATAATGGTGACCAGTAAAACGACTGCAGAGCACCGGAACCATATAATAAACGTTTCCGAGAAGATACAATAATATGGGCATAAGGTTGAGTAAGCAAAGTTTGACTTTGTCTTACCAGAGATCAAGTACCTAGGTCACATTACAAATAGATACTGTCGTCGGTCGGATCCAGGAAGAGCTAATGCGATCAGAAACATGCCGGCTCTAGTTAACGTTCAATCTTTAAAAAGCTTCCTCGGCCTTGCTAACTTCTACCAAGATTTCATTAAGAACATGCAGAATTTAAGAGGACCTCTCAACGAACTCTTAAAAAAGATAAAGCATGGTTATGAACCCCTGAATGCCAAGACGCTTTTGAGAAGATCAAGAAAACACTTACATCGGATCTCTCCGTCACCCACTACGATCCTAATCTCGACATCATAATCGCAAGTGATGCAATTCCATTAGGCATCGGTGCTTACATTCTCCATAAACTGCCAGATGGTTCGCGAAAAGCCATACCACACGCATCTCGATCTTACTACCATCAGAGAAAAAATATTCCCAAATAGAGAAAGAGGCTCTAAGGATAATATTCGCCGTTACTAAGTTCTATAGATACCTTCATGTTCATACTGCAAACGACCATAAACCTCTTATTACAATCTACCGGTATATACGGCGAATAGACTACTTCGTTGGGAATGAATCCCTTGTATTATAACTTTAAGATCGAGTTCCTAACATCTAAAAATATTTATCATGCGGACAGTTTAACGAGAATCATTCCTAAAAATACGGAATGTTTTGAAAACTCCATCATTGCTACACAAAGGACGAATTATGAAATCAAACATGTGATTGCGAATACAATTAGAGAGCTCCCAGTTACTTTAGCCGACATAAAAAGGGAGTCTCAAGAGGATGAATTCATCCAAAGTATTAAAAACAAAATTCGAAACAAATACCTAAATGTACCTGGAGTTTTCTCCCTCTGTGAGGATGTTCTACTGTATAATGACCGAGTAGTGATTCCAAATAGCCTACATAGAAAAATCCTCAAGGATTTTTACATGGGACATCCGGGGGAAGGGCCGTACGAAAAACATCATGCACTGCTACGTATATTGGCCAAATATGGACAAAGACATAGCAAACATGATAGAATATTGTAAGGGCTGTGCGCTTGCAGCAAAATCTCCGACCACAACGTGCAAACCATGGTCAAACACAGACCATCCATAGCAGAGAATTCATGTGGATTTTGCAGGACACCTAGACAACATGTAGTACCTTTTTGTTGTGCATAGCCACTCAAAATGGCCCGAGGTCCTGCAATGTAAAAGACCAACTACCAACTGCACGATCGGATTTTTGCACGAGCTATCCGCGCGTTTTTGTGTGGTAGATTGTGTAGTGACAGATAATGTCACTCAATAAATATCAAGTGAATTAACAGACTTTTGCAAGTCTTATCAATTGGACCACATTACGACGCCTCAGTATCACCCCAGATCGAATTTTCAAGCCGAAAGTTTCGTGAACACCCGAAAAAGCGCTCTAAAATGGCACTAGGCACACCGACGGATAGACATTACAACAGTTTCTGCAGGTGTATAGGATAAAACCTAATCCTAACACGCCTATGGAACGCTCGCATGGAGAAACAATGTTCGCATGAAAAATCAAGTCCGTCTTTGATAAACTAATTCCACGGGAAGTGAAATTCAAGAAAACCGTCTCGCTCCATAAAAAATACTTTAACCCTGGCGACAAAGTCCTTTTTAAGGATTACAAAAACACCATTACATTCTGGGAAGTGGGCAATATCAAACAGAGAATTGGCGAACTGGTCTATATTGTCCAGGGACCGAAAACACCCACAAGCGCCATATGAACCAGCTCAGGAAATGCCGTTTGAATGAATCTGAGAAATCACCACAAAATATCTGCGAAGAGCCAATCGACGTAATATTCGAATATTTCGATCTTTACACGCCCCAAGTCTCTCCGGAAATACGACGCTCGAGGAGAAATAGAAAATTTACTCAACCACTCGACTTAAATCCCAAGAGGAAGAAGTATTAACAGTTTTACTTTTTTTTTTCTTTAAAAAAAAAACAAAGATGGGGGTGATGTGAGACCGATACTTACCTACATTATGGACTCTTTCAGTACTATATTACTATGTGAAGGGTAGTATTATGGGAGTAATGCTACTATTGACACTGCCAGCTCTCTGCCTTCAGGTGGTGAGCGCTCTCTGCTCGAAAGCAGAGAGCACTAAACCAGTCGTGGTTCTGCCGAAGGGTAGAATCACGACTCGGTAAAAATAGACAGACAGTTTTTGGCCCGGCTATATGGCCGGGAAGACCCACTATAAAATGACCTTGTGCCACATCTAACCTTGCGTGGGAAGGTTGGTAAATACCGTAGCATCAGAAGTGCTACTATTGACACTGTCAGCTCTCTACCTTCGGGCAGAGAGCACTAATCCAGAGACCCACATAAAAATAACCTCGTTTCACATTTCGCCTTACGTGGGAAGTCCGACTAAATATTGTAGCACCAGTAGTGCTACCTTTGTCACTATCAGCTCTCTGCCCTCGGGCAGAAAGCACTAACCTAGTCGTGTTTCCGCCGAAGGGTATATTTACGACAGGGGAAAGACAGACAAATATTTTTGGCCGGACTATATGGACCGAAAGACCCAGATAAAAATGACCATGTGTCATATTTCGCTTAAGTGCAAAGGCCGACTAAATATTGTAGCACCAGTAGTACTATTATTGACACTGCCAGCTCTCTGCCAGTCGTGGTACCACCGAAGGGTAGAATCGCGACTGGGCAATAACAGACAGATATTAAATAAAAATCACCTTGTATCACATTTCGCCTTAAGTGGGAAGGCCGACTAAATATTGTAGCAACCGTAGTGCGCATCCGCGTACGACTACCAATGTCGGACACTACTGGATAGTAAGTTCTGCTTACTTTTACACTATTCTTTGTAACATTTCTGTTTAATATATCTTTCTTTAATTCTAACCCGTGTTCCGTGTTTTCCTTCCGTGGCCCCAACTTTGTGTCCACATCAATGATATAAAATTTGTATCCGATAAGTTTTATGGCAAAAATAGCAACAATATATTTTATAAATATTACCCTCAATACACTTTTTTGTTGAATTGCCAATAATAGATTTTACAAAATAAAATATTGCCAACAACACAATTTTATAGTAAAATTACCAGCAATATTTTTATAGTAAAATTGCCAACAGTACATTTTACAGCTAAATGCTTTATAATATATTTTATAGTATAATTATCAGAAATGGTTTCTAATAAATCTACCAACAATATATTTTGACATTAAAATGAACAAGACTGCATTTTATAGGACAATGACAGTCAAAACAATATTAAAAAGTATATCAATAGATTTTACGGTGAAATTACCAGCAATACATTAAATAAATAGGAAATATTTTTTATCTACAAGCTATACATTAAAAAACACATACATTTGTCCTGAAAGTATAAAATAATGTACTAAATTCCAGCAGGTAAAGGTACAATATTGGTTTTAAACTATATGTAGCTGAAGCCTTAAATCTCGTACGAAATATTTAAATTTTTTATTAAATAAACTACAGCTGTTGATATGCCGCTAATCAAAATACGCCAACCAAACAAATCTAGTAAATAAATAAAACAATTATAACAAAATTGCATGAAATGATTTCAGTTTGTTGATTCGGCTTCCATCTAAGTAAAACAACCTTTTTTACATTAAATCTTTGTTAAATAAAAGGTCCAATAGACACGCAAAGAAAAAGTTTACTGAATAAGATTGTTGTATGAACGTAAAAGGATAGACGTAAGGAAAGGGGATTATGAAGAAAGAAGATAAACACTAACCTTCCAGTAAGTAGTACAAAATATCATAATGCTATTTCTAATACTTCGGTAATATATATCGTTGGCACAAACATTCAGCGTAAGGAACCTCGATGTACTATCCTGTCGGTATTTCCAAATTCAATTTCAGATTTCCCATCATTGATTTTGTTTTCAATATCATTATGTAGTTAACTGTTTTTAGTGAAAGTACCCTACCAATTCTCGTGAACCGATTATTAAAATTATAAAGGTTTTGCAAACCGGTTTTTTGATTATTCAAAAATAATCTTATAAAATTAATAAACGATGCATAATAGCTTTAAAAATAAGATTATTACTATTGCTGTAAGTTATGCAGTGACTGAAATAAGGTTTCTCTTATTATCATATTCATTCTGAGAAATGAAATTGTCTTGAAGTAAAGTAATGTGGCAAATATTCTTATCATAAACTTGATAAGTCTTCCGTTGCAGCAATTCAGTTCGAATAAGGCTGTAACATGACAATAACATAGCGGATAACGTTTAATTCAATAAACCCCATATTACTATAAAATAAGAACCTAATTTCAATCTGAATGTATCTTAATAAATATCTGTTTTCTATTAAATTATCAATATGTCTTAATTTGTTTTTATAACATAAAGTGATTTGTTTCCATTCTGAGAAGAAAATAAGCAGAATAGGTTTCTAAAGATTAAATGCTTTTAGAGAACCTGTCCCTGGAAATTTAGGATGCCATTATTGCCTGTTTAATCCAAAAATAAAAGTGCACGAAAAACGAATGAAAGACAATGGAATATACGTTTTAGGTTTAAAATAACTTGTACGATAAGGACAATTTCTGGAAAATCATTTTTAAGATTCAAACATACAAACAACACTAAGAATAAGAGAAATTAAAATATCCGTAGCTATGGATAGCGCCTACTATTGTGTAGGCTATGGTGAATGTAAAATATGCCATAACCAACTATCAAAAATGCACCAACATAGTGAATATGCATGCTATTAATCGTGAAACGGAATCGGTAGCTACCATAATGAAATATATCTTTCTGGCTTGTGATTAATTTAAATTAATAAGATCGCAAGAGCCCGTTCAAGAGAAACTCAAATAAAAATTAAGATTGACTATTTACTCAAGCTGGTATTTTATTCACTTTCATGAATATTAGCAGTATAGTTTCTCAAGTAAAGAATCGTGTGCAATTGAAAATGTTTTATCAAGAACAAAAGACGCGTTAGCAAGACAAAACGTGTTTCAAGCTAAGGGGGCGGAACATTAGATTTTTATTTTGACTATAGTGTAATAGAAATGAAAATTGACTAATTTCTTCTCAGACTTTCTCTAGATTTAATTATTCCGTGTATTGTTCAGTAATACTTTAGCAAGAGAGGACGTTAAATTGAAATATTTAGTACTAATTTTGAAAGTATTCAGATTCTAACACAAATTTTCTTCATATCTATCTATCTATCTATCTATCTATCTATCTATCTATCTATCTATCTATCTATCTATCTTATGTTACGGAAAATCCCGAAGATTAGCGAAATGGGTTTAACAAACGACATATTTAATTTATTAGTTTGAACATTATTTATAATCGATACTCGTATTTGAGTAGAGATTGTGTTTTTAACCAGACAGTATATTTATATATTTATTTCTACCAGCCTGATTATTTACGATAAATTTTCTTACAAAAATGTGTGTCATTCAGCAAGTTTCATTGTTGATAGGGTAGCAGGTTCGAATCTAACTCTTTGTGCTTATCAACGCTCTATCTCTAACTGATATCGAGCTCTTTACGATAAAAAACTGCTTGCCAAAATATATTTTATCAGTTAAACCACTGCAAAAACAACTTTGGCGCTAAACTTAATCACAACTCAACATTATATATATATATATATATAGTGGACTGGGGTAAGATATGGCTCGTGAATTTTAATGCTTCTCAAACGAAGTTGCTATCAATTAACCATCATAGACAATCGCATCTACCTCCCATTAGCATGGACCAGACTTACCTCCATTAAGTAAAACACTACGCCTACTTGGTCTCACACTTTCAGCGGACATCAAGTGGAATAACTATATCGAATACATTGCTAAATCCGCTGCTATGTGCAGGGCCAGGAATATTTTTCCGTCTGAATCTATCCTGCACATATATAAATCTACCATCCGCCTGTGCATGTGCATTAAGTACTGCTGCCACATTTGGTCGGGTGCCCCTGTTATTCTCCTCGGCGTTCTTGACAAAATACAACGGAGAGTCTGTAATGTGATCGATACTGACTTGGTAGACCGGCTGCAGTCTCTCTCTCAGCGGCGTGAGATGGCTTCCCTGTGTCTCTTCTATAAATACTTTCACGGCTTCTGCTCCGATGAACTTAGATTACTGGTACCCCCTAGGTACGAATTTGCACAAGGCATTAGATTAGCAACTAGGTCCCACACTTTTGCAGTGAAACCGATAAAATGTAACCGCAATTTCTACTCCAACAGCTTCTTTCAACTCACTTGCCGACTGTGGAATTCCCTTCCACATGATTGCTTCCCCGACAGCTACAATCTCCAGGAGTATAAATGTAAGGTCAATAGACACCTCCAAACACACTAACTTGAATCTATTCTCTCAAACACTCTTCTCATCTACCCAACCCTCAGCCTCGGTATCTTTACCAGTCTATCACCCTCCTTTTGATATTTCCTATATCTAACCACTCTTTCTCTTTACCTTCCCCTATATAACCCCCTGCACAATAGTGGTAGTGGAATGACTCTCTTGGAGTGAAATGATTGAATATATATATATATATATATATATATATATATATATATATATATATATATATATATATACTGTAATGGTTGTTACAACCATTACAGTATAATGCTCTACATTTGCTTAGGGCACTCTTTATAAAAGTAAATGCATGAACAAAAAGGTAAATAAACCTACGAGTTCAACAACGTAGTTACAATATATATATATATATATATATATATATATATATATATATATATATTATCGTCGATATGACACACGAGTATATTAACTTTGCAGTCATCAATAATACACATTTCATGGACAGCCTTTCAAGGAACACGCACGCGATTTATATTTACTTCCTTAACCAATCAGATGAGAAAGAGTGTTTTATTTATTTATGTATGAAAACAACAAAGAGTCTGGTCAGTATCTAGAGATGACGCTTTTGAAATAACAGGTACTGTAGGCTTCGATGTGCGCGTGGTGCAATGAATGATGGCATGGAATTTGACATCCATGAGTCGAGATTTAATTACTGTGGGATTCATTATATTCGTTGTATACACAGGAGTACTTCTGGGAAATGTATACATCTACGTCTTAACAGATTATATATTAATTATTAGGATTTGTATCAATAAGTTATTATCTCCGAAAAAACATCTTACAATTTAAAATATTCTCTGGCTTTAAATAAGTTACGAACGTCTGACAAGCAGTAATAAAACAAATAAGTAAATCTTAAGTTATTTCAAAATAAATTTATGAATAAATTAAAATATAAGCCTATATAATATCTCCCAGGAGCATACGTAATGCATATATATACATATAGATTGAACAGATTTAAGTTAGGACTGATGGCAATAGAATAAAATTAATATTCGAAAAATGACTTTACCATTATTTTACTCATCGTCCGTATATCAGAGTAAAGCTCGGCGTGTTCCATCACATGCCAAAACTATGTCAAGAACGGTAAGATGTGCTAACATTTTGGAAAGATAATTTTTAAAAAGCTATGGTAAAAAATGACTTATTCCTTATAGCAGTATCCGCTAGACAAAGAATGCCCACCAGATTCGGGACGAGGAGAGCACACGCCGCACCCAGAAATGTCTTAACAGCCAAGAAACGCCTTCAGCACCCATGTAAGCAATAGCTAGGAACCTTAGAGTTGAAGCCATACCATACCTAGTCAGTAGCTGGAACCCTAACGGGGGATACCATACCATACTGAGTCAATAACTGGGAAACTAAGAGCGGATACCATATCACACCAAGTCAAAGTAGGATCCCTAACAGGGTATGCCATACCATACCAAATCAATAACTGGGAATCTCACAGGGTATACCATACTATAACAACTCAAAGATGGAATCCTAACAGGGGATACCGTAAGATATGAAGTCAGATCTGGAACCCTAACAAGGTATACCATACCAAGTCAATAGCTTGAACCCTAAAGGAGATATCATACCATACCTAAAATCTTTGGGAACATAACAGAGGATACTATACCATACCATGTCAGAGCTGAAAAACTAATAGGAGATGCCTTACCTTACCAAGTCAAAGCTGGACCCCTAAGATGGGATACAATAACATACTGAGTCAATAGCTGGAAAACCTAACAGGGGATACAATACCATGCCAAGTCAATAGGTTGTACCCTAACAAGTCATACTATACCGTAACAAGTCAATATCTAGGAACCTAAGAGATGATACCATATGATAAAGAATCAATACCAGAGAACCTAAACTGAGATACCATACCATACCAATTCAAAGCAGGAACCCTAACAGGTGATATTATAACATACCGAGTCAAAAGCTGAGAACATAACAAGTGATACCATACTATATTGAGTCAAAAGCTGGGAACATAACAGGTGGTACCATACAATACCGAATCAATAGCTGGGAACCTTACAGTGGATATCATACCAAGTCAAAGCTGGAACCCTAACAGGTGATAACATAATATACTGAATGAATAGCTGGGAACATAACAGGGGATAACATACCATACCATGTCAATAGCTGGGAACCTAGCAGATGATATCATACCATACCGAGGCAATAGCTGGAACCCTAACAGAGAGTAACATACCATATCGAGTCAATCGCTATGAAACTAACAAGGTATACCATACTATACCCTACCATATCAAGTAAAACCTAAATTCGAAAAAAGTGATATCATACCGATTATATAGTTGGGAACCTAACAGGGGATATCATACCATACCAAGTCAATAGCTGGGAACCTAACAGATGATGCCATACCATACCGAGTCAATCGTGGAACCCTAACAGGGAATACCATACGGAGTCAATAGGTGGAAACCTAACAGGTGATACTATACCATACCGATTCAATAACTGGGAAACAAACAGGGATAACATACCTCACCAAGTCAATAGCTGGGTACCTAATAGATGATACCATACCATACCGAGTCAATCGCTGTAAACTTAACAGGTGATGCCATACCACACCGAGTCAATAGCCGGGAACATAACAGGGATATCATACCATAACAAGTCAATATCTGGGTACTTAACAGATAATACCCTACCATACCGAGTCAATCGCTGGAAACCTAACAAGAGATACCATACCATACCAAGTCAGAGCTTGAACTCTAAGAGAAGTTACCATACCATACCATACAGAGTCCATAGCTTAAACCCTAACAGGCGATACAATACCATACCGAGTCAATAGCTGGGAAACTAACAAGGTATAACATACCATACCAAAGCAAACCTGGAAATCTAACAGGGGATACCATGCCATACCTAGTCAATAGTTAAAACACTAACAGGTGAAACCATACCATACCGATTCAGCAGCTGGGAAGTTAACAGGGAATACCATGCGATACCAAGTCAATAGCTGGAAACCTAGCAGATGATATCATACCATAAGTCAGACCGTAAAACCTAACAGGTAATACCATAGCATACCGAGTACATAGCTGGAAACGTAACAAGAGATACCATAGCACACCGAGTCAATAACTGGGACACTAACAGGTGATACCATACCATGTCAAAAGCTGGAACCCTAACAGGGGATACCATGCCATACCGTGTCAAGAGTTGGGATTCTAACAGGTGATGATACCATACCATATCATTCTATAGCTGAGAACCTAAGAAGTGACATCATACCTGGTCAAGGTGGGCTCTGGAATACCAAAAATAATCATGGGGTCGTATACTCCTCAAACCGTCTAATCTTCCGACCAGAGGTCATACAGTCAGATGTAGTTCACGAAACGAACAATGGTTGGCTGCTTAATGTTGCTTAGCGGCATATCAACATCAATGGATCATTTAAATTGCGAAATTTAAATATTTTAAAATCAATTTTATAGTGCTAAGTAAATAAATTTTGAACGCAGTTGTATGCTTTCAACTACAGAGTATGTATTGCTGGTCATTTTAATATAAATATTATTGTTGCTCATATTATTATAAAATGTATTTTGTTTTTGTTTGGGCGTATACTATTTGCCCAAAGTTTCAACAGTAAGAGTTGCTACTACTCTGGGTCAGGATGGACCTAGATAAAACAGTAACTAATAGATAGTTTCACGCTCCCTATAACATTCCGACACCACATTTAGTTCCTTGTCATACCCACAACTAAGAGTGTATGTTTTCTTTTTGTTTCCATTTTCTGTAAAACGTCGTATTTTCTCACTTGTTTGGTCCAGAATATTCTTAAAATCCTCCTGTTGTTGAACCACATTTTGTTGCTTCAAGCACCTTCTTCATCTGTGCAGACATTTTCTAGCATACCTTTCTTATATGTGGTGATAATAATATTTAAAAGTAGCAAGTTTTTTCAAATACAATACTCAACTACAAGGAAGTGTCGAATTGATTAATTATATAAAAAAGTAAGTGTCAAGTCCTTTGGGGATTTATTAATCAACAGTTATTTTCTGAACATAAGACTAACGAACCCAAAAATATATGTTCGAGACAACCAGTCTTTTTGCTAAATGCTGTCTTTGTTTTTCGAAAAGAATAACTCTGTAAAATTATTGGCCATGAAAATGTTGCCTCTTACAGACATTACGATTTCATTTGAATAAATCGGTAAAATTTTTACTTATTAAAATGTTGCCTGTTACAGACATTAGGATTTCATAATGAATAACGTCGGTTCATTTAATTAGAAAGGAAACAAATTCTTATAATTGCAACTTATTTTGTGAATGCTAGCCAATCTTTCACAATGATTCAATCATTTAAGTGCCATACGTGATACACGTCTCGAAAAAGACATGACTGACCGGGTGAAACATTATCCCGCAGTAATTTGCCATTGCTGTCTGCGGTAGATTGGTTGCCAGCCAAGGCTATAGAAACCAGTCTGTCCTGGAGGGAAAAAACGGATTAATACTTTTCCCCAGGGTATTTTTGAAAAAATGAATTCAAGGATTTCGAACTCGGCTACCCGATTTCTCATTCCAAACCTATATCCACTGCACCATAACGCACATGATTACCCTGATTACTTGCAATAGCAATATGTTTTTTTCCTTTTATTTATTTGCATTTTTTGTTATTTTGCATTTCTTCGCATATAATTAAAAGAACTATGATGAAACAAATAAAACACTGTTTTGAGATTACACTTCGAAATATAAAATTGAGATTCTTGATATACAGGGTGTTCATAAAATTCGTGTGTAATATATAACTTTATTTGTATGTGAAACACACACGTACTTTATGGACATCCTGTATATTTCAATAACAAGTGAAAATTTTTTATAAGAATTTCTATCATAAATTTTCAACATTTTTACATTTTTTGTTCAAGCCTTGTATACCTAACCTCCTCATTGATAAATCGTAAGTTGACCTACTGTTTCAAGCAAAATGCGCCACGAGCCACCTGTGAAAATATTTGAATTCACAAACGAAGGTTTTCAATGACACAGAAGATGGCGAAACTCCATTCACAGCAGCACAAGAAATAGCTGACTCGGACAAAGAGGAAGCTTGCAGCACTAACCTATTGAAGATGAGGAGACCGTAGATGATGAAGATGCCGATATTGAAGGACTTGAAACAATTTTAGCAAAATTATTTACACTATTTACAGTCGGGCTATTTTCATCATTGTTGTTTTTATCACAACCTTTTCTGAGCTGTATATGTATATAAAACGGCTTCCTCACTTTAATTCGTGCTTTAAGAAGAGTAACATTTCTGAAGGGAAAATGAAATAACATATAATTAAGCATTAAAAATTGTGATTAACTAAATTATTTTCTTAAATTCAGTCACAAGATCATTAAAATTAATGCTAGGGAAATAATCTATAGAGCATTCTCAATATACATTCCGACTTTTCTATTTTCTTTCTAAATAAATCGTGAAATGAACGTTGTCTTGAACGCTTACTCGTCTAGATCCTTTCGTAAGGATCTAGACGCAAGATTCAATCATTGGTCTGACTCTTTATTTTTTAATTTTCACTAATTTTCACCGATGATATCAAATCTCATCTTTGCATTTAAGCTCAGGACACAACCGTATAATCCCGCCTCGAGAGTAAAGCAGATCACTCCGACAAAATGTCATGCCTCAAATCCGTCGTTAACTGGGGCAAATGATGGCGTGTTAATTGTAACTCTCCAAAACTAAACTTCTCCCTATTAATCAAACTGTCTGCCTACTATCAGTATGGCTTACTTGTTACGTCTTCCCGGGCTAATGTTCTCAGTTGACATGAAGTGGAAAGGCTTTATCCATTGCTAGGTTAGTTTCTAAGAAAATGAGTTCACTGTCTTGTGAGAGACAATTTTCATCTGTAGAATATATATTATATATCTACAAGTCTATTATTTTACCATGATTAGAATATTGCTGCCACATGTACGGTCCCCCAGCTATTTACATTTAACACCTTGCAAAAATATAATGAAATATAATGAAACAGCAATATTATCGTTTCTGATATGGCAGCTCGTCTTCGGGCTCTTTTCCACCTCCCCAAGGTTGCCTCTCTCTGTATTTTCTATAAATAGTTTCATGGTAATTGTTCAAATAAGCCCTTCGCTATGGTAACTAAATTTATCAATTAATCTTGATATTGCTAGATATAGCTGTAAGTTCTGTGTTCATCTCTTCGCAATTCTCGCTTGTGAAACTCGCTTCTTGCTCCATACTTTCCACTGATATTTAATCTGCAAAATTTAAAACGCGGTATCAACCGCTATCTACTGTCCTCCTGATTGCTTGTTTCACTTTCCACTGATTTTTAATGCCTCTATTTCTAGTGCTTCACAACTTGTTAATTTTTTTTGCCTTAGTGGTTTTACTGCCTGGGGTGATACGAAACAAAAAAAATGTTCATATAATAAAACGTTGTTGATTCATCGTAGTAGGAAACATTTAGAACTGAAACAATGAGGACATTTAGGAAAAATACTGCTTAATCTTAAACTTAAAGAGAATGAAATTATAGTGATCATAGAAACATTATGTGGGGAGCTTGTTCCACAAAGAATTGTAAGGCACACAAAATACCATGACATATCCACATATATAAATATATATATATTTAGTTACAATGTCTAGCTATATAATAACATGTCCACCATTTTATTCGTACAAGAATTTAAAGGCACGTATACAGACAAAAGCACATTTATGCAGAAATATTCATAGAAATATATAATATATAATATATATTTTTTTTTCTTCTTCTATGTGCCTTGTTCCCTTCAGGGCGTAGGCGATCATGGCTTTCTATGTCTCTCTAACCCTGGTAGCTCTTAGCACATTTTCTCCTGTTACCACACTCAAACCCCGTTCTGTCATCTACCTTCTCACGCCCTTCAAATATGTTATCCGCTGCTTTTCCCTGTCTCTTTTTCCCTGTATGAGATCTGTTAGAATCAGGTTCTCCATGCCCTTCTTTCTTATCGCATGTCCCAGGAAATTTAGTTGTCTTTTCTTGATAGTCAGTATTATTATCCTTTTCGTTTAAATTCTTTCCAAATCTTCACATGCTCGAATTATTTACATACACACTCATAGTGAAAAACATGTATATACACACCGTCATATATATAAATATATATATATATATATATATATATATATATATAATGACCAATAAATCCAATGTATATATTTTAACTGTTAATTATATACACGTAATATAATCATAAATATCCGAATATACTTATATTATTTAAGTAATTGCAAAAACTTATATATAAATACATATCGAATTTATACGAAATAACAAAATATATGTACTATATATCTATCGAAATTAACCAATCAACAAAATTTCTTACGAATATATGGCATATTTGATGATAATACAAATATAATAGCATCATGTGCAAGCAAAAAGTCTACACATCATGGATGCATTTCTGATAATGAAACTGAAAATGTATGTCAGTGTGTGACTTTCCTCGGTGATTTCTGTAAACTAACACTTCTACATTTTTATCCGATTTGTTTCAAAACTTGCACAACTTTTTTTAAATTCATTATTCAACAAAGAAAAAGAAATTTTGCGTGACCCTCAGTTTGACGTTTGTTTAAATTCCTTGTTTTCAAGTGTTTTTCTTTCTTAAAGATAATTTCAACATAGTAACTTTACATGGAGAATAATTATTTAAAAATACAAGCGTTTAATGTCTGCAGATATGGGTCGTACAAAAATGTGGATACTTACACTTCTCATCCCGTATAACGGCTGGTACTTACTGCTAGTTATGAATAAAAAAAAAATTCGATATAATATCAACAAAGAACACAACAACAATATGTTTACCGTGTTTGGAATATAAAGCAACAAAGATTACTCCATACAGGCACATAAATATTACACATATTAAGTCCCACGTGAAAATGAATCAGTCTTTGATAACGGGAAAGAAGTATAGCCGGAAAAAACAAAAAAAAATGAATAATTGTTATATAGTTTATGCTCTGAAAAGAAAAAGTCAAAAGGTTACATAAGAAATTATATAAAAAGAACTTGACAATAATACCTTGTCTATCATTTTCAATGATACCTCTATAAAAGAGTGATTACTGCCCAAGTACGCAATATATATATATATATATATATATATATATATATATATGTGAGTGTGTGTGTGTGTGTGTGTGTGTGTGTTATTGAATATAGAAAACAATAAATGTCTATTAGGTATAATTATGAGCCGTTCTAAACATTATATTTTGGTTTTGATTTTTAAGACGATGTTTAGAACGGCTTATGATTAAACATAATAAACATTCATTTTCTGTTATATTTAACAATATATATTTAGAAAATTATGAGCTGCATCGATACACCATATATATATGTATGTGTGTGTGTGTGTGTGTGTGTGTGTGTGTGTGTTTCATTCATTTTTCTTTTTATCCCAATATTAAAATGCTCTCTGATATACCTGTTTTTCTTTGTGATCGTATAGATCCTTTTACGCGTGATGTTTCGCATTTTATCAAAACTCGAAAATAAATATTGTGCTTTCCTCTAGATACACTCAGTCCATTAGATTAGAAAGGAAATAATGATAAAATCTTCGTAACTCTTTGATCAAAAAGGAGCATTGATTAAGCACAAATTCACGTCCGTTGAGATGATCATATCCAAATATGGCTGTCGTCCCCACATTTTTTGGCTTAGTTTTATGTGTAAAGACAGGACATAGAAATAAACGTCATGTGCTTTCCAAAGCAGTAATAGCAGGCTACTATTTTACCAGAAGTTGTAGCAATAGATAATCTATATGAATTTGATTTTTGATATGGTCAGAAATTGAGTTTAAATCCTTATACCTCCTTGAGAGGCAAATAGTTTATCAAGTGAAAATTCAAGTTTTACTCAGTACTGCTAAGAAATTGTTTGTTTGTTGAGGCATTCGATGTCACAAAATATTTTCCTGCATTGAACTGTCAGAGTTAAATCAGGGAAGAGATCAGTTTTCAGGATGTGTTGTACCAGAATTTTTAGAGAAGCACCCATATACTGTTTATCTTCTGCACTAATGTTTATTAATGATATGAATATCTTCTGAAAGAATGTATAACAATCATTTAATTATTTATGAGTAACTAACCATTTTATTTAATTGCGACAATAATTCGATGGTAATACAATATAATTCAATACAAAGCAATTTAAATATGTTGCAGATCAGAATTTCCCGAACTGTGGTTCGCGATTCACTGGTGGGTCGCAAGCGGAATAATAGTGAGTCGTAAAAAGTGATACAAGAATTACGCATTAGCATTGTTTAAATGCTATCTATTGAGATGGTTTAAGGCTCAGCCTTTCATTGGCAGGCTGTTGTATTAAACATCTTGTTGTTTTGACGAGATTAACAAATCAGACTTCGTCATGCATTTAATCTAATTATTCATCAACGTAAAAAAGAAATCAATTTTCCATTATTCATAAAGTTCCTTAGCAATAGTACCCGTTTTATCCGTTGATTGCAGAATTGTAAATTTTGATTATAGTTATATTATTTATATTTCTAGATATACCTTGATTATATGTAGAGATAATGCGTCCCCGGCTCATAAACCAGTGTTGTTTTCCATTAAAAGTTAAAATTCTGTGATTAAGCGTTAGACGTCTACTTACAAAGGATATCTAGAATATCTATAGATATCGATAATTAAAAGTTCAAATGTTTTTGTCTAGTAGTCGTGGGTGGGTCACCATAAGCAGTGGTTATGAAGATTGGATCGCGATTCTAAGAAGTTTGGGAATCTCTGTTGTAAATAAAACCTGAGAATGATAAATCATATTCTCGATGTTCAGGTATTTTTCTAATTTACCAAAGGATAATTGACAATTCGCTTTAAAGAGATTATTTTATCGATAATTGAAGTTGTCTAAAAATAAATATCTAATAACTGGTTTGATCCTGGGTATGACGTTAAACTGCATCCGGATCAAAGATATTCAATTAAGAGGTTGTGAGGAGCATGGAACCAACTCTTATTTGCTGTTGTTCCAAGGTCCTCCCGGACCCGGAGTAGTAGCACCTGCTAGGGTCCCAGCTATGAGTAAATAGTTAACCCCCAAAATGGAATCAAAACACCATGGAAGAATTTTATAGTGATATATACATAAAAATAGACTTTTACAGAAAAATATACATTTTTGAAAGAAAAATATTATCAACAATAATTTTCTAAAGGAGAAGATTATTAAGATAACAGATTTTTGAAAAACGAATTATTACAAGCAATGCATTTTTTAATGCAAAACTAGAAAACTTATTCAGTTTTCTGAAATAAAAAAAAATAATTTTTCATGAAAATCTGACTAAATCATCCATCGAACATTAAAAAATGCCTTCAAACCCTTCATCTTTGGCATTAGATAACCCACAAAGTTTAATTTACTGTTGAATAAAACTCAAATTCGAAAAAAACTCTAATATCTGATTATATTCCGAGTGGATTTGTCAGCGATATAATATTTCAGATTTTATTATGAAGTTGTGTAAATATGCGATGCTCTAAAAAGGAGGATCTTATAATATTTCAGTAATATTCTATTTTCACCACGAAAATATTATTGAATTTTTAAAAATCGGGATTTTTCTTTGATGAGAATTGAAAACAATATGCAAAATATATATGTCGTGACATATTAAAAAATACATTTGCTGTAATTTAAAGATAATATATTCCAACCAAACGTGATATTCACCATATATTCTATCACACTTATTTCTTTTTCAGGTGTACAAAAGAAATTACCAGCGTAGTTTTCAAATCTGATAGAGTAAACGTCAAATTTCGATGTACCTTTGATACCAGTCTTTAACCACAACGGGCCGGTTATTGTGAGCAGTGTCACCGGAAGAACACGATTCTACATGCGCGGATGACATCTTCACTGACTAAGCAAATTAAATATAGGCTTAAAACACGATGTTCATATGCATTCTTATTCTCCAGAATCTCACGCCTTAATAATGACCCGATTTTTAAAACATTATCATTTCACATTGGTCTCTTATATTTAGGTATTTGAACATATGCAAACTTTATTCAGCTTTTGTATATCTCTTTGCAGAACCTGTTTCGGCTAATTTCGCCTGTTTCCATACTGTTCCCAAATTGTAATTTCATATAACATTCTCCCTTTTTTAGGGACTTACACAGCATTTTTAATGTTGATTCTATAGCGAAAAACCTGCTACTTTTCTTAACTATTATAACACACGTTATAACTTTCTGCTTTAGTCTTTTTTGTTGTATTTCTTTTTCATCTGCATAATGTACGTTTCTTTCTTTTTTTCTCGTTTCATTTTTGACCTTTAATTAACCTGCTGATTAATAGGAAATTTTCTCAGAGTTTAATAAACTTAAGGCGTTAATATGGCTGTCTTGAGAAAGGTACGGGTCAGAAGTAGACACGTACTCGCTATGCACAAGGATGGTATCACCTTTGACATGAATACTGCGCGCTTTTTATAATGTAATCAACTGGATTACTGAGTTGCAGTGGTTTTCGAGAATGAATGTAATATGATAAACGTAAATATTGAAAGCCATCCATAGATAACGTACAACAATGAAAAGGTAACCGTGAACGAGTGTTTCAGCATATTAAGCATTGTCATCTAATTATCTCGATAAATCTTACCGCAAATATTTATAACAACCTTACCACATGACGGTAAGTATATATATATATATATATATATATATATAGTCATCCGCAGGCAGTCCTATTTTGCAGATTCTCACTACGGCTAGACATGCGATTGAAACCAGCCTGGTTTGACATCAGTCGGAGATTCTACCTTTAAGCTATCAAGGCATGGCGGAAGAAGGCAAAATTAGGCATGTTATTTAACTCACTTAAGTGCCATACGTGATTCAAGCTTGGGCGATCATGTCCCAAAAGAGACACGACTGATTGGGCAGAAACCTTTCCCGCAGTAAGTTGCCATTACTTTTTGCGGTAGACTGTTTGCGAATCTGTCCTGCTATTTAACCCATAGATGGCGGAAGAAGTGACAGATTCATACCATTTCGAAGGGTATTGTGCGTATGTAAATGCAATGCGTACCTGAATTCAACTGGAATTCGAACTAAGCTCTCATTCTGAACTGATATCCCCTGCACCAAAACGCAAATTCAACGTGTTATATACTCAATGTAAACAAACGCCAGTAGCCAGGAGTGTTCAGTATATCTTTAAATGTGATCAGTTTATGTGAGTATAAATAATATATATATATCCATACATTCGACTTTGGACCATATCTAAATATCGCTTATTAAACTTCTTTAAACTCCCCCCCACACACACACGTGCACACATACACACACACATATATATAATACAAAACTAAAATGTTTTAATTACTAATCTGCAAAAATAAATTATTGATCATCATGTACTTTTTTTTATTAAGGATTGAATTATGTCACTCCGCATCTTCTCTAGCTTTTGACCTTTCGATTATTGGCGCAATATGGTATATTTTATAAAAAAATGTGATGGAATCATAAACAAAAGGAAAACTAATCTAAATAAAATAGCCTAGAATATATATCTAAACTATATAGTCAAGCATTTTTAAAAAAAACATACATATGAAGTTCGAAAAAACGAAACATTTCAGACAGAATTCTTCTTTATTCTGACATAAACTGTCCTCTAAAATTCTTCTTTTTATATAAAATGTATACATATGGTTTTGCCATATATATCATTGTGCCAATTAACTGAAACAACTGGTTTAATTTTCCTTCCTTTCTTTTAACATATATTCAGTTATAGACTCACTGGACTAACAGGGTGTAATCGATTTTTTCCGCACAATAGGTCATTTGCAGTGAGGTGCAGCATTATTAAACTATTTATATATTCGTGATCAGGGAAAGCATGAAATATCCTAGGAAGACATTATTTGTTTTGTTTCTTTCAGTTTGCACAAAGGTATATATATATATATATATATATATATATATATATATATATATATATATATTGTTTTAAAAAATGTTGAGATATAGTGAAACCTAAAAGAAAACATTTCGTAACAATAATGGATAAATTAACTGTCTAGAGAGGAGTTAAAATTGTTGACACTTTGGCCGTGAATATTGAAAGAAGACATCATGTACGAGGGTCATTCAATAAATAAGGTGAATGTTTCGGTATAAGGACTTCTAATACAAATAATAGCTTACTATTTTTTTCATTTACTTCTTTTTCAAAGGGATTTAATTCTTTTTTGTAGATTGAAAAAAATTTTGAGAGTTTTGGAGATTAACAAAGATGGCCGACTAAAAAGAATGCTCCAGTATTGAACAGAGGTCAGTTATGAAGTTTTTGTTTGCTTACGGGTGCAAACCAATTGAGAATGTCAACTGTGTATGGTGCCACAAGTTTCAGCCAAAAATGTCTACAGATCGACTAAATTTTTTAATGAAGAACGGAGCATTGTTGAGGATGAAGTCAGGCCCGGGAGGTCTACAGAAGTGAGGTCTTCTTAGGTTATCGAATCAGTCAATTAACTCATTCAGTCTGACAGACGGGTGACAGTGGATGACATTGCAAGGACTTTGAGCCTATTTGTTGAGACAGCACACAAAATTGTCCATGATCATCAGTCACATGGAGTCTTCTTGCATCAAGACAACGCATGGCATCTCACGGTGCAAACAATAAACGAACTGGGTTGGGAACTGCTTCCTCATCATCTATTACAGCCAAGACTTTGTCCCTTCAGACTTTCACTTGTTTGGTTCCTTGAAAGCGTTCACAAAATGTACGAAGTTTGAAGTCAAAATTGCTGTGAGAGATTGGTTAAGACATTAGTCCAAAGAATTTTACGCTGAGGGAATACGAAAGCTTGTGCACAGATAGGAAAAGTGTGCGGTACTGCTGGGAGACCACATTGAAAAATAAAATAAAAGTAAGCTTCTATCTGTATTAGAAGTCCTTATACGAAAAACTTCACCTTATCTATTGAATGACCTTCGTATTACCCAAAAATATGAATTTTTTCAAATTTAAAGTGAATCTCAATTCTGAATAGTTAAATTGAACACACACATATATTTTTTATGTCTTCACATATCTATAAATAACAAATGTATTGTTTTTCATATTTAAATGAAAATCATTTTCACATAATGATCTAACATTGCCAGATGACGAAAAAGAAATATCCGCGTCGCAATGTATTTTTAATTAAAAAACAAATGTAATTTTATGATTATATTATATTCTATAATATTTATTGTATTGACACTTTTATATAAAAAAAAGTAAATGACAGTAAATTCGAAATTGCAAAACTGTTGGTTCTCTTTAACTGGATTATATATATATATTAGTCATCCACATACAAGCTTCTTTTCCCTGTTTCATAGCTCATCAGAGTAACTAGACACATCTGAATCAAAACTTGACCTGTGTTAGTCGGAGCCCCACCTCATTAAGCCATAGGCGCATGGAATAAGAGAGAGGGGACATTTTAGCGTGTTATATATATCTGATATATAAGCACCTAGATAACTCAATTCATTGGTGAAGAGTAATGTGTAAGTCTCAGGAGTGGTAACTGTGTTTTAAATTTTCCTCTCTAGAGAGCTCAATCGTAATGATAGTATAAAATATTATTCAGCCATGTACAATCCTATGCATAGGGTGCGTGTGTGTTTATTTAACGTCACTTAAAATTTTCACTGAAGACATAGGCTATTTTATTACACGAGCCACTAAGAAAACTATCGCTTATTTGTAAGTATGATGAAAAGCCCTTTTGAAAATAAAATGCAAAGTGAAACTACTGGTGAATAGGAATATTAGATTTCTTAACGTAGAAAACCAACATCGTGCAAATTACTTATAATAACACTCTGATAGAAAAGCAAAATAATAAAAACAAATTCATTCGATATCAGAATAAAGCTTTAGTCTAATAATCCTAGACACAGACAGTTATGATTAACTTTCATAGCAGGCACACGTACATTACTGGCAATAAATCTTACTGAGTGATCAGGAAGGTGATTTCTTGATGTTATTCAATCAGTTGGGTAGTTCCTGTGTACCTTTTGCAAAAAGCTTGGAAACCATCTCTTATATTGATCTAAACGTTCGGTGTAAAATAAAGGTTAGACTGAACTTTTTAGAAGTCGTCGTAAGTTGCGCTAGAGACGGAATAACAAATCCTCTTGACAGAGGATTTGAGCGTATTACTGTAATTAAAGAGATAAAGCGCTCTCCCATAATCCGTACTGTGTATCGCAACAAACTAAATCGAGCATTAAGGCCTTTGATCACGCGGTTTTGAGGAGCGTGAAAGCCTATGATAATTACTGCTGTTCCCAGTTTAACCCATGATAGTACTAATAGTTATAATATCTACTATGATTAACTATTTAATACAAATTCGAGATAAAACATGTATCATCTTTTATATTCCGTGTCTGTCAGGTCTCCCTATCCCTGGTAGCTCTTAGCAAGATTTCTCTTGGTACACCAACCAAACCACGCTCTGCCATCTACTTGTTCAAGCTCGATAAGTATGTTACACATTTCTTTTCCCTGTCTCGCTTTCTTTGTATATGACCTGTGAGTATCAGATTCTCCAATCCCTTCTTCCTCGTTACATGCTCCAGGAACATTAGCTGTATTTTCTTGATATTCAGTATTAGTTTCTTTTTTGTTTCCATCCTTTCTAAAACCACACCATTGCTCATATGCTCGGTTCATCATATCTGCATCATCCTTCTATAGAACCACATTTCAGTTGCTTCAAGTTTCTTTATCGTTGAGAAATTGTCTAGCATTTACTGCCATATTGAAGAAGAGACATCACATAGTACTGTCTTCTTTGTTTCTAGCTATATTTTCCAGTCTCTGAATACTTTACTCAGCTTATGATATGTATCCTTGGCCATCCTAATTCCCCTTCAGAAGAAACTGCGAAAGTATAAAATCTATTTTCATCGTTAAAATATCAGCAATAATTTTTTGGTGAAAAATAATACCAGCGATGCATTTTTATATATATAATTACTAAAGCTCATAAGAAAATTAAATTTCAGTATTAAATGACGTAGCAGTTGTTAGCACAGAACACAAACACAATGTATCATCTACAATGTTTTCAGTTGTAAAAGTAGAATGATTTATTATATTTTTATCAATTAAATTTCCGAATATTTTTATTAATTAATTTCCAAAAAAAATGTCGTCATTAAATGACCCATAATATGTTAATATGTCGTCAAACAAACAATACAAACAGAAAATATTGTCTGCTTACTTGTATAAATCAAATGGGATTATTTTGTTGTTGTTGAGCAAGCAAAAATATCCCAAGCACGTGTCGGCAACACGGATTGGCTAGTCGCCGTTGAAGACATGTCTACTCGAAAACGCGTAGACAACCATGAACAAAATCAGAATCTAATAAAATCAAAAGTGGTTCGGGTCGATAATGTTATAAATTATCAACATGTATCCACTTGTTACAAATTTAATATGCATTCAACTTCTCTCTAAATTATATGTCCCATAAAATTAACTAGTTACAGTAAACGATAATACATGCAAAAAAAAAAAAAGAAAATGCGTGTGTGGATCCCAAAACCTGCAGTTTTCCAATCCTGAAATTCCATGACAATAAACCGTATATCTTTTTTAAAATTGTTCGGACAATTGCCTTCATCGTTATTGACATATTCATGACATTTCTTTTGTTCTTCAGGTAATATGAATTGTAATTTCAAACCGAGCGCTTTATTTTGTCCATCAACGTATATTGTTCTACTTTAACATGCTTTGCCGTTTCTAGATATGCCAGTTTTAGTTATCTCCCTTTCGTAAGATAGAGATAAGAAAACAGAGAGCCGATTTCAAATTCCTGTCAAATTCGTTTTAATCATTTACGCACAAATAACATTGGAAAAGGTATGAATCCATCTCTTCTCCTTTCAACTATGGGTTAAATAGCAAGACATCCTTCGTTGGCAGCCAGTCTACCGCTGAAAACAATGGCAATCTATATCGGAAAAAATCTTCTACCTAAAGAGTCACGTCTCGGAAGAACAAAGATCGTACAAGCGATTACCACGTACGTCATAAGAAAAGTTTTTGTTCACATTTGCTATTTTCAGATATTAAAATCACAATTCTTTGGGTGGATTACTTCAACCAACGCATTTATCTACTAGGCTATTTGTCTTTGGTAACGATGTAAATATTTTAGATAGTTACAATACCAGAAATATAGACAGATATCCCCATACGATTGTATATATGGCTACTAAAACTCTGTGATATATTATTGAAATTTACTGTTGGCCCAAAACAGCATGATTTGGAGGCCAACTAAATGAATTAGTCAGGATTGGACACATACATGTTCAATATGTTTGTGGCGGGGATATGTCTATAGTGCTGAAACTGAGTTGACGAAAATCTTGCTGTGCATTTTCATTTAGAAAAGGGGACATATAACTTAACCATATTTTGGTATACAAACCAACAATTTCCAGTTGCAATATTCAAAGCAATATCTTTTTAAAGAATGTTTGAAGATATATTGTTGTTTTCTGTGTCCTGAGATATTTCAAAATGGTACATCAGTTGGTGATGAGTGATTGAATTTGTGTTAAGTGATTGAATATGATTTATATCGCACATGAAAACCTTGTCAGTTGCATCAATTAGAACCTGCATTATCCAGTATGAATGAGCCATTTAATCCTCCCATATGACACCTTGGGGACTACATGTACACACGGTGGCGTGGTGGTGTAACAAAACCTGCCACAAGTTACAGCTGCCCATAATCAGGCTTGAAAAAACAAAAAAAATCAGTAAGCTATATTGACTGTCCTGCGGACACATTTTCGTACAAGGCCGTCTGGCACTGCTTCCGGTAGAAACTTTCTCTTATAGAGAGCAATGATACTACATACAATGTAGAAATATCCATTTGATCGTCAAAACACCGAAGAGTCACATAAAAAAACACCCCACAATTCTTGCAATGCGTGTTTTCAATTCTTAATCCTACTAACCAACCTTAGAAAAAGGCTAATATTCTGGCAAAAGGATCATAGTACCTACGTGGCCCGATGCCTGATTGCTTCAGATACAGAGTTGAGAACAGATGACACGGCCTCAGGAGTTAATGCATGTTTCAATCAGTTCGCTCTATTTATATCTGCAATCACGCCGAGGTTGGAGCCCTCTCACGAATTTCTTGGTAGTTGTTATGCAGATTCACCATGCTCCAGATGTATTAGTTCTAGGAATTATATGACGAAAGGCAGAGACTACATATGAATATCCTTATCTTGAAAATACTCGGCAGATTAGTTTCGATACCCATATAACACACAGGATCTAGGTTTTAACCATCGTATCAAATAGCTAGAAATATCACCACACCGAGATTTTGATGTTTTGCTTGCCAACAACATTCTGAATTGTGTAATGTATACTACATTTTGGGCCCTCATTGATATCGGTATGGCAATCTCAGTGTGGTTCGCATATAAACATCGATCTATTTACTGTTCATGTGGGTATTTTCAAGTTTCTTTTAATTTTTATTAACTTTCGTGAGCACGATGTATTTTTCTCTTTCTTGCATTATAAATGAGGCTGACAGATTAAATCAGTACTTCTGAATGGAAAACGAAAATCTTGAAAACTGACGCATGCTGGATAGAATTATATTCAATCGTCTTTCATATATTGCCCGTTGAAGACATGTTTTCAAATGCACAGCATTTGCTTTTTTAACTCTCACTCTTTATATATATATATATATATATATATATATATATATATATATATAGAGAGAGAGAGAGAGAGAGAGAGAGAGATAGATAGATAGATAGATAGATAGATAGATAGCGTGCGATGGATAAATTTTCGTTTAAATTACGTAAAAAGTGAAAATAAAATTTATCCAATAAAACTCCCATTTGCATAAACGACGGACTTCAGATGACATCGTAATTTCTTTTTAGCAGGGCAATCGACGATATATATAGTTTTGCATTCGTACAGTCACACTAGACGATAAAATATAAAAACGCTGGATAAAAAGTAAATTAAAAAAAATAATAACATTTTATAATTTTCCTTGTCCGTCGTAGTCATAGTTAACGAAATCTATTGAAAAAAATGGCAGATCCATATATATATATATATATATATATATATGTGTGTGTGTGTGTGTGTGTGTGTGTGTGTGTGTGTGTGTGTGTGTGTGTGCGTGTTCTTATTACGATTGAATACTCTAGAGAAGAAAATTTTAAAAACAGTTTCCACTTCTACGATATATGTATTACTCTACAGAAATTGAGTTCTTTCAGTGACTATCGTGTGTACACACTGCTTATGTAAAACACGTTAAAATTTCCCTTCTCTGATTCCATGCACCTACGGCTTAGGTGCGTAGTGACTTTGATTAACACCAAAACGGGTCGAGTTTCGATCCCAGCCAGAAGCAAGTGGACGTGTCTAGCCAAACTGATGAGCGTGATACAGCGAAACAGGCTTGGGTGTGGATGACTATATGTATATATTGAGAGAGAGAAATAGAAAAAGATATATAGACTTCTTTAGAAATCGTGAGAAAATTAAAAGGCTGAGGATTAGAAACCTAACATACGGAGGCAAATAGTGGAACAGAGTTTTGCCAATGGTTCCTTACCTTGACGAATCGGTAAAATAAAACAAAAGATAGTCTCGAATAGAGCGAAACTTCTGAATTTTAATTATTGTTTCAGATGTGACGAAACTTCAACAAAAGAGCTTTCAGCGGCCTTGTGCCACAACTAATCTTCACCTAGAAAATCACGATAACATCTACGAAATGTCTAACGAAAAAGTAAGTCGTGCAGAAAGTAATAAATACCAAACAAGGTTACTCGGATATAACCAGATTTGCTGAAGTAGACAAATCCTTGGTATTCGCCCTCAGAAACAAACAGTTGAAGACGATTCACTCTAGACCAATATAAAACTTCTAAGCGGATAATTCTAAGAACAACATAATTCATACAGGTGTTTCATCACATTAATGACGGTCCCAACAAGAGAGATCGCTGAGTCACTGAATATGGAAGAGATATCTTTCGAACATTTTATGAGCGAGTGCATCATTTTTCAGTCCGGCAAAGTGTTAATGATGGTATATGCAAAAATATACTAGTACGGAGAGATAACAATTAATGAACAGAAAGGAAGTGGAGAAAAGATAACCATAGATATTGCATGTAATTTTTTCAAAGCATTAGTGTTGGCTGGCAAACAAGAAGCTGGAAGGGGTTTCCATAATTGAGAAGTACGAACAGGGAATCAAAAGTAATGATGTCATGTTTTATTATGGCATCGAATGATCGACAATTTTAAGAAATGTGAAAGAACGATCTGAAGCAACCAAAATATGGTTCAACAGAAGGATATTGAGGATACCATGGACCGAACATCAAAGCATCGACGTGATTTTGAAGGATAGAAACATCTAAAGTTTCCTGGGCACTTAATGAAAAAGAAGGGCTTTGAGAATCTGATACTTAGAGGATGGATACAGGAAAAGAGAGACAGGAGAAAACAGCGGAAGTCATACCCGATGCACATAAGCAAATTGATGACAGAGCTGGGTTTCGAAGAGGTCCTCAAAAAAGCGTTAAAGCTCTACAATAGATGGAAGGGTGTTGAGGGCCATGATCGCCTACGTCTTGAAGAGACACAGCAAATAGAAGATGATATAAGAAATAAGAAACACAATTAAACATGCTGTGCATCACGATATAGCTTTACATAGCATGTTCTCATTTCTACATTTTAACATAGCCACAAGCTTCTCAATGGCTGTCTTCTAACTATGAGTGAGAACATGCATTTTATTTTCATAAAACTGATGTAACCACTTTTTTACAGCTGTCTTCACTTCCTCATGACCACCATAAAGTTTTCCACCTCTGTATAGATAGAGGTTTTTTGCTGCAGTTCGTCTTGCGACGATCCAAGAATTTCACCTCTAACGTCACAATACGAGTGGCCCCGACCGCTCCCTTCGATCATTGCCTCGCCGTAGACGGAGACCGACAGACGTAGACGAGGCCCTCTTCCATCATTCCATGCTTATCGTATGCAAGCTTGAACAGCCCGCTCTGAGCCCTCTAATTTTTTCAAAGTGAACGCGGAGGTAGGTAGAGCGGGATCGCGCGACGACGACAACAGCGGAGCGAAAGACGCTTCGTGAGGAGGCGGAGGCGTGAGACCGCGAGGCGAGTGTGCCGAGACGACGGGTCGTCGAATGCGACGGCTTGGCACGAAGCAGACCCCCTACCCACCACTTTGTAAGCGACGATGGCGATGCAGACGACGAACGGATCCCGAGGGTTTGCAGGTGGTAAGTGAGGTGGTGATGAAGACATGAAGAATGCCGTCAGAAATTGCCTCGTATATAAATCCTATCAAGGTTCGACAGGCTATTGTATCAGCTGGAACACTGTAATGGAATTTGTATACCATATTTAACATCTTCACTAAAAGCAAGGCAAAAATGTCACTAAGACTCCAGGCGCTATTGAGTATAGTGGACATATGAGATAATTACAATATTATGAGAAAGAACAATGAAGAAGCAAGAATAAGCAAGCGATAAGATAACGATTAACATTGCACCTAAACTTTTGAAGATCAAACTTCACTGGAAATCAAGAAGTCGAAAGAGAGTTACATAAGTGAGAATTTTGATAGAATATATTGTTTGCAGAGAATGTACATGCATCTAGCACTTGCAACTGTAAAATAATAAGAAATTACCGCAAAATTTGAGCTGTGCATAAGATTAATAAAGTCTTCCTATCATAAAGAAAAAATAATCAGAACCAGGAAATAATTTACAGTTGCAGTGGGAATGTGATAGTAGACGAGATGTCAGGTCAGAACCAATCACATTTCAGATCCTT
Organism: Ascarosepion bandense; assembly: GCA_037127315.1. Taxonomy (NCBI): domain Eukaryota; kingdom Metazoa; phylum Mollusca; class Cephalopoda; order Sepiida; family Sepiidae; genus Ascarosepion; species Ascarosepion bandense. The sequence continues at coordinate 2,608,268 of JBBBDQ010000493.1, read as the reverse complement.
CTTTGGATTTTAACAGTAATATTGAAATCTTGTGGTGGATGGTGGACATAAAAATACGTAAGATAATTCTGGTGTGAAAATCTTCCTATCATGATACAGGGAAACGACTTTCCTTGCAGCAAGTTATTTAATATAAACATTCCACATCATACCAGTGGAAAACATTAGACCAAGAAGTTGAAATAAGTCACTTAGCTGCAGGTTAACATCAGTTAACATCATGAAAGGTAACGTTTTGTTTAGAAAGCGTCATAATTAACAAGTCATCGCTTGCCCAAGATAACAACAGACTTTAGGTCATTTGATCATATTAGACTTATTATTTAGATATAAGTAAAAATTGTGTCAATAGAATATATCACGATTTGAGAACTTATGACATCATGAAGGTCATTTCTAAAAAGATTGTTTACAAATTATTTATAATTTGTATAACTTCTGAAAAACTGTCCTACATATTTATGCACTCTTTAGCACTCGAAATATATATATATATATATATATATATATATATAGATAGATAGATAGATAGATATGAACAGACTGAGATAGATAGATAGATAGATAGATAGATAGATAGATAGATATAATTTATTTTGTGTTTATTTAGGCAGCATTTTTTCATTGATGCATGTTATATAATATAGACAAGTTTTTTTATTTATTTTATGTACATTTTTTATATTGTCTGACAAGCCTTTGTTTATGATGACAAAAATATTCATCTTATCAGGTTTTTTTACAGTTATTTAGTTCTTATTCTGCAATTTTTAGTTGTTTTGGTAGAGTGTCCCAAAACAACTAAAAATGCAGCACAAGAACTAAGCGACCACCCTGCCATAATTGTAAAAAGACTGATCGTAAAGTATATATACACACAATTACAAGAATCTATAAGCCCCCGTTTTTGAGATTTTGAATTCCGGATTATGTTTCTACACTGGTTAGCAACCAAGGCGAGTGACTTCACGGGCTTATCTCATAATTGGATGAATAGAGAGCATCTCATATATTTTTATAGTAATTTTATGAAATTGAATAAAGCGTTCTGAGCCAGAATAAGAACACGCACACATTAGATGTATGAGTGTGTGCATTTGCTTGTGTGATAATTGTTCTTTACAATAACTCTCCTTATTTCGCGTAATATAAGTTTTAATCTCATCATCTATAATTAATTAATTATTATTGTTGTTGGCCCTTTAAATATCGGCAGACATTAATTTCTCTCATTAAGATTTTAAAATGTTTAATTAAATCTGTGGCTTATTGAATGTCTGAATAACAAGAATAAATATTTGCAAGAAAAATAATTCATATCGCGGATTGTCATTTAGATTTGAGATATTCACTCAGAGAATGGAAAAAATGTCATTAATCAATTAGATCTCTTGAGTTATATTTTAAATGCGTGTAATTAGCTTCATATAATTTTAGAGGACTAGAAGTTAAAGTATTTGGCATGTAATGATCGAATTATTGTCGCATTCATATAACACAAATTTTAATATAAGTTGTATTAGTTTGGCGTGACAATTTTGCTGAATATTTTCGATTTTTTAAATTTCGACTCAAATATATATTTACAATTCTGTTATGAAATCGATTAACTCCGACTTACGTTTATGTTATTTTTTGAAAAAAAGTTCAGAGTTAATCCGTTTCGTAAAGGATTTTCTAATATTTCGTCAATAAATTGCCTTTGTATATATTTTTTTACATTAGAACACGAAATCGGCGTAGATACGTATTCATTAAATTGTGTGTTTAAAAGCATTACTTCAGACATTAATGGACGGTAACTCGTTCGTGGTAGAGCGGTCTCAGTCACGTTAGCTTAATTGACGGTTTTTCTGGAAAACACAGACGGTTCGAATCCTTCTGGAGGGCGTATATTTTTTTAACGAGATTTCTTGATTATTCAGATATATATATATATACCGTTTAATTATGAAAAAAACAGAATATCTACTCAAATACGAATGGTTTCTCTTGTTTGTGTGACATGGTGCATAATCTATTTTTCTGATATAGGGTCCTTTAGCAGCACCTTCTTGACTCAGGGCAGTACTCTATACTCAAGGTACTTGATGTTGGCCTCTATGTTGAGTCCGATACCCTCACTAACAAATTCGAAATATCTTTTCTCAACGGAACGATTAGAATGAGTTTTCTGAGCTGCGGTACCTTTTTAATTACCATCTGGCTCATCCAGATCTTAGCGAACCCTCTTCGCTGTCCTCAGATTGTCTCCCAATATATATGAAATATTCGTATTTAAGCTTCTGGCTGGAATATCAAGCAATACAACATGCCGTTTCCTAAATTATGGCAGAATGAATTGGGTATTTGTACATATTTTATCAAAGACGGTACCCGACTAATTCTACTATAATATGCAGTCAACAAAATCAAAAGCAAAAAAAGCCCCTGTGTAAAATTAGAATATAAAATAACGACAATTTTCTCATCTCGTGCTGTGTGTGTGTGTGTGTGTGTGTGTGTGTGTGTGTGTGTGTGTGTTGCATGACTTTATGGTAGGTACTTTGGAGAAATTCTCTTACTGAACCCGATGAATTCGATTTGTTATATTTTAGTAACATAGGATGGTAGCCGCAGTGGTTTGTATATATCACTTTTGGCAAAATGCGCTTGGTACGCATATTGTTGTGTGTTGGTTCAGAATGAAAGCCGCTGTCAATATTTTTAGTGGGGGTTTGTCAATACAAAACACTAGCATGTGAAACAGAGTGGAATAATATATATTTAGTCGTGTAATGGAATAATATTTTTTTAAAAATGACAGAATAGTCATTCATTTAGCGAAAAGCGAACCCAAAGATTTAAACCAGTTTCTTATTCTGCGTGCAGTCCAGCAGAAGGGGATTAATTTTTCCTTATTACACTCCAGAGCAGTTAGAATAGTTTGGTGGCCGAATAAGAAACAGCCGTAGCGGAATGGTAAAGTACTCGCTTAAGGAGCAGGAAGTTGTGGCCTCGTTCGAGGGTAAGTGGAGAAATTCAGGGATAGGAGTCTTGCACACCTCCGACCGCAAGAGAGCAGCGAACGAAAAGGAAGCCTTCAGGTATCCGTCGATCAAGCGTTCGTCCAATTTACTACTTATCTTATTTTCCGAGGCGCTTCTGTTTTTTGGAGTGTCTTTTTACAGTTTTTGTTTGTTACTTTTACACCTTTATGTTTTTTAAGTGATTGGTAAGGGATGTTTGGAGATATTTTCTTGGTGGTCTTTCTTCATCGGTATAATTTTTACTGTATTTCAAACACCACAGACAGAAAAATAAAGACGAAGATAGAGGATGTATGTTTGAGTGTGAGGTTAGTGTCTAAAAGATAGAGGGAGATATATATATATATATATAAAATATAATTTAACCTAAGGATGTTACAAAATTGAATTAGTTACGCTAGATGTAGTTTAGCCCAACATCAAAAAAGCTTTCGGGACATGACTGACTGGGCGGAAGATTTTTCTGCACTAAGTTGCCATTACTTTCTGCGGTAGACTGGTTGCCGACCAGTATATAGAACAAAATATAGTATATAGAACAAAATCTTTCCCGTTATTCAACACATAACTGGAGGGAAGAGGTGGATTAATACCTTTCCCAAGGGTATTTGCGCGTAAGTGAATGCAACGAATTCAACTGGAATTCGAACTCGATCCCCCCCCCACTTCTGGTTCCGAGCCGATATCTACTGCACCACAACGCACATCGTTAGATTAAGACTTTCAAATGGATGTCATGCATGGTACAAAAACATCTAAACTGTCAGCTGTGTATGAGAATTTGACCAGATCAATCTATATATAAAATTATGTTACTTCCGTTAGTCGGTTCCTCCAGCTTACGCTCTAAATATAGTCATATTTTGACTGATCGAAACCAAATTATGTGGAGATGAGCAAAGATATAAGAGTGTACAAAATAAAGTTGATTGTACTTGTTTGTTTTCATTTGGACAATTAATTTTATTTATTTAACATAAAAATACTCTCACTATTTTAAAAACAATCTAATGATTAAAATAACACATACCTGTTTAATAAAAATGCAATATTGATTTTTGCATAACTTTTCTGAAAGTTTTGTATGAACAGAATCTAGTCTCCAGTTGGCTCTGCGGTTGCAAGAACTATAAATTATCACTAATTCCATTGATTCGTAACCTTGGAATTTGGTCCTAGAAAGAAATATCTACGAATAGCCAGTCTTATGTTGCATGCACCAGAGTAAGAAATCATAAGACTTTATTCTTTACTTTTCAAAAAGAAAAAAAATCAAAGCATTTTTCCCCTGTAGTACTATAAAATTAAATTAAAGAAATTGTTAAACCGTGGAAAAGGGATTTTATCAAAGTGTGTTTCTAAACAAGTCAGCTTACTCAAATGTCATTGTAAAATTAAAAGAAACCTAGCTTTAATAAACTGCAAAAAAATCTTAGCGATAACTTCAAGAACAATAAATACTCTGAGCATTTCAACATACGTCAGTATGTTGAAATATTCTACTGGTAAAGAATAGCTTTGAGCAAGCGAAACTTGGGGACTGGTGCTATACAATTACAAACAAGTAACAGTGCATAATAAATTAAACTACATCACTTGAAGATTTTTAACAGTAAAAACTGAATGGATAACAAATGTAACTGAAAGAGAAAATGCTGACATCAATCAAATTGTTGATATTTCACACTACTTCAATTTAATAATACAAAGAGCTACCGGTTTTAAGAAAACTGTGGCGCAGTGGATATCGGCTCGGAATGAGAAATCGGGTAGCCGAGTTCGAATTCTAGCTGAATTCATTGCTTTCACTTACGCGCAAATACCCTTGGGAAAGGTATTAATCCGTCTCTTCCTTCCAGTTATGGGTTAAATAACAGGACAGATTGGGTTCTATAGCCTTGGCTGGCAACCAGTCTACCGCAGAAAGCAATGGCAACCTACTGCGGGATAATCTTCTGCCCAGTCAGTCATGTCTCTTTCGAGACATGATCGCCCAAGCGTGCATCACGTATGGCACTTAACTGACTGAAGTACCTGAAATTTTCTTTTTAGAGAAATAGTTTATGAATTTCCAGCGTGGCTTCTCTAATGTTTTCATAAAACGAAATTTTAATTAGAAAATATATTTAAAAAATATTAGATTTTCTCCTTAATAATAGTAGATAGGTTCGCTTACCGTTTGTTTTCTACTCCTACTTCTCGTCGGTCATTTGAAAAATAGTGTGAGGTTATCTCCTACTTCCTGTTTAGTATTTTAGTTCTAGGGTTCGTTCTCAAAATTTCTTCAACTGCATACTTCTAACAACTTTTTGTCAAAAACTTAAGATATTATTTTCTATTTATTTATTTATTTCTCAATTGAGAGAATATTGGCTCGTCTATCTTTCTGTTTACACTTTTCCCTGGTTTTTTGTACAACAGTTGATGTTTATCTCTCTTTGCTTTTTCAAGATTGGTTTTCTGGTATCTTCTAATGTGTTTCCATTCTTAGTGGTATTATCGCCTTCAGTTAGCCTGTTAAGTGACACACGTAATACACGCTTGGGTGATAATCTCAAAAGAGACATGACTAACTTTGTAGAGATTTTCCCTTATATTTTGTCATTACTTCCTACGGTAGACTGGTTGCCGACCAAGTCTATAGAACACAATCTGTCATGTTATTTTAACCCATAAATGAAGAGAAAAGCTACGGATTAATACATTTCCCAAGGTTATTTGCGCGTTATTGAAGACAATGAATTCAACTGGAATTCTAACTCGGCTCTCCGATTTCTCGTTCCAAGCTAACAATTACTGTATTCCAACGCACATCTATTATCCTCTTACTTGGGTGGATTAGTCAAGAAAAAAAGCAAACAAAGTAAAAGAAGCAATTATTTTTGCTCTTATCTTATTAGCTTCTTCGTTATACTGTTGAAGTGTTGGACACGAAGGACAATATATCTTCATAGTATAGGCTGAGTACTTCCCTCCCACATTGTTATTCACGGGGTAATCAAACACAAAAATGTTGATTAGATATGATTTTGTTTTCACTTCAGGTCATTCTGATGTTTATTAGTACAAAAATTACAAAAGGTCACTGCTAAATGAAAAAGGGTATTCAACTGGCATCTTGCCAAAATCTACGTCAAGAAACAAACCATATCGAAGTATTGGAGATTTAAACATTTGTTTCTGTCTTCTTTTTTCCTGCGAGCTGATATAAATACTGTCTGGTTGGTTCTTCACTTCCTGTCCTTGGGCAAAACTGGCTTTTTTTTACCCAGGAATCTCATTAAAGACATTCATCAAAGCGCAAACATCAAGGTGGCTGACCTTAATTTGGTTCTAAATCGGGATGTGTTGTCGATATCAGATGAGCTCTGAATAACAAGGAAAAAGATGATAAGAGATTGAAAAAAACCGAAAGTAGTTAGTCTCAAGGTTTCTGATAATGTTAACTGTTACAGTGACACCAGAAAATTGTGAAAAGGTTGTATAATTTAACCTTTTCTTCTTCCAATCCGACTTCTTCATGCTGTTAAAAAAAAGCCCATTTGGACGGCATTTTAGAAAGGCGTGAAATTTGAAGAAAAACTCTTTTTTTATTTCTTGTAACTTTCTTTTAATCACCATATTTTAAACATTACCGAAGATGAAATGTTGACACTTCTGAATACTGCGCCTCGCTTCTTGAAAGCTTTCACACTCTTGTAGACACGTTATACTGGGTAACGCAGAGAAATAGAAACGATAGATATAATTTCAGGGAATAGTTAGATCAAATACATTTCACACTAAACCAAAAAAAAAAAAAAACGTGCTAGGTTCAGAATTCAGATACTTTCCTTAGTGCAAGTATTGCTATGCGTATAAATTTTAATTATCTAAAAGTAACATAGGTCACCATGATTACATTTTCCAAACATTTATTTATGATAATGAGGTGACGTTACTGAAAGATTCTAGCACCGCATATCGTAACACCTTAAGTCACGGAGGTCTCTGAATGATCTTCAATTGTATTCAAACTTATACCTGCTTTTTTAGTGATTTTTCCCAGCGACTCGACGACAACAGACAAAGCCTGTTTCACTAAGGTTCTAGAATTTCTTTAGTTTTCTCTGTAAATATTATTATTATTATTATTATTATTATTATTATTATTATTATTTCTGTTGTATACCCATTTCCTTCCGGGTCCCAACCAGAGACCAAAGTCATAAATGGCTTCATAACATTTTCTACTGGTGATTTTTATAAAAATATACAACAAACAAAAAATTATCAATATTGCACTCATTTTACATAAATAATACTTTTCATAATATGTGAACTGTACTTGCAAAGATAATTTTTTGTATTTTTAAAAGGCATCCCTTATGAGTCTTTTCATTGCGTCTACGGAACTTTTTTCCAATCTATTCGAAAGTTCCAAATAAACTAGAATTATTGATGCCGTTATATGCCATCTTTTATAATTTTCTTTTCAAGATTCTTATATTTTACAGTTTTGAAAAATACATTACAATTTGCAAAAACTGCTATGTAAATAAGAAATTATAATTGTTATCATTGCTATTATTATATTTTGATTTCTGCTATGGTCACACTACCTATCAAGTCTACAGAAAACCTAGGTCAGGTAGTGGTGTGTTCTTGTGGCTACGTTTCATTATTTTTCTATTTACCATAACATCAGCAGGGTTACATGGACGAAATTCTTGTTAGTGTGTCCGCCGTACTTATCAGAACAATTTTATTTGTATATCGCTTAAACTACGGTTTTCAGAAATTCTTGCAATATGCTCTTTCGTTCATTTTTATCAGTACAAGCGTACCTACTATCACTGGTACTATTCTTGCATTCAATTTCCACATTTGTTTTATTTTAATTTCTAGGTCTTAATACTTTGATAGTTTTTTTAGATTTCTTCTTCTTCTTCTTCTTCTTCTTATTATTATTATTATTATTATTATTATTATTATTATTATTATGTCATTTTTCATCATATTTCGATTTCTGCTTTGGTCTCACTAACAACCAAGTCTGCGGGGAGACCTAAGGCAGGTAGTGGCGTGTTGTTATGGCTCCATTTCATGTTTTTCTATCTTCCCTATCATCTCCAGGATTACATAGATAAAGTTTTCCTTAGTGTGTGGGCTGTACTTAATAAGACAATTTTTTGTATATCTCTTAAGCTGGGGTTTCCAGGGATTCTTTCAATGTGTTGTTTTGTTCCATTTTTTATCATTCCAAGTGCACCTACTATCACTGGCACAACTCTTGTTTTCAATTTCCACATTTTTCCTATTTCAATTTCCAGGTCTTTATATTTTGACAGTTTTTCGAATTCCTTGATTGCTATGTTACAGTCCGCTGGACAAGCCATATCAATTAATAGACAAGTTTTCTCCTTCTGGTTTTTAACAATAATGTCTGGCCTGTTTGCTTCAATTTTTCTGTCTGTGTAGATGGTGTAATCCCATAGAATGGTTACATCTTCTATTTCTGCAACCGGTGCTGGGTGATGTTCATACCAGTGTTTGCCTACAGCTTTTCCATAATGTTTGCATATTGCCCAATGTAAATATTGCCCAACTCTATCGTGGCGATTTTTATATTCATTTGGGGCAAGCACAGAACAGCCTGAGATTAGGTGGTCTATTGTTTCTTGGTGTTTATCACAAAACCTGCATTTTGGATCCATATTATTATGCATAATATTTGCCTGAAAGTTTCTCTTGAAAAAACTTTGGTCTTGTGCTGCAAGAATAAAGCCTTCAGTTTCGGGCTTTAATCCAGATGCACGTAACCATCGATGAGTATTAACTTTGTCAACATTGGATTTATTGGCACGTACTGGATATTGGCCATGCAGAGGTTTGTCTTGCCAGCGCTGTTTCATCTGTTCAAGAGATTTATCTTTGGCTTTCATTTTCATATTCTTTGCCGCAATAGCCGGCTCTTGGCTTCCGTTCTGCTTTTCTACAGAATCTACTAACTGTAAATCTTGTTTGTATTTACTGCCTTCTTTTATTATTGAATATTTTTTCTTTCTTTCTTCATTTTGCCTTACTAATTGTAACATCCATTCCTTTGTTGTTTCTATGTATGTTAGTAAGCCAATAGTTGTTGTCTTGTATGACAATTCCAGCTGAATAAGACCTCTTCCACCTTCTTTACGGGGTATGTATAGACGGTCTACATCAGCCTTTTGATGATGCATCTTATGCTTAGAAAGAAGCTTTCTTGTTTTAGCATCCATTCGCCTGATGTCGTTTAGAGTCCAGTTTAAGATGTTAAAGCTATATTGGACAACTGGGATTGCAAGGCTATTAATGGCCATAACTCTGTTCTGTGAATTTAATTCAGTTTTTAATATCATTCGTAGCCTTCTATAGTACTCTTTACGCACTATTTCTTTCATTTTTTATGGTGAATGTTTTCGCTCTCATTTACACCTAGGTATTTATAAGCTTCTTCTGGTTTCAATTCTTTTATTGTTACAGCAGGGTCTAGGCTAGTTGAGGATGTTTCTTGTATTGATCCACGTAAAACTGTAGCTTTAGCACATTTATTCAAATTAAATTTCATTCCAATGTCTTCGCTGAAGCATTTTACAGTTTGCAGAAGACCTTCCAGTTCATTATCATTCTTAGCATATAACTTCAAGTCATCCATGTAAAATAGATGGCTTATTTTCTTTTGTCCTATTTTATAACCACATTCTGTCTTATTAAGTTGACTGGTTAGTGCTATTAATGATATGCAGAATAGTAAGGGAGATAAAGAATCACCTTGAAATATACCGCTTTTGATGTTTATTTCATCAGACTTATAGGTTCCATTTATATGATTGAGGTAAAGGGTTGTTTTCCATATAGACATGCACTGTTTGATGAAATTGATGATGACGGGCGATATCCTGTATATATTTAAAGTCTTTAAAATCCAGTCATGTGGCACACTATCGAATGCCTTTCGATAGTCTATCCAGGCTGTACTAAGATTTTTCTTTGTACAGTAGCAGTTTTCCAGGATCATTTTGTTAATCAGCAATTGGTCTTTACAACCATAACAGCTACGTTTGCACCCTTTTGGTTCAAGCGGTAACATGTCATATCTTTCTAAGAATACATATGTCTGCTTTGTTAAAATAGATGTTAATAGTTTATATGTTGTCGGAAGACATGTAATTGGTCTGTAGTTTTTCGGATTTTTTGTGTCACCATTCTTGGGTAGAAGAAATGTAATTCCTTTTGTCAACCATGCAGGAATTTTAGTGGGATCGTCAACCATTTCTTGAAGTTCTTTGGCTAGTTTTTTATGTGATGCGCTTAAATAATATAGCCAAAAGTTAGGAATTTTATCTATGCCTGGGAATTTCCAATTGTGTATTTTTTTAGTGCATATTTAACATCATCTTCTGTAATTCCAGACCATGTCTGTTCGGATTTATTTTTCATTCGTTCTGTCTCTTGCGTAATCCAATGTACTTCCTTGCTAATTTCTTTAGGGCAAGCCCATATCTTTTCCCAGAACTGTGTGACTTCTTCCATTCTGGAGGGTACTGTCACTTCAATTCTTTTTTTACCTATTTCCCTGTAAAATCTCTTTGTATCAGTCTGAAAAATCTTGTTTTCTCTGTAAAATTCAGTCTGAAAAATCTTGTTTTCTCTGTAAAATTTATTATTATTATTATTATTATTATTATTATTATTATTATTATTATTATCTTGTTTGATTTCTGTTGTATACACATTGTTCTGGCATCCAGCATAGGATCTAGGATCAGAAATTGTCTCATAACATTTTCCAGTGATTTTAAAATAAAACAATAAGAAACAAACAAGCTAAGATCACACTCCTGTTACATAGATAAAGCTCTTTGTAATGTGTAAGCTGTATTTGTGAGTAAACATGTTTGTATTTTAAGGTATGCTATGCCAGAAATCCCTTCACTGATTCTATCAGAACCTTGTCTAAACAAACCATACGTTCGAATTATAACTGGAATAATTGATACCATTTATATGCCACATTACGTTCTTAATTGCATTACCAGAAAAGTCATCCCTAGAAATACCTTTAAAGTACTGAACCGTACAAAGGATATCTATCTCAAACACATTAATGACATAGGCTGAGAATGTTTTATGCGCCAATAGGAGATGGAAAGTGATCGCTAATCTGTATCTAGGCCAAAACCTCTCCAAACACAAATTGTCCACGATTGAAACTGAGGTTTTTAGGCATAGAATTTGACAAACAGGACAAATGAAATACGATACAATCGCCATCTTAACTAAAAATCATATTTTCAAGCACACGGATTAAGAAAATATATACTAGCAGAAACTAGTCATATCACCGATATCAATAAAATTACATTACCCAGGAGATACATACGGGCATTAAATAATTTGTTTAAGAACAAAAATATCATCATAACCAAATCTCATAAAAGAAGATGTATAGTTATAATAGACACAGACATCTACACTGAAAAATTGGAATCCCTTTTAAATAATGAAAATATCTATACACAATCCACGGAACAAACCATAAACACTGAAATACAAATTTTCAACAAAGCAATAAAATGAATACAAAAATAATGTAGGTTTGGCCCTAATATTAGAATATCACTCCACTATACCCACACTATATCGCTTACCAATAACTGAAAAACCAAACATTCCCATCAGACCTATTATGTCTAACCATAAACAGTGTTTCACATGAATGAGCTTGAGCTATCACTCAAATAACTACACCATTCCTAGGAACCATTAGCACTACAAATATCAGACACACAGTGACTTCCTGTATAAAATTAGAAATACTAATATGACTAATTTATATACGGCAAGTTTGCACGTTTATTAAATAAAAGGTTGCCCTATTCATGGGGTATCTTATTAGATGTGGTCTCGCTTGCCTATTTATAGAGTTCTTAGAATTCAGTTCTTTCTAATATAAGTAACAATTCCACTTACATAGATGACGTTCTATTATTTTACTCCATGACAACAACATATTAAACGTAGTAACTAAACACAATGAGGATTAACATGCAATTGAATTCATATATGAATTTGAAACTAATAATTATTTACCTTTATTTGGATATCTTAATCATAAGTAGTAAGGATAATTTAGGAAACATTAAAAAAATACTATATTAATTTCTATTTCTACCACAAACAAATAATTAAATCTGGTTTAATTATAGGTTTTTACCTTAGAGCCATCATAATATGCATCCCTAATTATTTATCTGATGAAGTGCGATATATTCGACAAGCATTTAAACTTCTTCACTACCCACATCATTTCATTCTCAACGCAAAAAACATGCTTATAAAATAGACAAAACTAAAAAACAAATCACCTGAAAAAAAAAAACATGTATTTCATGATAATATCATGCAACAACTTTTCATAGGAATTCTCAAATAAGTTAGATATCCAAACACTAGAATCTTTACGGCCGCCTCCAAGATTATTTGTGATATTGTATTGTCAGAATTCAATAGACCAAACGCCCAATTTAAATGCCGGATTTACAAAATACAGTCTACAGTACAATACCGTATATATATAGAGGAAACATCACGAAATTTGAAATGCGGAGATAAGAACATAAAAGAGACTCTCTTTTATTACAGTGAAATGACTTGAACACAATTTTGATTTCACTAATGCTAGTTTAATTAAAAAAGAACATAACATTTAAGGAGGAAGAACTTTCAAAACATATTAATAGCATTATTAGCCACAATAAACACGCAATTAAAACATTATATTACTTCTGAATATTTTCATAAATATATAATCCATGAATCCAAACTACTAACACATATAATTAAATAATGTTAAAACAGTTCTTTTTATTCTTAACATTGTTATATTTTCTCTATATGAAATTCATTCCATATTATTTTATAATTAAATCAGTTATGTCTTCTCCACATTCTTCCTGTTTTCCTCATGATTATCTGTATTTTCTCCTCGTGATTATATATTATTATAGTTATTTTCATCATATTTCGATTTCTGTTATGATCGCACTACAAACCATGTCTGCGGGAAGACTTAAGGCAGGTCGTGGTGTGTTGTTATGGCTCCATTTTATGTTTTTTCTCTCTCCCCTAACACGTCTAGTGTTACATAGACAAAGTTCTCCTTAGAGTGTGGGCTGTAATTAACATGCCAATGTTTTGTATATCTCTTAAACTGGGGTTTCCATGGATTCTTTCAATGTGTTTTTTGTTCAATTTTTTATCATTCCACGTGCAACCACTATCACTAGCACGATTCTTATTTTCAGTTTCTTAATTTTTTCTATTTCAATTTCCAGGTCTTTATATTTTGATAGTTTTTCGAATTCCTTGGTTGCTATGTTACAATCCGCTGGACAAGCCATATCAATTAATAGGGAAGTTTTATTTTCTTCCTGGTTTTTAACAATAATGTCCGGCCTATTTGCTTCAATTTTCCTGTCTGTGTAGATAGTGTAATTCCATCGAATGGTGACTTCTATTTCTGTAACCGGTGCTGGATGATGTTCACACCAGCCTTTTTTTACATATTTTTCATAGTGTTTGCACATTGTCCAGTGTAAATATTACCCCAATCTATTGTGACGATTTTTATATTCATTTGGGGCAAGTAAAGAACATCACGAGATTAGATGGTCTATTGTTTCTTGGTATTTATCACAGAACCTGCATTTTGGATCCGCATAATTAAGTATAATATTTGCCTGAAAGTTTCTACTGAAAAGAATTTGGGCTTGCGCTGCGAGAATAAAACCTTCAGTTACAGACTTTAATCCCGATGCGTGTAACCGTCGATGAGTATTAACTTTATCAACACTGGGTTTATTAAAACGTTCTGGATATTGGCCATGAGGCAGGACTAAGATTTTACTTCTCTTCTTCTTTTTTCTAATAGTATTATTATTATTTTTATTATCATTTTATTACTTACTATTCTGTTATTTATATTGCTTAATTGCAATATTTTAATGATATAATATTGTATTATTGTGTGTTTTAATATTTATATATTATTTATATTATGTTATTATAATAATTCTCCTATGTTAATACATATATTTCATTGAAAGATTCTAACCTTTAACATCTTAATTTTTAAAATTTATTTATTTATTCAAAAAAGGTTCGTTTAATACTTGCATACATTATTTTCCTAGAATTTTAAACGGAACTATGTTCATAACTGCACACAGTCATACATGATTCTTTCATACACATACATTCATTCATGATTTTGTCACGTTATATTGAAAAGAAAAAATATTCCATTGCTTGACACGGTGTATACAGTCTTTCACATATTAGTTTTACCGACTCATAAACGCACAGATTCACGTATGATTTCTATCATACATTCATACATGATTCTTTCATTTATTTACAAAAGAAAAATATTTCCGTTGCTTGACACATTGTATACATTAGTTTACTACAATTTTAAACGAATACGTATCACATTGTTGTCATTCGCACATGTACTAACGTTACTGACGAGCACACACTTAATTCTTCTATAGTTTAACTACGCTTGGCACTAGTTATTTTCGCTTACATATACTTACAATCGCAATATACATCTATTTTTTTATTTCACTTAGCATACGCACTAAAACAGGCGTTGGTTTTTCCTCTACATTGAAAAAATATCAATTGCTTTATTACACGTGACATGTATCTGACCAATGAAATCATACATTATTCAACATATTGTCTCTGAAGGTTTTAAAATATTTTTTAACTAAAATATTTTTTAACTAAAATTTTTGTCTCTGAAAATTCTTCTAAACTGAAACATGTTAGATTAAATATTTTTCTTACATGTTTTCACTAAAGGAATTCAATATATATATTCAACTCATACTTCTCTCTCTCTCTCTCTCTCTCTCTCTATATATATATATATATATATATATATATATATATATATATATATGTGTATATATATATATATATTGTCGGGCGAATGTTTAATTACAACAGTCGGTGGGATGCTCCTCTTGTCAAAAAAAATTTAGAAAGACAAGACATGACAGCGACAAACTGAACATATGTAAACCACCCTATTTAGACCGTTTGGTCAAAAAAATATTAAATAAAACCACAGATAGTCTCAAATATCATAATAACATATCATATGCCGAGACATACCTCAAGAAATCGTTTGTTAACAAATGTTAATGAAGAAAATCTAGCATGGTATTGAATCTATACATAAGGAAATAATACATTCAGGCTTTTGGAAGCGCATCTATGGATAAATGATAGCAAAAGTCTACAGAGGAATTTAAACTAACAAAGTATAGAAGGGAATTCCTTTCCGCACGAAACTGGAAGATGTAAGACAAAGTTGACATAAAATTTGGCGTACGTGGAATAAGGTCAAGAAGGTGTAACTTAAAGAGCATATACAAATATCACAGGCGATATTATGCTGAGTAACTAGAGAGACAACTGGAATTACTTGTCAGTGCAACGTATCAGTGCAAATTACATAAAAAAGAAAATTGTCAGAATCGACAGTATTCAATTCTATCTTTAAAGTGAAAAATATGAAATGTTATTTTTTTTCGTTGTTGACACAAATTGGCATCAGGGATTCGGGATCGGCCTCATCTCTTCCTATTCTTTTTCTCTACACTGGTAGCAGTGGCAGATATGGCTGTAAATCAAAGAGAGTTTAAAGAGGATACTCACGGGAATTTGATTTTGATGGACAGCGCTGCAAGATGGAGAAGTTTACACATGAGGACAGAAGCGCCTCAGATACGGCTTAAGAAAACACCTAATAGAAATCCTCTATATATCTTCCCTAAGTCAAGCCATCCTCTTTCTATAGTTAAAAAAATAATAAACCTATTCATTAAAAAAGGATCAGTAGAAATTACACAAACAATTTTATGATAAAGCATTGAAAGAAAGTGGTGATAAAAGCCCCGATATTAAATATAATAATATTAATAAAGGATTATTTAGTGAAAGAAACGTAGTAGAAAAATCATTTGGTATGCATTCATTTTCAACTGATTGATTAAAGTAATTTAGGATAAAATTTTCTCCAACTAGTCGAAAAACGTTTCCTTTAACCCTCTAGGGCCATTCGTATCATATTTGATACAGTATGAAAACAAGCCTTGAAAGAAATATTTTCCTGAAAGATTTTTAAGAGAAATATTTTATAAATTTCAAATGAAAGCAGTACTGACTGCTCAGTCAATGAATACCAAATGTTTCCTTATAGGGAAATACCAAATGTTTCCTTATAGGGAAATACTGTATCAAATATGATACGAATGGCCCTAGAGGGTTAAAATAATATACTTATTAAATTTTTAATAAAAATACCTGAAAACTAAGATATTTTTGGAATTATAATTTGAAAAGAATCATAGAAAATAATAAACAAAATACTCATTCAGACCAGGAAAGAAAAAAAATGATGAAAAAAATAAAATAAATAAGAATAAAGAAAGATTTTGTAATAGCAGAGTTACTGAAAACTGTCCATTAAATAATAAATGCCTTACTTAATCAGTAATTTACCAATGGAAAATTTAATTTATTGAGAATACATATATTAAAAAAAGTACATAGGTAGCATAAAAATAATTTTAATCTAATGTGGAGCAAGCGCATTTATTTATTTAAGAATAGCCATTGCAGAATCTAGCCCTCGTTACCTAGATATTTCTGACACTTAAAGAAAACTATTAAAGCTCAGACGATAAAATTAAAAACACTTTGAAAAACATGAATGTATAGTAGTTAGTGCTTATATGAAAAATTATATATTATCAGAAGTATGAAAATTAAAGATGTACTAATCATTAAAAATTAAATGACCATGTTCTGTAGATACTGTTTAAGCTTCACACTAGATGATAATTAAAATTTTGGAAAATAAAGAAATATAAACACTGATATACATTACAAAAATTGATAACATAACGAATCCAAAATAACGTCAAACTATACATCAATAAAAACAGCTTTATTAAAACACAAATAGGTTTTAAAAAGAGTGAAAAACAAAGTAAAAGAACCAAGTAAGCGGAGTACGAATAAAAAATGAAAATAGATTGTAGTCGTCGTATATAAAAAAGAGTAAATAGGGTTAAATTTACTGACACGTGATGAATAAATAAATGATCCTATAATTTGAGAAAATAACAAGAACTTATTTAGAGCTTGTAAAGCAAAAAACACCCCACGAAAAAATTTGGATCGTCACCTGAAAATTATCGCTTGAAAATATGAACTCATATTGAAAATATGATTCCGACACATGTGAAATTCGGTGACGCAAAAATGTTATATTATTTTATTACAATAATATTTACTTCTGCATTCATTTGTGCTGAGTTAAGTAAATTTTTTTTAAAAAGTTAAGAAACAGTAAATTTCTTAATGTCTTTTCATCACATTATTGGGTATATATATATATATATATATATATATATATATATATATATATATATATAAAGAAATAGCACTTAATGAGCCAGACGAACCTACTTAGGTTTCACCTAAACGAGTCGTCAGGGAAAGCTTTTTTACAACCACTTTTCCTTCGTTCGATAGTTTTCGAAGAATGTTTTCGAGACGGGAAAAGAAAATTATAATCTAGTTTATATATATATATATATATATATATATATATATATATATATATATATATATATATATATATAATAACATTGCACCATTTATTTTACCATATCAGCTGAAGAACAACAGTATTGTTCTGATATATCAAAACTGTTTGTGTAGTGATATAATGCTTTTAGAAACTATTGTAATAAGAAAATTACAATATATATATATATATATATATATACAAATAAAACTTAAAAAATCATAGTTGTCGTATACTGCGGCACATGTGAATTTCGAAGCTTTATCTGAAAATATATGTATTTGGCACTGTGAGTAGATAATACTATTTACATCGAACTCTCTGCTAATATCATTTTAATATTAATAAAATTAATATTGATAGGACCTCATTTGGGATTTTACTCTCGTGCTGCTTCATATATATATATATATATATATATATATATATATATATATATATATATACCTGTTGCCTGTCAAACCAATTTAGTTGTATATCAGTATAAAAGTCGATGCGAGGTCGAGTATGTGGGCAAAACCACCCATAGGTTGGAAGTTAGAATCGCCCAACATATACCAGGCCAGGTGCGTAGACATGACCTGTGACATCCAGTTATTCGCAGAAACATACCTCTGCAGTTGGCAAGTATTTATTAAATTTTACTACTTGCAGCAAAATTTAATCTTCAACATTTTTCTCTATATTATACAGGACGTGGAACTGACTCCATTTGAATATATTTGAGTCTGTTATTATTAAAAGTCAGAAACCTGCCTTGTGCATACAACGAAAATTAAAACATAAATTGGAACTCTTTGGGAAGTTATTACCTGACGGAAGATAAGGTTTTTGGTCTCCAATTTGCCTTATCAATACATTTTAACTCCGGATGCTAATTAATTGTTTTTCTTATTAGCAAAACAGCAATTAAATATTGAATTAGAAATTTAATATTTTTTCTTGAAGAACTGTTGGTCGAAAGGCACCTAACTTAGAAATATTTTACTCTACACATTTGTTAATAAAATATGATCATTACTATTTTTTTAAAATGTATTACGTCTTGGTGTGACAATGACATAGTTTTTGAACACGCACACACACACACACACACACACACACACACACACACACACATATATATATATATATATATATATATATATTACTTTATAAAATGTGCAAATTTGTTCCCACATAATAAATATTACACAAAGTTACAAAAATGTACATTTCGACGATGCAGAGAAGTCATTGAAAATAAGGGGATGTTTATAAAATATTAAATTTTGTTGATATATTTTACACAATCAAATATTAACAAAATCGTTCCTTAACTTTTGCCCAGTAGCTTCTTTCCTTTGATTCATTTAATCTTTATTTTAAATAAGAACTATTATATAAATTTTTGTAACTTTGTATGATTATATGCATTACACACCAAATTTTATTCGGTAAAAATGCCATTGCTAATCATGCATTACGTTTTAAGTAATACACATATTTATGTCTTTGTTGTTTCTGTTCCTTATATTATGGCCGCTACTGTATATATACATATTTTTCATATGTGCAACTTTGCAACATATGTATCTGAAATCATTTCATCACTAGCCTGAAAAAGTCTTATGTCATTTTATGCCTACCCCCGTTTACACTCGCAATTATGCACTTCTATAAATCATGATCTAATTTTCTATTGGTTAGCTGAGAAAAACCCCAACAAAATCTCCCCACCATAATTGTTTAGATTTGGTAAATATTCTTTTATTTTCTAATCGTCTAATCTTCTATGTATGATAATTCCTGACGTTAAAAACATATTTCACTGCCTGAAGATGTGTTAATAAAATAGTACCGAAACACAAAATCTCATGTGATGTAGTAAACGATGTCTTTATTTTAATCTTAAAATATATATATATTCTTCATTTATAAACGGGTTATTAAGAGACCTAGGTTTCTACTATGTGGTGTTTTCAGACACCACTTGGTAGAAACTTAGATTGCGTAATAACTCATTTACAAATGAAGAATATTCAAACGTTCTACAATATATTGTAGTGAACACTTTTTAATTCAGACGTGTACCTGTCTTATTCTCTTTTGACAAAAAAATGTCTAATCAATCAATCAATCAATCAATCAATCAATCAATATATATATATATATATATATATATATATATATATATGCACAAATACCCAATGGTCTTAACTCTAATAGAGAAGATATTTAAAAATAATTGAACGTCAGAGAAGGGATTTTAGCAGAATCGCATTGTGTTTCTTTCTGTTCAAAGTTTAACACATTTACCAATCAGTTAAATTCAATGAACCGCTACGTCAATGCATATCGTAACCAGTACCAAGCATTATAACATTAGAAGGAGAATTTTTCTTCTTACTTAGCATGTAGAGGTTCACCGTTCTCCACAACTTCTATCCTAAGTAATATTTAGCTCTTTAGATTTTTGCTTAGCCATCTATTAACGGAGGGTCGTTGTGTAGGTTACTCGCTGTTTCCTTCTCTATTCCACTTAACTTCAATGCCTCCTACGGATCAATTTACACCATAAAGTTTTTTCTCATTATTTATCCGCAAACTTTTAAGTGTCGCTTTCTGATTCTAAATATAAGTGTCCTTTATCTTTCTATGTTTCTTGAAACTTACACGGCCCACCTATAGTTTCTCAGCATCTTTTTATAGATCCACACATCTCAAGACGTCTCTGCATCGCTGAAGAAATTGACCAACATTCACTGCCTTATAACAAGCTTAATATTAAATTATATTCAAAAATTCTTTTCTTTGCTTCTAACGGAATGTTGCTGGTTTAAAACGTTTCTTCTCTTTAGCTATTCTCATGAGCTTTCGAATTACTATGTCACGTTTTCCCGCAAAAGTGAGTTAATGTTTTCATTATTTTGGGGCTTAATTTTTATTTCTTCTGGTCATCTTTTTGGGACATTATTCCTGGTTATGTTTCATGGCTTTTAATTCTGGATAGCCGTTGTTTCTAGCCATGTTTTATGGGCTTTGTTTCTGGTTATGTTTCATGGCTTTTATTTCTGGTTATGTTTTATGGCCTTTATTTCTGGCCATGTTTTATGGTCTTTGTTTCTGGTCATGTTTTATGATCTTTATTGCTGGTTATGTTTTATGGTTTTTATTTCCTATCATGTTTTATGGTCTTTATTTCTGGTCATGTTTTATGGTCTTTATTTCTGGTCATGTTTTATAGCCTTTTTATGGTCATGTTTATAGTCTTTACTTCTGGTTATGTTTTCTGGTTAGTTTGTTTAGCGGCATATCATCTGGTACCGGTTATTTAATCTGTAAATACAGAAAATTCAAATTTATAATCTATTAAAGAGAATGATATTATTTCATGGTTAAGTTATCAAAATCTGAGCTGCATGTTTTAGTAAAAAATCTTACAAAATCAAACGAAAAATGAAAAATGTTCCTTACTACAAGAAATGATATGAAACAATTATTGTGAACGTTGTTCGAAAACAATTATTCGAAAATCATTGATACGAATTGTAAAGTTTTTGAATTTAAAAAGATCAAAAGGACAATTTTGCTAAATTAAAATTATTTGAGATGTAAAATTATATATTGCAATAAAAATGTAAAAATTCAAAACAAAAAAAAACGCAAATGATAAATATTCGAAACACAAATATCCTTAATAAAACAGCTAAAATCTTAATACTTTGAAATTATATGACACTGCTTCAAATAGTCAACTACTTAAGACTACTCTTTAAAGAATCGCGCTAATTTTAAGTTTACTATTTACGTCGTGGATTTCTTAGTATTCTTGATATTTTAACAACTTCCCTTACTTTTGCAATATCAATTTCTCTCTTAATTGGTCATCTTTTAAAAGTGCCTAACATTTTCCATATTGACAGAATTTTCAATGACACTTGGTGCAAAAGCGACCTATGTCATCCATCAAAAGCGTTATTCGTTCTAGATAGAGCACCATTGATTCTCCCAAACAAAAACTGCATACGTATTTGAAACATAAGTATTTCGAAAAATTATCTTTATAAAATTTATCGTAATTGTTTTTTCGGATTAATTTTCATTCAAAAAATTTGCAATTCGAATAAATGTTTTTCGAATAATTTTCTTGATAGGTATTATTAATCAGTTAACAGTTTTTATTTATTTAAAAACATCCATGATATATCTTTAATTCTATTATAAAAAGTGTTCTTAGTTATTTCACTATAAAAATGTAATGCTGGTAATTTACTATAAAAATTATTTCCAATAATTCCTCTACAAATTACATTGCTGGTCATCTTGTCACAAGAACAAACTCCCATTAGCATGGGACAGGCTAGCCTCCCAGAGAGTAAAATACTACGCCTCCTTGGCCTTACACTCTTGGCGGACCTCAAATGGAATGACTATATTAAATCCATTGCCAAATTTGCTGCTATGAAAGTGGGCTCCCTGTGCAGGGACGGGAAATTTTTCCCACCTGAAACTATTCTGCACATATACAAATCTACCATCCGCCCGTGTATTGAATATTGCTGCCATATCTGGTCGGGTGCCCCTGCTGCTCTCTTTGGGCTTCTTGACAAAATACAAAGGAGGATCTGTAACGTGGTTGATACTGACTTGGCAGACCGGCTGCAGCCGCTCCCACACCGGCGTGATGTAGCTTCCCTGTGCCTCTTCTACAAGTACTTCCATGGCTTCTGCTCCGATGAGCTTAGATCACTGGTGCCGCCTAAGCACGAATTTACACGAGATACTAGATTAGCAACTAGGTCCCACCCTTTTACAGTTAAATAAATAAGATGTAACCGTAAATTCTCCTCCAGCAGCTTCTTTTCTCGCGCTTCCCGCCTGTGGAACTCCCTTCCACAAGTCTGCTTTCCCGACAGTTACAATCTCCAGGTGTTAAAATGTAGGGTCAATAGACACCTCCTATCACACTAACTCCCAACTATTCTCACAACACTCTCATCTACCCAACCCTCATTCTCGGTATCCTCACCCGCCTATCACCCACCATCTGTTATTTCCTATATTTAATCAGCCTTTCTCCACTCTACGTAGCCCCCTGCACAGTAGTGGCAGTGACATGCCTTGCTCGGGGTGAAACGCTTATAAAAAAAAAAAAAAAAAAAATTCACGATCACTATCCTATAAAATGATTGTTGTCCATTTCGCTATAAAAATGCATTGTTAGTATTATTACTAAAAATGCTCATGCGAAGAGTAGTGGTGTGGAAATACATGTCATTTTTGGTCGGATAATGAGAGCATTCCCTTCAGAATGTCATTTTCAGAATTTGTTAAGCATCCCATATCGCAGGGACTTCTTTCAGATGAGTGTTGTAACCCTGAATAGTTACTTGTCTTTTCTTCACAGATGAGACTCTATATGTTCGCAGAGTCTCTTCTAGGTTCCGCTTCGCTCGAAAGCAGAGAGTTTACCAAGAATATGTTTGGATCAAGTATAATTACTCGCCACTACTCAAATAGTCTCTACGCATTTGAGAGGATAGGAACGTTTCATTTCTCTATATAGGTGTTTATACAACAATAAGGAATATGACTTTCACTTCTTTAGGTAAGCTACATATATATAAATTATCATTTCTAAAAAATTCTATCAAGCTTTCTGACTAGTGAAGCTCGGGCTGTTGCTTTGGGTATCTGGAAACCTTTCGCGGGGTTTGGCATACCGGACTTCTTCATTAGTTGAATGGGTATGGTATTTCCGGGGACATTTTAAACTGATTGCTTCTTTTTTTACAAATAGCAAAATTAAGGTTGTCTTGAGTAGTCATTCTTCTAGACCATTTTGTATTAATACGGGTGTTACTCAAGGTTCTATTATTGAAATAATTTGTTCTTATAAGTGACCTCGTACTTTGTTCTCATAAGTGACTTTCCTTCTAACATAAGTTCTGATCTTTATATATATGTTGATGCACAACCATTTATTCTTGTAGTAACACTAAGTCTGAACAGTTAGATAAGCTCATATTGGCATCTGATCACGAGAATGACCTACGGTCTGTAGTTAACGAACTAGGGATGAATTTTAGCGCTTCCAAAACAAAACCCCTCGCAATCACTCTTTTGAAAGAGGCATTCCTCTTTTCTGTCAGCATGGCTGATAGTAGATGTATCAGAATGATCATTGGCTTACATGGACTGATTACATTCACGGCTGAGTCCATTGCTAGATTTACTCCGGAGAAGTTGGTTCCTGTGTTGTGCTAGAAAATTGGTATCGCCAGAATATATCTTACATATTTATATGTCTACCATCCTGCCATGGCTTGAATATTTCTGCTACATATGACCCACTATTCCCGTTGTATATCCCGAAATTCTTGATAAAATCCAAAGGAGAATCAGCATTGTTACTGGCCCTGACCTAATGTCTCTGGTCTAATAAAATTTTCGCTGCCCTACTATTGTTTCCCTGTGACTTTTCTAGAAATACCTGAACGGCATTTGTTGAAATGAATGTTTCACTATAGTGCTTAGACATTTTGCAGCCAAAATGGTTAGATGATGCTGTAAGTTCTATGCTAACAATGTATTTTCTCACATTTTATGCTTGTGAAACGCTCTTACGGTTCCATATTTTCAAGCCAGCTTTGATGTACACACATTAAATACAATGGTAATAGTTTCTGCTGTCGCCTTGATTACTGTTCTATAATTCTCTATTCTCACTAATGTTTCTTTTTTCTTCATTCTTTCCCACTCAGTAAAGTTTTGATTCTTGATAACTACTACGCCGAATTCGGTTAAATGATTAAAATTAATTAAGCATCAATTTTGAAACTGCGTCATTGTTATACTGTAATTGTCTTTTTTCTTACTGTGAAAGTTTGCAAGCGTCATCAATGACGTAAGCACATTTTTCCAAGCATGTTATTTGTAAATAAAAGCAAAATACAGTTAACACTTTAACGAAATCAAGAGTTATGTGAAGACATCTCGCTAAAATACCGGTTTTCGTACGACCACCGAAGTTGTACAACGTGGTTTTAGGTAGATGCCGGACGACTAGGTAGTTGCTTGTATGTGCAACTGGTGCAATGAACAACAGTTCTGAAATGGAAATCGGAAAGACGAGTTAAAATTCTAGTCGGTTCTATTATATTCACTTACCTGAAAATATTTTTGTGGCAGGAAAAAACGCACATCTACAGCTGTTTGCAAATTAGTAAAACTAAAATCATTATTATCTCAAAATCATTTTACATTCTAAAAGTATTTTTATTGCTTTCAATAACCAGTAAAACATTGACAAACCTAAAAAAATCAATCAATCAATTTAAGAAAACATTGATCGATTTGATAGTTAATCTATATCAATATTACTAAAAAAATCTAAAGGATTACCTTTGATGTAATCGATCGCGATTTAAGGGCTCGACATAAGTTACTTTCTTTTTGCAAATATTTTCACGGCTTCTGCTCTGACGGACTTCATTCCCTGGTACCCCGCCCGCATCAATTTACTCATGCTACTAAATTAGCTCTCTTTTTACGCTGAAACATTGCACACCGGATGCAGTACTTCCTTGTTTGGCGGTAAAGCAATTAGAAAAACATTTTGAAACCGCTAAAAAGAATTTAAAAAATTCCGAAAAATTATTACAATATTTTCCTTTTTCTTTGACAACCCCGGAGTAAATTTAAAAAGACACCTTTAAATTTAGTAATGTTATTAAAGTGGGTACACTAACTAAATCGCCGATGAATGATACTCCTGGTTCAGAGTATTCAGGAGATTTCTTCTGCTTAGTTGAAAAGTAAACCATATCTTGTAGCTCACTGAGGTGAGTGTTAAATCAATGTTTCAGATTTATAATTAGTTTCGATTGATTAAATTTATTCTTGGATACATCTCTGTATATTTTATATCTATCTGTACAGTGGATTGTGGTGAAATGGATATCAGCTCGAAACGAGAAATTGAAGATCCAGCTTCGAATTCCAGTTGAGTTCATTGCATTAACTTACGTATCCTTTGGGAAGGGCATTAATCCATCTCATTTCCCTCCAGCTATTGTTTGAATAGCAGGACAGATTGGTTGCTAATCAGTCTACAGTAGTATTTAATTGTCATCTACTGCAGAAAAATCTTCTCTCTAGTGAATCATGCCCTTTTCATGAGATGATCTGCTAAGCGTGTTTCACGTACGGCAATGAAATGACAGCTGATCTGTACAGTCAAAGGCGCTTAATTAGATTTCAATAAAGTAGTTCAGCTAAACAATATCTTTAAGGGTTGTTTTGTTTTTTCCTCTCAAAGATATGATTTTTTTGCATACTTTGAAAATCTGCATTTAAATCCCTTGGTTTTCCTGAGGATTGATCTATTGCTACTATCATTGATGAGATGTACATAGCCGTCCTACCCATCATTCAGGCCAATCGATAGCCACATAATTTTAGAGTAAAAGCCAAGCCTAAATTATATTTGCTTTATCAATATAAAAAAGAGAAAGTATGGAGGAAAAAGCACTACACATTCCTATGTTCGTTCTTTTCTATGGAAGCAAAGAATTCAATGTTTTCTTGATAACTAAATAAGCAGATTTTCATGGCTTATAATCGTCTTTCAAACGTTTATCTGCTTCTTATCGCCTTCCATTTTAAACCTGAGGATTTTCTCTTTTCATTTTGTTTTCAGCTAGCCTTTTAAGCATTCGCAGTTTTCTTTATATATTATTGATCTACAGTGAATATTTTTTTCTCAATAATATGAATGCCGATATCTATTTCAATAAGAATTGTAAGAACATATGCGTGGGGGTATGTTTCCTCTTGAATATACGTTGTTTGGGAGCAAAAAAAATGATTAAATTGAACTTTAAAAATAAGGATGCTTTTAGTAAAACGTTTATTAAATCCAATTTTCATTTGTTAATTGAAAAGAAAAGCCAATCTTACTTTATAAAGAAAGACTTTTGATGATATTTATTTATCAGCAACATTTTATTAATGATTTTCGTTTGGTAGAAACATCTAATCTTTTGCTAGCATGATGACATTTAATATTTGAACCAGGTGCTTTCAGTTATTACGTCTTTTGTAATGTTGACATATTTGGTTGGTGCATGCAAACTACTTATATCAATGCACCGACTTAACTAAGTTGGGAATATATTTACTCACTTCTAATATGATCATTTATGGGAATTTATTTGGAAATATTAATGCGCTGTCATTAAATATGCATTGCACACTTTTGGTTCTGCACGGTTTTAGAGTATACTTTCTTACTATTCGCTTATTTATTTAAATTATATGCTCTTATTAAGAAAAAAGAACTGAGGGTCCGGTATCGATGCGTACTATTTCGCTTTTTTTGTTAAGGTGTTTTGCTGAAGCCCTATATTTTCTCACATTATCGTGCACTTTTTAAACACACTTATGACATTATTATGTGGTTTGTTTGCTTGTTTTCCCATGTATTTGCATATATTTGTAAGTGAATTACAATCCATGGTGAATTTGTGAGGTCTATGCCTATTATTTGCATATCAATTATGAAAAGGCTATATATCTTCACAGAAGACGTCATGGGCGGCAGCAATTGGAGCAATAACATATGTAGATTATACAGTGCTGATAGAAGACATGTTAAGTAAAACAAAGTATCCCCTACACAAAGTAGCAGGGTAAAGTGAAAAGACAGAACTACTCAATTGTCTAGTGCATGAATCATTGATTTGTGCAACTGACGTACAATAATATTTATATTTAATAATGATAATTATAATAATAATGAAGATAAATCTATTGTTGATAAAGTTAATACTCATCGATGGTTACGTGCATCTGGACTAGAGTCTGAGACTGAGGCTTTATTCTTTCAGCGCAAGACCAAAGTTTTTTCACTAGAAACTTTCAGGTAAATATTATACATAATAATGTGGATCCAAAATGAGAGGTTCTGTGATAAACACGAAGAAACAATAGCTCATCTAATCTCAAATTGTTGGGTACTTGCTTCAAATGAATATAAAAATCGTCACGATAGAGTGGGGCAATAGTTACATTGGACAATGTGCAAACACTATGGAAAATCTGTAAACAAACACTCGTATGAACATCACCCAACACCAGTTAAAGAAATAGATGTCACCATTCTATAGGATTACACCATCTACACAGACAGAACAATTGAAGCAAATAGGCCGGACATTATTGTTAAAAACCAGAAAGAAAAATTTTCTATTAATTGATATGGTTTGTCCAGTAGATTGTAACATTACAACCAAGGAATTCGAAAAACTGTCAAAATATAAAGACCTGGAAATAAAAATAGAAAAAATGTGGAATTTGAAAACAAGAATTGTGCCTGTGATAGTAGGTGCACTTGGAATGATAAAACATAGAACAAAACAACACATTGAAAAAATCCCTAGAAACGCCAGCTTAAGAGATATAAAAAAATGTCTTATTAAGTACAGCACAC
The DNA here is from genome assembly GCA_037127315.1 of Ascarosepion bandense. Lineage (NCBI taxonomy): Eukaryota > Metazoa > Mollusca > Cephalopoda > Sepiida > Sepiidae > Ascarosepion > Ascarosepion bandense. The sequence continues at coordinate 2,580,079 of JBBBDQ010000493.1, read as the reverse complement.
ACACACGAAGGAAAACATTGTCTATGTAACGCTAGGGATGATAGGAGAGATAGAAAAAACATGAAATAGAGCCATAATAACACGCCACGAGCTGCCTTAGATCTTTCCGCAGTCTTGGTTAGTATTGCGACCATAGCAGAAATCCAAATATGATGAAAAATGACATAATATATTTAAATATATATATATATATATATATATATATATATATATATATATAGAGAGAGAGAGAGAGAGAGAGAGAGATGGAGGGAGGGAGGGAGAGAGAAAGAGAGAGATGAGAGAAATAACTTACTTTATAATTCAGCAACGAAAAAAGTTAGCATATATTGATTAACTTGAACAAAATATATGCATTGCTAAAATAGAGTACTTGAACTGTAAGTATTTTGCGACTGAGTGGCCGGATGCACACCTGATTTTACCATGCTTTTGCATACATGGTGAACGCAGGTCTAAAACTTTCCGGAAGGTCTTTATGAAGTCTTTCGTATGCACTGGTTAGTACGCAAAATTTTTCAGAGTTTAAAACAATAATATATATATTCACACACACTCACTCACAAACATACTTATAATGTGCATTTCGGCAGCAACGTTTCTTTAATTCATCTTTCATTAAATATGATAAAAAAGAAAGTTAATTTCTGTTTAATTAAATTTTATTTTGTAGGACGGCGTAAAGTGGACCAAATTCTCTAGAACTGATTTCTCGCCCAGAATGGAACGTCATGAGCGAGAGGTGTCAACGGACCGTTATCTTGCGACTATTCGCACAAAAAATAAATACATAATTTTTGGTAGATGGGAGGGCAGAACCTAGAATAACTGCAGAGAGCTGTAGAACGTAAAACACGAGTTGATCAGATGAGATAACAATATTTTAGATGTTTGCGAAACGAGGTGGCAGAACGACGGAGAGTTTGTCTGTGATAACGGTAAAACTATAAGCAGCTGGTGAAAATAACGAAACAGGAGCTGGCTTGATACAAATCAAGAAATGAAGAAATGCGTTCTGAGATACTGTCAGTCGTCTGAAAGAATGATTTGGGTTAAAATTTAAGGGAAGCTCCACAGCATATCTATTAGAGTGGTATGCACACGGACAACACAAAGTACAGACGAAGAAATAAAATCTTTCTACTTTATGCTGAACAACGCCAAACGTCAGTGCAATCACAAGAAATTAGAATTATCATGGGAGACAGTTGGCAAATAAATAAAGATAAACATTTGGCAATTTTGGATTGGGATACCGCAATGGAATGTTAGTGCAATGGTGTACAGTAAATGATCAGGTAATAAAAACACCTGATTTCAAGAACGCTATAAGCCGATTATTGATATTGAGAAGCCGTAGAGGGGAAAACCAAATCGGCTATACAATTATCAACAACAGATTCAGTAAAGCAGTTTTCTACTTCAAAACCTATGCAAGTGCTGATTGGGGAAGCAAACACCTCCCGATTAGATGCAAACTAAGTTGAAACTCCGGAGATTGAAGAAGCTTAACACCGCACCCAGATGTAACAGACTCGTAAACGACGAGAACTAAAGGAAAAGTAGACAGCGTGAAAAAATATACAAAAGAAAAATTGGAAACGGACATTCAAATTAGGACGCACCAAGAGAAGGTCTACTGATATCAGCAAACGACATCGTCCCTGAGGAAAACGGTCATAGGATGACAATACGTGGATCAACGATGAAATTCTTCACATGATGCAAAGGAAACGGAAAACAATGCCGAAACAGTAAACGGAAAACAATGCCGAAACAGGAAACGGAATACCGGAATCTAAACAAGAAATTTAGTAGTAAATGCAGATAGGCTAGAAAAGATTGACTCACAAATGTGCAGAAATAGAGAGATTGAACACGAAAACTAAAGGAAATATCCATAGAAAAGAAGGAAACTAGCAAAACAAAAGACATGCTTGGCAACAAAATGCATAAAATCCCGCTCATATTAGAGAAATAAAAATACTTCAGCGATGGGATGGAAATATCGGAGATCTTTTTCACGATATAAGAGAAAATCTAACAATACACAGAAATCTTGACGGTCAAGAAATATTACAAGCCGAAGTATAAGCTGCAATGACTACATTGAGCAGAAACAAAGTAGCAAAACCAGAAGGTATTGTAATAGTGATTCTGAAAGATAAGTTTGGCGAAGATAAGATTAAAAATATGAAATCTACAAAAAGGGTAATATACCGGAAGTAGATCTATTTTTATAGCACTGCCTAAGAAGCCAGGAGCAAATGACTGTGAAAATCACCGAACAATCAGTTTAATGAGCCACGTAATAAAACTCATCATCCAGATTCTGAAAAACAGAACGCCCAGCAATGTCAGCATAGAGAGAAGACAAGAACAGTTCGGGTTACAAGAAACAAGCAATGTGATATTCATGATCAGAATATTATAGAAGCAGAAATGCAAATGAAGAAGTAATATGTGTATATGTGTATTGTATACTACCCAACGGCATTTGAAAAGGTAGGCCACAAAAAAGATACTCGGCAACATAGAAGTATTCGGGAAAGACGTTAAAATAATCACAAACCTCTACTTGCAGCAAACTGCCTGCATACCGATAGGAAATGAATACAGCAGATATACGAAAGTAGAAAGGGGTGTAAAACAATGATATATATGTATAATATACATTCAATACATTAAGCTCATATACAACATGTCTGAAATATTTTTTCGACATTTTTGAGAAGCTTCAGTTGAACCGAATTAAAATTTCGGGATATACTCAGAAAATATGCACTCATGAAAGAAATGACATTTACATAATATTTTTTAGAAATAATACATGATCATGGAAGATAATTTATCGCTGAACAGTCACCGTATCGAGAGTGAGAATAGATATTTTTAATAGATATCTGTGAGTTTGCATCAAGATTGTACCTATTAGCCAATGGAAATCTTAGATGAAATATTCTTCCGCACCAGTTATCAGCATTATTTATTTCCTAAAGCTTATCGGTTCTCATTCCTAGTTCGTCAGCGATTAAAATTATAGGAAAATTCTGAAAAGAAAAACACTTCGCATCAAAAGCAAGACATACGTTTATAGGTGAATCCTGCTTCCTGTGTATGACCATAAACTAAATACAGCAGCAAAGCCTCTGATCGGCAGATTAGAGTTTTCAGTGGCGGAGAACGACATGTTACGTACTTCTATTCCCAGGTCCATCCTAACCCGGAATAATAGCACAAGGTAGAGGGGTCCCAACTATGGTGAAATAGCGATCTCCAAAGGTATATTCTATAATAAAGTGATTCATATATTTTTAGAGCAAAATTATAATCAAGGCAACCAGTAACACTAACACACACACACACGCACACACACACACACACACACACACACACACACACACACACACACACACACACATATATATATATATATATATATATGAGGATGGACCTGATGAGTAAAGATAATATGTAAGAAGACACACCAGTTGGTAGTGCGTAGACTAAAACATTTGCAAGTCTCATTCAGTCAAGTGCCATATGTTATACACGCTTGGGCGATCATGTCTCGAAAGAGACATGACTGACTGGGCAGAAGATTATCCCGCAGTAGGTTGCCATTGCTTTCTGCGGTAGACTGATTGCCGACCATGGCTATAGAACCCAATCTCTCCTGTTATATAACCCATAACTGGAAGAAATAGACGGATTAAAACCTTTCCCAAGGGTATTTGCGCGTAAGTGAATGCAATGAATTCAGCTGGAATTCGAACTCGGCTCCCCGATTTCTCGTTCCGAGCCAATATTCAATGCACCACAACGCACATCCACACGCAAGTGTACCAGCATGAAAAAGGTGCTAATGGTTTGCAAAATTTTTTTACATATATTATTTAAATAAGTTTATCAAAATTAACTGGAGAGTCAGGTCAATTTAAGAATATTAATTAATCAACTACATCCTATGGTCCAAGAACTGTTTCCAGATGAAAATGCTACCTTTCAGGGTGTTAATGCACCGATTAATCCGGCTATATTGGTAGCTGAATGACACGGGGGACATTCGAGTGAAGTAGAACATCTTGTATGGGCCACCAGAGTCACACGCAATCAGAATCCTTGAATATTCATGTTTCTTTTAAGATAAACAAGTGAGGAGTCTATATTTTCCACTTTCATCACTGAAAGGATTGCTTAAGCTAAAGAATTCATAGAAATTCATCTGGAAATAATTCAAACTTTGTACGAGTCGATCCAACACATAATACAAGATTTCATTCCTGTTAAAGACGGTTCTACCACTTTTTGAAGTACATTTTCTTTAAAAAAAAAATTAAATTTTAAAAATACTGTTCTTCTCCAGATGATATTTAAAATAGATGGGAAAAAGTTTTAATTTAGAAAATATAAGATGAATTCATCATTTTTTAGAAAATTAAAGAGTGGTATTTGGAGAATATGCTTGTAGGTGCGCCAGTATTGTTCAATCAAAAAATGAAAATTAGATTGAACTATGAAACTAAAGATTTGCGCACACGAAAGAAAAGCTGGATGTCAAGCCATGGTAGTTTGTTACTTTTGTCTGGGTAAGACACATTGTAAGACTATTTCTTTAAATGGGTAGAAAATAATTTTTTAACAGCAGGTTGGATTCGGTTGATCTGTTTTAATTTGATGTAGTTCTACATCATAAGTTAAAAAGGCTGGATTGTTTAGGTTATAATTAGAATTAAATAATTATGGTATACTAAGGTATATTGTATAAAACCAAACTAGTATTGTGTGGGTCATTATCTTTAGTAAGATAATTTTAAATTTTTAAGTTATATTAGAGCAAAAGTTATGAATGAGCAATTGTAATTAATTAAAATTTAGAAAAAACAATTTTCGATCCTTACATGAAACCGTCAATGAATTCCAACGATTCAGAAGTACTTTATTTTTGGGATACCATAAAATATATAGCTTTTCTTTCAAGCACAGAAAGCAGATGTCAGAGAACGATTTTCAGATTTTTTTTCCAGAATTTTCAATTTTACTTTGGGGTTTTAATCTGTATTATTTCACTTCCAAAAATACGCAAAAAGGTATGTTTGTTTACGGTTCTTGTTATTTTTTAAGGAAGTTAACGGCAAATACCAAACCTGCTTAAAAGTGTTCTTAGTAGATCCAATGTAAACATTCTGATATTTATATTTTGATTTGATGATATAGTGCATTGTCACACATTCGAATTTATTAGACACGTATTTTTCAGCTGGAAATTTTTAGGCTTTCGCCAATTACATTAATTTGTATTATTTTTATTTTTATTATTTGGAAAACTCTTAATACTTAAAATCTGTATTTTTTCAAATCAGATTAATTATACTTTAAATCACCCAATATCACGCAAATAATCTTTCGGAAAATTATATATTAACTTTTACAAGAATTTTAAATCCGAGAATTAACTTTTCTTTATAAATTTGTCACAAATGGTTACTTTCAATAGAAAGCGGCCATTTTAACACCGGAAATTTATATGATAATGCTCTACGGAATGGTGACTGTGTTTAAACCATGATACCAAATGTAAATAGGACATATGAATTTAACAAGAAAAATAGAAATATAAAACTCATTTGATATACATCCCCATTTTAACAAATACAGTATTTATTTTAATTTTAAAATTACGGAAAATAAACCTACAACTGTAGCGAGGATCACGTATTTCTTATCACTCTTATCAGACGTGAATCACGCATGAAGTACGAAAAGGAAGTATTCTACGGAGTCTCTAACAACATAGTATAAAAGAATGAAGTTGGGCGCCTTTTTATATATCTTTAAAATACTTAGATTAAAATTTGAAAAATATTCACTGTATCTAATTTTACAAATTTTGTCTTGAAATTTACAATAAATATTGTTATTAATTTTTGATTGTATAGTGTATGATCGACTATACTTAAAAATAGCATGTTGTAAAATATTCTATATAGATAACAAAGTACAAATAATTATTTAAGAAATATTTGTGCACAATTATTTGTATTAATCTTTTTACTTCTTGATTAGTAAATATAGTTTTCCCTTAATAATAATATCACCTAGGCCGATGTAAGTAATACAGAGTTTAAAAATATAAAACTTGATATATTTTTTAATTCACATTTTGAGAAAAATTGAAAGCAATTGTTGTAAAAATTCATTATTCATCAAATAAATTTTATGTGTTCTTAAGAAATCTTATTTATAAAATCAATTAACAGCTTTTCTAATTATATAATGTAAAAGTTTTAGTGCATCTTTGTTACGAATCGGAGCAGGTTTTCTGAAAATAAGTATTATTTAAAAAAATTACATTCTCGAAAGAGGTTATGCTTTAGGCTAACAAAACAGTTTTCGCGTAATGAATTTTTTCCGAAATTTCATGAAAGGAATTGTAGGTAGAGATTTGGCGGGTAAAAAATATTTCTGTCAACTTATTTGTATAAATCTTTTTTACTATTAAATATAATTTTCCCTTAATAATAATATCACCTATGCGGATTAATCTTCTTATTTTTCTATGTGCAATGTCCTTTCAGGACTTAGCCAATCGTGGTTCTTCGCGTCTCCCTATACCTGGTTGCTCTTAGTATGTTTTATCTTATTACACCTCGCATCCCCCGTTACGTCATCGATCTGATCAGGCCCTTCAAATATGTTAAACACTACCTTCATCTGTCTCTTTTTCCTTCTATCTGGCCTGTCAGTATCAGGTTCTCCAAGCTCTCCTTCTTTGCATGTCCCAAGAACTTCATTTGTCTCTTCCTGATGCTCACTATTAATTTTCTTTTCGTTGCCATTCTTTCCAGCACCTTATCGTTGCTCGCATATTTTCCTTTTAGATTTAATGAGTTTTTGTTGTTGTTGTTGTTGTTATTATTATTATTATTATTATTATTATTATTATTATTTCTCACAGTGTATAAAATATAATGTCTAATTTAAAATTTAATTCTTTTTTACTATTTCCCTGTAAAATTTCTTTGCATCGGTTTGAAAAATCTTGTTTTGTCTTTAAAATCTTGATCTTTTCTCATAGAGTTTTATTCTTTGAAGCTTCAGTTGTATTGCTTGCTTTATTTTTTCCTTTGTTGATAGGACTTCATTTTCATTTCTTATGTTGCATTTTCTTTCGACTCTTCTGCCTTTTCTAGTTCTTACATTTATTCCTATTGTTAGTTTATCGCGTACTAATAGTTCACTTCTAAGTTGTTCGATTTCTTTTTCTATTTTCTTTTCCAATATAGATCTTCATGTCTGCGAAACTGCCTTGTTTTTAATTTGATGTTCAATTTTTTGTTGCTGCTATTGCTGATGCATATATTGCTTCATTGAGATTTATATGGGTGTCTTCTTCATACAAAATTAATTTAAGTGCTGGATTGTAGAGCTTAATATTTTCGAGTTTATGCTATGTTGCTTGTAATTTTTGGAGCTGTTCCCGTTCCTTCATTGCAATATTTTGTACATGACTTATATGTTTCTTGATTTCTTGCTTGGCTTCTTGTATAATGTTCTTGTTTTCTGTAAAATAATTATGTTCAATGTGTTTTGAACTTGTTTTATTGTCGTCTTGTAACTGACTCAGATCACACATTTCCAGCACTTTTAAACTTACAGCATTATCTTCACTGTGATTTGTGTGTATCAAGGTTTCTACATTATGACCTGTGGCTTGTTTGATGTTACTACTTTTTATTTCTGATTCCGGTTCCTTTTCATATTTTGTTGATTCGTCTCTTCTGGTTGCAATTGTTTTTATCTCATTAATTTCAGCACCCGTCAATCGGTTATTTCGTATGAAGTATCTTCGTACATTGGCTAATTTATTTTCGTCAATCTACTTTCTGTATTTTGTCCGACATTGTCATATGTTTGGCGAGTAATGTTTTTTTGAGGTTTGAGTAACGCTTCATGAAATGCAATCATAACGACTTTTTACTCCTCAGGAACCATTTTATTTTTTCTTTCTTTAAATATTCGGTTATAAATCTAGCTGGAGAATTTTCAAGGACATCATTAGAATTATCCTGGTCGTGGCGACCTGAAGATTCATTCTGTGTGTAGGAGTTTGTTCCTATGGCAGATTTTTCGACTTCAGGTATGTTCCCTCCTGAAGGACGGGCTCCCTGTTTATCCACTGGAAGAGCCATACTGGACTTTTTATTTCTATTTGTAATTCTCATATTTTTTCAACGAGTGATGCACGGGTCCAAAAGTCCACCAAAATTTGTCCGGTACGTTGGATAACGATTTTTACAAACAGGGTCCCGAAGATTGTAGCGGATCGTTTGTGATCTCATCACGCAGTAGCCATTCACTCCTCGGCATGATTAACACCTTCAGTTGTTGTTCGGAGTTTTCCTTCTCCTAAATGGGTTGCCAAGCGACAGCTGGCAGAGACGCGATTGGAATTCAAAGAGAATGACTCATGCTTAAAAAACAAAAATTTGGGTGTATCAGCCGCTCAACGAAAAAAAATATCCCTACAATGGAGTATTTTGTTAAAAAAAATTGTTGCTACTGTCACTAGTCTTTGTAACAAAAATAATTGTTAAGAAGAAAAAAATAATATAAAAGAAAATGCTGACATACGTATAAATTTCTTCGTGCTGTGAGATTTAAAATAAAAATAAAAATAATTTGTTTGTCTACTGTATATTCAGTTATTTTCTCAAAATCGACAGTCAATGAAATGGCGCATATAAGATCTTTGCGTTCTCTCCGGCCTGCTCTCATCGAAAATAGTGTTATCAAAGTAAAATAAATTAAATAAGTAAATAAAACGAATAAATAATTAAAAATAAATATATAATTAAATACGTATTCTTTCCAAAAAAAGAATATCGTAGAAATTATAATGAAACTGTTTTACATCGTTTTTTCCCTGTTGTTTTGTTTTGTTTTGAAGAAAATTATATTTGTTTAAAAAATATTTCGAAATATAGAGAACTAAGGGAAATATGAATAATAAGAAAACTGATGATTCTATTTATTAGGATCATTTAAAGAAGAAACAGATAAATTAAATAATATATGATGAAAGATTCATGTTTAAAATAGTAAAACAATTTCATATAGAAAAAAATTCAAAGAGAAAGACGCTGGCTAAAATCAAACTTGGACGTAACAGCCGCTCAACTGAAAAAACATCACTACACTTAGAGAGAATGTTAATAGAAAATGTTAATAGAATGTTAATAGAAAAAATGTTGCTACCAACACAAGTCCTTGCAACACAAATAATTGTTAAGATAAAATAAAAAAAGTAATGGAAAAGAAAAGTTGACATACGCTTAATTTTATTGCTGCCGTGAAATTTAAAAATAATAATTTGTTCGCCCACTGTATATTCTGTTATTCTTTCATTAAAGTCGTCGAAAATAAGATTATCGAAAAATAAATAAATAAATAAAATGAATGAGTGAATAAAAATAAATAAATACGTATCCTTTCTAAGAAGTAACATAGTAGAAATTGTATCAAACTGTTTTTAGTGTTTTTCATCGTATTTTTCCGGTTCTTTTGTTTTATTTTTTGTTTTAAGAAAGATCATAGTTTAAAATATTATTTCTAAATATCGACAACTTAAGGGAAATATGAATAATAAGAAAACAAGTTGATGAATCTATTAGAGTCATTTAAAGAAGAAACATGAATTAAATAATATACGAAGAAAAATCCATGATTACGTTAAAAATAGAAAACAAAATTTCATTGGAAACAAAAACTTTATCCTCAGAAAAACACGTCATTCTCGTTGTAATTCGAATCGCGTATTATTATTATTATTATTATTATTATTATTATTATTTAATTTTTCATCATATGTTATTCCTGCTATGGCCGCACTACCAACCAAGTCTGCGAGAAGACCTAAAGCAAGTCGTGGCGTGTTGTCATGGCTCCATTTCCTGTTTTTCCTGTTTTCCCCATCATTCCTAGCGTTACATAGACAAAGTTCTCCTTAGTGTGTGGGCTGTAATTAATAAGACAATTTTTTGTATATCTTTTAAGCTGGGGTTTCTAGGGATTCTTTCAATGTGTTGTTTTGTTCCATTTTGTATCATTCCTAGTACAACTACTATCACTGGCACAACTCTTGTTCCCAATTTCCACATATTTTCTATTTCAATTTCCAGGTCTTTGTATTTTGACAGTTTTTGAAATTCCTTGGTTACTCTGTACAATCCGCTGGAAAAGCCATATCAATTAATAGACAATTTTTCTCTTTCTGGTTTTTAACAATAATGTAAGGCCTATTTGCTTCAATTTTTCTGTCTGTGTTGATTGTTTGATCCCATAGAATGGTGACATCTTCTATTTCTGTAACCGGTGTTGAGAGATGTTCATACCAGTATTTGTTTACAGATTTTCCATAGTTATTATTATTATTATTATTATTATTATTATTATTATTATTATTATTTCTCACATCTTATAAAATATAATGTCTAATTAATTTTTTTTTTAGTTTTGAAATGTGACATATTTCAGAGGCAGATTAATACAGAATTTTAAAAGGTATATAACTTGATACGTTTTTATAAAGATGTCCTGCTTTTAGCTAACTAAACAGTTTTCATCCTCGTAGGTGGTATTATCATTAGTGTAAAACTATATTTACTAATCAAGAAGTGGAAAGATTGATACAAATCATTTTTCACAAATATTTTTTAGCCACCAAATCATCACCACCAATTCGTTCCATGAAACTTTAATAATCTTCTTTACCTGAAAACTAGTTAATATAGATTTCCTTTAATAATAATATCACCTAGGCGGATGAAAGTAATACAGAATCGTCAAAAATATAAAACTCGACATATATTTTTAAAGAGGTCCTGCTTTTAGCTAACAAAACAGTTTTCGGGTAAAGAAATTTTATAATAATCTGAGTAAACTTTGAAGAAAAAAGAAACAATAATTAATTAGGATATATAAAAAAGCAAGTATGTTGTTTAATGCCATGATCATAAATGAACTTGATCCACAGAGAAAAGGTATTCTTTAAACATTTAAGCGTTATTTACTGAGCTTAACTTTATATGAGACAAAACAACGGATTAAGAATTAAAGAGCAGGAATAAAGGAGGTTTATTAGCAACTGATAACAATGTTTTATAATCATGTTTATTTAAAACTGAGAAAAAATTCGTGAGAAACAAAGAAGACACTAACGAATTATGTGTTAGCTATCGTTTTATTTGACAGTGAATGGAAGTTTTAAAAGAAATGATAACTGAAATAATACCTCTACTCAAAATCAGGAAACGATAGCGGAAATTACTTTAAAAATAATATGAAATGACGACTCTATATAACTGAAACTTTCCAGAATAAATTAAGAGGAAGAAACATAGGGGGAACAGTGAATCACTTCTATAAAGAGCTTGTCTAAATGGATAGCGGGGTCGAGAGACTTAGCAATGGAAGAAAGCTACTAAATGTCACAAGGGAGAGAAAATTACGGGAAAACTATCATAACATATGCCCTATTATGACGCGGAATATAGAGGAAAATTATTAAATAATATTTATTATGCATTTGCGCACACGAATATGTAATATCATACGACCAGTTTCTATCGTAACACTGACGCTGTTCAGGAGACATGCGTAAATATAAGGAGTATACTTGCTAATTGCTAATAATAATTCCACGAAGGTATTAATCCGATGAGAACACTATGCTACAAATCAACAGAGTATGTAATAAAAATAAATTGCAATTTTTTATAAATCGATCTGAAATAGTATTTTATATCGTGAATATAAAATTTTATAGTTTTGTATTCACGAAATTTTATACTTCGTGTCCAATTTTTGTTAAAAAACCGTAATAAATTCAATCTGAAACTGATCTTTTAAATAACAATTATTTAAAATTATGTTATAACTGATCTAATCAGAGGATGCATGGAATTACATTTATTTATTTACAGAGCCAATATTTATTACATGAAAAAGAAAATCAAATTTAAAAAAATCTATGCCCATTTCAACGGCTGAATGTAACATTCGTATCTTCAGCGAAACCAAGGCATTATGGCAAAGTTGAATTAATTCTTTGTGTACGTGTGTAAAAGTAACGGAAATTCGAGTAGCAAAAAAAAAAAAAAGGAAAAGGAAGAAATATAAAGGAAAGAAATAATCTATAAGTTTGTCTGACAAAAGAGAAAAATGCCAACTGACGGCGGAAGTTAAAACAAATACATTAAAACAAAATAAGGATAAAAATTATATATATATAATATATGAATAAGCATTCTTTTACTTTTAATTTATTTTAATACATGTATTTTAACTTCCACCAGCAATTGGCACTTTCTCTCTTCCGTCAGCCAAACTGATAGGCTTTTTTACCTTTTCTTTTACCCAAATTTTTAATTTACGTTTTTCTTTTTGACTACTCTTACTTGTGTGTTTTACACACACACACACACACACACACACACACACACACACACACACACACACACACACACACACACACACAACTAAAGAGTGACACAGACACACTCACAAACAAATATTTGAATTTTGGAATAATGTCTTGGTTTCATTGGATACAAGTGTTAAATTCCCTCGATGAAATAGCCTTATATTTTTGGAACAATAGAATATTAATTATATATATATATATATATATATATGTGTGTGTGTGTGTGTGTGTGTGTGTGTGTGTGTGGGTGTATAATTAGAATACTCTTAGCTATTGGGGATGTATAATGATAATATACTAAGTAAAAAGTCTACCTTTTTTCTACCGAGCGCCCATAGCTCAAAGGTAGAATCGCCGACTGACGCCAATTCGGTCAGGTTTCAATCCTAGGTAAAAAGCAATCAATGTCTAACCGTATTGATGAGCTGTGATACAGTGAAACAGATCTGTCTGCGGATGACTATATAAATACATGTATATTCAGCTAAAATACGAGGACACTATAAGCAAAGACCTCAATATAGGTAGATTAAATAAAAACAAAATGCAAAACAATCATAAAATATATAAAGAAATAGCTGTACTCATATTTTAATCTCACGTGTAACGAAAAGATTTATGTGAATTCATCACATTGATATGTATCTATATATGCGCTTGTATGTGTGCGTGTGTGTCTTGTATTGTTTAATATAGACGTATATATATTTTATATTTATTGTGATCCTTTCCAAAAATCTAATCAGGTTCTTGATGTTAGGGTAAAATTAAGGAAGTTAGGCAGCCTAGGTCTTTTCTAACTTAAGTACTTTCGATCTTCTCGAAGATCATCTTTAGAGATAAATTACAAAGACAAATTTATGGTAACTGAGATAGCACCTTCATGTATTTGGGGATATTAAATAAACGCAAGCCACACGTTTTGTTATTTAAAAAAAATTTATTACGAAAGAAGCAGCATATATAACATATATATATAAGTGTATATAATTTCAAATCTATAAGGGATAAATTATTTTTTTAAAAAGATTCGGTGTTTGAACAAAGATATGTTTGAACGAAGATATACTGCCTTTATATATATATATATATATATATATATATATATATATATATAGTCATCCGCAGACAGATCTGTTTTGCTGTATCACAGCTCATCAGTACGGTTAGACTCCGATTGCTTCTTATCCCAGGAGTGAAACCCGACCAAATTGGCGTCAGTCTCAGTCGACGATTCTTCCTCTGGGCTATGGGCGTTCGTTGGAAGCAGGTAGAGTTTGTAAGCGCATTTTTGTTTTTAATCATTTCACCCCGAGCAAGGCGGAAACGCCACTGATGTGCAGGGGGTTACATAAATGTAAAAAGATTAATTAGAAAAGAGTTAGGAGTACAAACTAGTTAGAAAGGAACGATAGAAAGAGAAGGTTGTACGGGGGTGGGGACAGAGCTAGAGTCCAGTGGTTAGTAGATGAGTATTGACTTTGCATTTAAATTTCTGGAGGTTGTAGCCGCCAGGAAAGCAAGAATACGGGAGCGAGTTCCTCAGGCGGGAAGTGCGTGAGAAGAAGCTGCAAGAGTAGAATTGTCGTCTGCATTTGGCTAACCTGACTGGGAATGGGTGGGACCCAGTTACCAGTCTGGTTGCACGAGTAAACGCCTGCTGAGGAGGCATCAGTGACTTAAGTTAGTCTGAGTAGAAGCCATGAAAATATTTATAGAACAGACAAAGGGAAGCCACATTTCGACGATGGGGAAGTGGCTGCAGTCGAGCCGCCAGATCAGTACCAATCACATTACAGATTCTCCTTTGGAGCATGTCAAGAACACTGAGAAGAACGGCAGGGACACCTGACCATAAATGGCAGCAGTACTCCATGCACGGACGGATGGTTGACTTGTATATATGCATGAGGGATTCAGGTGGAAAAAATATCCTGGATCAACATAGTGACCCAACCTTCGTAGCAGTAGATTTTGCTATCGATTCAATATAGTGGTTCCATTTGAGGGCTGAGGACAGGGTAAGTCCGAGGAGGCGTAGTGTATTACTCTCCGGGAGAATCGCTTGGTCCATGCTTATGGGAAGCAGGAGAGGTTGCCTGTAATGGTTGACAGACAACAGCTTGGTCTTAGATGAATTGAAGTTGACAAGCCACTTCTTGCCCCAGTTCACCACAGAGTGTAGATCCCGTTCAATGTCAGCATCGAGATTATGTCTGTCCGCCACGACAGGTTTCTTACTGGTGCGGGAGTATATTGTAGTGTCATCTGCGTGGATGCCTACTTGGGACTTGATCTCATCTGGGAGGTCGTTGGTGAAAATAAGGAAGAGCGTCGGGCCCAGGATAGAGCCCTGTGGGACACCAGCATTCGTGCTGTAGGACAAAGAGGCACGCCCATTCAGAACGACCTTCATTTTGCGGTTATTTAAGAAAGATTGGATAAGGTCAAGCAGGCGAACGGTAATACCATAACCGCGTAGTTTGCATAGGAGGCCAGAGTGCCAAACCCTGTCGAAAGACTTGGAGATGTCCAGAGCAACCGAGCGAGCCTCGTCAGACTCATCAAGGGTCTGTAGCATGTACTCCGTTTCGGTTGTTATCAGGTCGGCCGTGGACCTGGCAAAGCGGAATCCATATTGCCTGTCGGAGAACAGTTTGTGGGCGGTGAGATGATGAACTATTTCAGCATTGATTATAGCCTCGAATACTTTCCCGAATACCGGTAGAAGACTGATAGGGCGATAGTTGGATGGGTCCGAGGGTTCACCACAATTCTTAAATAGAGGAACGACTGAAGAGAATTTCCAGCATGCAGGAAAGCAGTAAGCAGAAAGGCAGCAGTTAAATAGTTTAGCGAGGACAGGGGCAAGTTCAGGAGCACACCTCTTAAGGACTATCACCGGGATTCCATCGTCTCCACACCCCTTATGCGGGTCGAGTTTTGAAATTACTCTGGATACTACTCTCGGGGTAATATATACGTCGTGCAGTTTGGCCTCAGTTCTAATAGGGAAGTTGGGTGGATGTACTCCGGACGAGTCGAATGTGGAGTTGGATGAGAATTTGTGGGCAAAGCAATCAGCTTTGTCCGCAGATGACGTGAGAACCTCAAATCCATGGATTAAAGGAGGTATTAAGAATTTCCTATTGTTGAGCACTCGTTTACAAATCCTCCAATAGTCCTTGGAGCCGAACTTGCGGTCAGCTATGTGCTGTCGCATTCTCTCAGCAAACAACTGTTTGGCGTCATTTAGGGTTTTCTTGCACTTATTGCGAGCAGATATGAACAGGCGCCTATTGTGATCAGTTGACTGTCTCCGGAATAGACGGAAGTAATGGTTCATGTGGGCAATGGCGGCTGAGCAGGCCGGAGAGAACGCAAAGATCTTATATGCGCCATTTCATTGACCGTCGATTTTCAAAATAAAATTCAATTATCTTCACTCGTTGTTTTCTTGTAAAATTATCCATACCAAAAATGTCCAAGGATTCTATTTAATAATTCTGAAAAAATATATATATTAATAGAAAAAAAGTTATTTAATTTTTAAAATGTAAAGTGACTTATGGGCCACACTCTATGACGTTTTAAGCAATACTTCCTGGAGGGACTGAAGGCATCAATGCCGTCTTTCACCCATGACGAGACCTCAGAGACACAGTCATCACCTGATAGGTCGGACACTTTTCCTCAAGGGACGTCGCAGAGGAAATCGCGAAAGGTATCCCAGTCAGCTTTTTGGTAGAGGTAGGAGGTCCTATAGGTAGGGGTCTCCTGGAGGGAGTGAGATTGGAAAGAAATACTGAGAGAGACTACAGCGTGGACGGAGTTGCCGAGAGGGTAAAGCTGCGAGACTTGACAGGCGTCAGGCGCAGAAGTGAAACATACATCTAGTAGTGAGGAATGACCCTGGGGAGTGCTTGGGAAGCGAGTGGAGTAGTCTACCACTTGCGTAAGGGATTGGGAAATAGCAAAGATCATGGCGTGAATTCCCCCTGGATCAGTAACGGCGTTTTCAAGCCACTCAGAGTGATGGGCATTGATGTCTCCAAATACAAATATGTGGGCGAATGGCTGATAGGAAATAGCCTTATCTATGTCGTCAGCAATGCTATCTAGTAGGGAGCAGTCAGGAGAGGAGGGAGAACGGTAAAGAAAGAATAGGTAACTAACCGAACTGAGGAGAGACAGGCGGAGACATATCTATTGGTGGTCAGTAGATTCGAGTGAAGTCAATCTAGCTATGGGGAGGTGTTCGCTGACATAGACACCCAGCCCATGCATGTGGACAGTGGAATCCTTCCTTAAAAGGGGAAGATAACCAGGGATGAAGAGGTCAGAGGTGTGAATAGCTGAGTTGAGGTTAGTTTCACAGAGCGCAAGGATGTCAGGGGACTTTTCATGCAGGAACGCTTCTACACTAGGAACGTTAGTACGAATGCCCCGGATATTAGTGAAGGAAAGGTTAATGGGTTTAGGTGCTTTGGATTTAACTGGTTTAGGGTCATTTCTGATTTCTTTAGTCATGATTCTGTTTGTAGAAAGGGACCTAGGGTAGAGGATACAGGCGGTCATTATCCACGATCTGTGCTGGGAGGGAAACTGGTTAGGGCTGCAATAAGCAAAGCGCTTGCAGGGACACCTATCCATGCGCGACATGGCACTACAAGAACTCCGATATTATACAACTATTGTTATTTTACGCGCCCAATAGCTAGAGTGATCTAATTCATTTTACTGAATGAGCGATGAGTACACGCCAGAGTAGCTACTGTTTTTCAAAATCTACCATTCTTCAAGAGTGCTTAATTAGGGTGTGATATACATATATATATATATATATATATATATATATATAGGGTGGCCCATGAGTCACTTTACATTTTAAAAATTATATATATATATACGCGCCCAATAGCTAGAATGCTCTAATTCATTTTACTAAATGAGCGATGCGTACACGCCAGAGTAGCTACCGTTTTTCAAAATCTACCATTCTTCCAGAGGGCTTAATCAGGATGTGATATATATATATATATATATATATATATATAGAGAGAGAGAGAGAGAGAGAGAGAGAGAGAGAGAGAGGGTGGCCCATAAGACACTTTACATTTTAAAAATTAAATAACTTTTTTTTCTATTAATATATATATTTTTTCAGAATTATTAAATAGAATCCTTGGACATTTTTGGTATAGATTATTTTACAAGAAAACAACGAGTGAAGATAATTGAATTTTATTTCGAATATCGACGGTCAATGAAATGGCGCATATAAGATCTTTGCGTTGCAACACGCAAAGATCTTATATGCGCCATTTCAATGTTCAACATCCTCCTAGTAGGCCTGAAATAATGAACTTAGTGACGGTATTTCAAAAGCAGGGCTCTGTAAATAATAGGTCTAGACGTTGACGTGGTCGCTCAGTACGTACACCTGAGAATACGGAAGATGTGAGACGTAGCATGGAATAGAGCCCAGTCACATCCACTCGAAGGTCTTTTCAAAGAACTTGGCATTTCACGGAGTTCTCTGCAGCGCAGTCAAAGAGACTTGCACATGTATGTCTACAAGAGTGCAATCTTTACAACCAACAGACTTTCAGGTCTCAGGAAAACGCAAGAAATGGCAATGAGTTTATTCACGAGTTGATCATGGGAGATGAGGCTCATTTCCATTTGAATGGGTATATCAATAAGCAGAATACCAGATTCTGGGGCACCAAAAATCCACGCCAAGTTCATGCGAGTCCAATGCACCCAGTAAAAGACACAGTATGGTGTGGAGTATCCTCAGAAAGTGTTATTGGGCCCTTCTTCTTTGAAGATGCAAATGAAAGTGCTGTGACTGTAACTGCTGAGAGATATAGAGATATGCTAGTGAATTTTGTTCAACCGCAGTTAGTAAACATGTCAGAGTATTGGTGGCAACAAGATGGAGCAGCTGCACATACAGCTAGAGTCACAATGCAGTTGTTAACTGCGATGTTTCAGGATTAAAAAATCGCACGAATTTCAGATTTTGAATGGCATCCACATTCGAGAACATCGAGAACATGTCGAGAACACCGAGATGAACATCACGGGTGCCTGACCATATATGGTAGCAGTATTCCATGGTTGATTTGTATATATGCGGGATGAATTCAGGTGGAAAACCCTTCTGGCCTGACACAGTGACCAAACCTTCTTAGCAGTGGATTTAACCATGGACTCAATGTAGTGGTTCCATTTGACATCAGAAGAGTGGGTAAGGCCGAGCAGGAGCAGCGTATTGCTCTCAAGGAGACTCGCTTGCTCCCTGCTTGTGGGAGACAGGAGAGGGCTCCTGTGATGATTGACAGACAACAACTTGGTCTTAGATGCATTGAAATTGACAATCCGCTTCTTACCCCAATTCACCACAGAGTGTAAATCCCTTTCAAGGTTAGCAGCGAGATTATGTTTATCCGCCACGATGAGTTTCTTGCTGATGCCGGAGTAAATTGTGGTGTCATCTGCCTAGATGCCTACTTGGCTCTTGATCTCGTCTAGAAGGTCATTTATGAAAATAAGGAAGAGCGTCGGGCCCAGGATAGAGCCCTGAGGGACACCAGCGTTTGTGCTGTAGTATGTAGAGGCATGCCCATTCAAAACGACCTTCATTTTGCGGTTATTTAAAAAGGATTGGGTTAGATCAAGCAAGCGTAACCCCGTAGCTTGCATAGAAGGCCAGAATGCCATACACTGTCAAAAACCTTGGAGATGTCAAGAGTAACAGCACGAGCTTCGCCGGACTTCTCACGGGCCTGGAACATGTACTCCGTAACGGTCGTTAGCATGTCGGCCGTGGGCCTGGCAAAGCGGAAGCCATACTGTCTGTCAGAGTAGAGTTTGTGGGCAGTAAGATGTTGTACTATTTCAGCATTAATTATGGTCTCGAACACTTTCCCGAAAATTTGGTAGAAGGCTGAGAGGCCGATAGTTGGATGGGTCCGAGGGTTCACCAGAGTTCTTAAATACAGGAGCGACAGAAGAGAAATTCCAGCATGCAGGAAAACAGGAAGCAGAAGGCAGTAGTTATAGAGTTTAGAGAGGAAAGGGGAGTGTTCAGGAGCACATTTCCTAAGGTCTATCATCAGGATTCCATCGCCACCGCTCGCCTTATGGGGTCAAGTTTTCAAATTACTCAGGATGAATTATGCCATCATCAGGTGCATGATTTAAACAGACAGTATAATAGATTTGGATTTATATTCACTCGATGTTCATGGGAATTAATATTCTGTTTTGTTAATAAGATTACAAATTTAAATATTCTACAGTTAGATGTAAATAGAAATTTAAAATTTAAATTCAAATCTTAAAATTGAAAGAAATTAAAAATATTAAAATTAAAAAGAAATCAATATTCTATTTTTAATATATTTATATACATATTTCTACCGGCTTCATTATTTACAAAAATATGTTACGAAAATGTTTGCTTCACGTATGTTGTTTCGTGTCCAGGTTCGAATCTTGCCGGGTGGCACATATTTTCGCAACATAATTTATCGTAAATAATCAGGCCATTATATATATATATATATATATATATATATATATATATATATATATATATATTGTTTAATTAAAAACAATATTATCTGCTTAAATATGAGTACCGATTATATATAATGTTCACACAAATAAATTATATATATATATATATATATATATATATATATATATATTAGATCGGTAATTAAATATTTCTATAAGCTCTTTTGTGGATAGTTTTTGTGAATAACATGGAATGTTTGCGCGTGTGTGTGTGTGTTTGCGTGGGTGTGTGTGTGTTTGCGTGTTTGTGTGTGTTTGCGTGTTTGTGTATGTTTGCGTGTTGGTTGTATAGGCACTTGTATGAGTTTACTTGACAATACGGAAAATTTCATATGAACAAAATAAAAAATAATATTCCCTGAATTGATTTTTACCCAACTTAGGAAAATTGTCAGAATGAATTTCAATTAACCCTTTTTTCTCGCAATATTAATTTCTCTGAAAAATCTACAAACTGAGTTTTTTAAAAACATATATTTTTGTTGTTGTTTTCAATTCAGTCGTGAATTTAATATGAGATGATCTTGAAATGGCAATCTTGATTAAATCAGGCAAAATAAGTCAAGCGAATGAAATGAAAAGTTTGGCATTATCGGAGCGAAGATTTTTTTTACAAATGAAAGTAGTGGTCAATCAAACCCAGCTCCCCAGGAACATAAATAGAGATAATGCATTTTCCATATGGGAACAAATTGAAATTTTTGGTTTTGCTTTATATGATTAGATTTTGGAATCGAAGGGTTAAGTGAATAGTGCAAAACGAGTACAAAAAATGACGCGCAAAACAGTCTATTTCAGAACGCCACCTCGCTTTATTGCTTCTTCTCACAGTCATCGAAGTTCAGACATATGCGGTATACATGCATATGTGACTGTACATTCATCCACACACACACACACACACACACACACACACACACACACACACATATATATATATATATATATATATATATATATATATAATGTGTGTGAAGAGGGATATAAAGATCGAATGACAAATGTCTGTTTCACGCAAACTCAGTCAGTTAAGTGCCATACGTGATACACTCTTTGTGTAATCATGTTTCGAAAGAGACGTGACTAACTGAGAAGAAGATTATCCTGCAGTATGTTGCCATTGCTTTCTGCGGTAGACTAGTTGCCAGCCAAGGCTAAAGAACCCTGTCAGTCATGTTATTTAGCCCATAACTGGAGGGAAGAGACGGATTAATACCTTTCAGAAGGCGTAAGTAAGTGCAAGAAATTCAACTGGAATTCGAACTCGGCTCCCCGATCTCTTGTTCCAAGTCGATATCTACTGCACCACAACGCGCATCGAACAAAAGCTACATGTCATAAACACCCAATGTGGCATATTTAAGTTGATATTTTATCATATATTAGACCACCCATAAACCCCAATGTTACTTTTAAAACCAGTTTCGGATACACGATTATCATTTAACATTACTTTGAATTTCAGTATTAATTTCACATTTTAATTAGCATTTAAATACCGTAATAGAACCGTTTATTGTTCTGTTGTGCTTTATTCGTAACCCGTTAAAATATTGTGTAACGCATAAAAACGTGTTATCATTTTCAGAATAATAACTATAATTTTTATTAATTATTATGCAATAAAAATAATTGTGTCTGACCAGAAAAAGAAAGAAAAAGCACTGAAAATGTTTTGATGCAAATATAATCCCATTTAAATTATGAAAATAAACTATTTTACAATATCAATAGATATATCTTTAACTTCTTTACATTCAGTCAGTTAAGTGCCATATATGATACACGCCTGGGCGATCATGTCTTTTTCGAGACATGACTGACTGGACAGAAGATTATCCCGAAGTAGATAGCCATTGCTTTCTGTGGTAGACTGATTGCCACTTAAGGCTATAGAACAAAATCTACCCTATTATTTAACCTATAACTGGAGGTAAGAGACGGATAAATACCTTTCACAAGAGTATTTGGCGTAAGTGAATGCAAGGAATTCAAATGGAATTCAAACTCGGCACCCCAATTTCGAACTTTATACATTAAAGAGATAAGTATTTGCTATAAAACGTATTTTAAATGCAAAATTTGTTATTAATACTGTAGATCCCTTAAAAGAAGCTTTATTCTATTCACTGGGCTTCATAATTAATATGTTGCGTGAAAGTCTGAAGCTGTGGCAGGAGGAGGGGGTCACTCTTGTAACAGTAGGGAGATAGTAAATGTTTATTAAATTGGCCATGTATGAAACATAACCGTACTTCTTACAACTTAGGATTATTCGCTATCATCAGAAGGTTGAATATTGGAATGTGTGAAAGATTAAAAGTATATATTTATATGCTTAAATTAGAAATTTATTGATAGAAAAGAATATAATGAATTGGTAGAAGTTAACCGTTCATGAGAAACAGTAGTAAAGAGTTAAGGGTATCAAGAGTTCGTAGTATTCCTTGCAAGAATGAGTTCATATATACCTAGGCAGGAACGTAAGTATGTATGTATGTATGAGCGTTTATTATTGGGTAGGATTGTCTTTGAAGTTATAGCTCAGGGTGAATGGCTAAAAGAATATGAGGCGAGAGAGGAAGAGAGAGGTAATAAAAATGATTGCTTGATGTTTATAAAGGGACGTGCTAATTACTCTCATCCTCTTCTATTTCGGGACAGGCGAGCTTAGTTCGTCTTTTATTTATTCTGTGTGGCTCGAAAAGTTAATTTAGAAATTCATTCACGGATGTGATTCTGGCATTTCCATTGGACAACGAACAAACTTCGCATCGGTTCGCAAAAAGGGTCTGTAAAAAGAATTTGTTTCTGATAATTGAATATTATTTAAATTTTAATTTTAGACATTTCCTAGTTTTCTATTGGCGGAAAAAATATTTTGCATCAAGGTGTGAATCTTGTTTTGGATTTGCTTTTTCGTGTGTACTAAGCAAGGTTTTGTAAATTCGAGTAAATTCGAGTAAATTCGTTTATTTCTAACAAAATCAATGAGTCAGTGCTTAGCATTTGAAATTTAAATCTAGATCTTGTTTTGTGTACGACAGTGTAATAGCTTAAAACTGGTGTTTGCTTTTTGGAAAAAGCTCTAATGAAATATATTGAAGAATGCTTTTATTTTACTATGCATATTTCAAATCATATAACAATGTTATCATAACGTATTATGAATGTTTATTATTTTTCACACACATAATAAATGAAATATCGCAGGAAACTGTTTATTTATGCGTGCATATTTATAGGTGAATACTTATCTAAAACAAATACTGAATATTCTATTAAAAATTAAGTAAAAGCTGAAAATTGTGAAATTTTAATAAAATTTGGAACTGCACTTAGCAAGGTTTAACGAACGTAATACTTTTAAATTGGTTGGGGTATCACGTAGTATTTAAGAGGCATCGCGGGAACACACATAAATACATACATACCCTTTTGTGCAAATTAATTAAAACAACTGCTTTAGTTCTTCCTTTTAGCATACGGTCAGTTTTACACCCACTTGATTGACAGGGTGTAATCGATTTCTATTTTTTTCTTAAGATTAGGTCATTTGCAACGGTATGCAGTAATATGTATCTATTTTCGGTTTGTATGATGAAATTTCTTTGGCCTTAAAAATATTGCGCCATCTGTGATTGCATCAATTTTTTATCATGCCCAGACAGTATTGCATCGACTGTCGATTAGTTGTCCTACGGCAATTGTCTGCGAGGGATGTTACTCCAAGGAAAGATTTAGCACGAACGCACTGGCAAGGCCTACAGAGAATTCGCGGATATTGTTGGTGTTAGCCATTCAACTATCTGTCGTGTCATCAAGGCAAAGAGACAAACTCGTTCCATCAGTCCAAAACTAAACAGAAAATACGACCGGAAGAGAAAATCAACGCCAAGTGACGACATATACATGAACAGGGAAAGTGTGAAAGATCCTAGGATGGCATTATTCGTTTTGTTTCAATGAATTCGCATTAAGAGCGTAGATACATATTCATTTTCACTTGTTGATAGAAGAAAAGTGTCTCTACAACTGTTTTCTTTCATCCTTTTTATTTCATACCCACCGTTAATGAGAACGCAGATGACTTTTGAAACCAGTCTGACTTTTAAAAGTTTTGTACAAATGTTGCACTTTGTTTAACACGAATTTTCATGTGTCCCTTTAATCAAGAAACTGATCTGCACAATTTATAGCATACTGTGCAAGAAGACGAAAGGATTGATTTCCAGCTTCTTTCAATGGAGCGAGCTTGATGAAGAGAATTACAGATGAAAAATTAAATCCATTAATACTTTAGAAATTACTTTGCATTTCACAGACAAAATACGAAACTAAATAGGCATGAGCTTTCGAGAACATTTTTATAGAGTAAGTGTGATTTCTTTAAAAAAAAAAAAAGAAAAGTAGAGCCTTGCTAATCCGTGGGGGTATTCGTTTTCAAGTGACAGAGCAGACTGGATAAAAATGTTGATTTCTTTTATTAAAGGGAACACAGTTTTCATTCATCCTGGATAAGATATTGTCTTTGTTTGTCAATCGAATGAGAAAGCAGACGATTCAGAAATGGTGTTTACGATGGTACGGCCGCACTAAAAACGTAATCTGATCGTCCTGATGACGATTCTATACAAAGACCTACATACAGTGCTTTGAGGAAGTAGTATTGCTCTGGGTTAAGAGAGTACCATCTGAGAGACTATATCTGGCATATGACTCTTCACAATGCCACACAAGCAGAAGAAACAAGTCATGACTGTCAGACAATCTGTGACAATATCACCGCTTAGATCTGGTTTAGATATATCCGCAGACTAAAACCGCATTACTTATTGAATAATTAAACTTACTCTTTAGCATTTCATGACATTTTTGTGTAATTCTTGTAAATATATCTGTTAACGTGTGATGTCAATGTCAATTAGGTTTTGTGTAATTAAGACAATTCATTCATCGGGCCTATGGTTGCGTTAGACTGAGGTCACAAATCATAGTGACCAAGAGTTTGGGCAATCTGACCTTGTCGAGATTGTTGTTCATGCCGGATAACGGATTCTCATACCGAAACTCTAACTAAAGTCCTCTCAGCGTACTCGCAGTATAAACTAGACTCCACAAGTTTGAATTCAGAGCTGTCCTTCTCCATGACTGGCTGTTCGCTATGGACAGAGTGTACAATATAACGTGTTTCTTTATTTGATACAAGTAATTTCTAACAAGTTAATAAATACAAGAAAATCTCATGCTGCTTAAACAGTGATCGATTTCCTATCTTCGAGAAAACATATTTCTTTTAATATTTTCATTTTGCCATTTCAAACGAATAAATCCTTACAGTAATTTTGGTCAGTAACTTTTTTTGCGTAAAAGAAAATTCATTATGAATACACAATCGTAATCCGGTTTACCTAATTTTTTTATAAATGAATTAATCTAAGAATTCATTTTTATCACTGCTCTGTATTTTGATTCGACTTTTTTGATTATTGTAATAAATTACACTAGTCTGTTTCTAACAAAAAAATAAAAATAAAAAAAGGATTATGATCATGAGTTAAAAAGACATTTGTTGTATTAGAGTATGTTTAACAGTTAAAAATACTGTTTGATCAACACGTATATGAGATTAACTTAAGCGCAGCTACAGACATTTATCCTTTTTTAGACGTTCTAATCCTTGTTTTCTCAACTACATGGTCAAAAAGCCGGGTTTTAATGACTTAGCATATTGTTTTGTTTCATTCTTTCAGGTTTATTTGGCGGAGGAATAACATCCAAATAGTTGAGCTGCTAAAAACCAATACAGACCTGATAAAGATGTTGGATTTGTAATATTAAATTACTTCGACTGTGTCAGTAAAATATTACGTATTTTAAACGATAACAGTAAATTCTGCAAATTAGATGACGTCATATTATACCACAAGAACCGAAATTCGACTACAGAAAAATACAGTTACAATTTCATAAATGAATATTTTTGTCAAAAAGAAGGTATAAAAATATTCGTCTTGTGGGTTAGCAACGCCATTTGTACGTATGGGTTGCAAAAAATTCATAAAGAGATCATGCCACGTAGACCCAATTAGTCTATGTCGGGCTAAGCCCAACACAGTCATTCTAAGTGGTTGGTGGAGGTTCCCAATGTGGTGTTATTGGTCTTTTCGGAATATTGTTTGTCTGATTTTTTTCAGTTCGCTGAATATATGCGAAAATTGAAACCCAACTACGACACAGAATGTTTTTGTCTTTTAATATAATGGAGCTGCTCATGAATGCTCCAATTGATGAAACTATTGACATTTGTACCGACATCTTGTATTGTGGCTCCACAAAGTCCTCATGTTTTCCTGGGAATGTTTTTCTCAAATTGATGGAGATGGTGGTTAAGCCTGTCTCCTTCAGCTTCGACATTTACATGTATCAACAAATAAATGGGGTAGCAATAAGTAGTTCATTGGGTCCTTTGATGGCCAACATTTTTGTTAGCTATCATGAGAAGCAGCTTTTTAATAGGGTGATAAATTCTAATGTTACTTCCGCTACATTTACGTTGTTTCTCAATAAGAATAAAGCGAAAGAGTTCTTTTCATATTTGAAAATAATCCATCCAGCATTAAAGTATATTATGAAGGTAGAAGAGGACAATCAGCTTTCTTGGAAGTTCTAGTCTCATGTTTTATCACTAGGGTTTTTCATATGCCCACCTTCTCTGAGCTTTAACTTAACACTGGATTCCTTCGTACCCCGAAATAAGGAAAGTTAATCTGGTTAGCTGTCTTATCCATCGAGCCCTAATGATTTTTTGACTGCAAACTTGATTCTGAGTTAAGTAAAATCAAACAACTGTTATTAATAAATGGCTATCCTGAATGTGTGAGTACATCTGCCATTGAACGTAAAATTTCTAATTTCAATAAAACTAAGTTTTATAGGCCATCTAAATGTTCTGTATATGTCGGATAACCTTCGATTATTCATACATACGCCGAGAAATTTTCTATGGCTATTAAATTTTATAATGCCGTTATGGTTCGGAACATTTTCACAGCTATAAAATCTTTCCTTCCTTGCCATAAAGATGTTTTACATGCCACATCATAGTAATTAAGCTATTTCCCAATTTAAGTATCGATGTGAGGTCGACTATGTGGACAAAACTATGCAGAGATTGCAAGTTAGAATCGCCTAACATCTCCCGGGCCAAATACGTAGGCCAGAGCTTGTGACATCCGGTGTTCGCAGTCTCATGTCTCTAAAATCGTAGAGCATTTACTAAATTCTGTTGCTTGCAGGACAAATTATTCTCCCATTTTTTCTCGGTATTGCACAGGGCACGGAACAGACCCCATCTTCCTCTTTGGGGAAGCCATTACTTAGTGGAGGAATTTTTTCTTCCCTCTTCGTCTAATATATATATATAGTTCTTTTAAACTCGGTAGCTAATAAACATTTTTCTTGTTGTTCATATAGTTTTAGTAATTACCAATGATTATTATTTGAAAAAGGTATCGGTTGAAAGGCGCCTAACATATTTTATACGCCAGTACCTTTTGTAGGTTGTTTTAGTTTAATATGTTTCCTCTTTTCTTCCTTAGGTGTTTGATTTCATGGTGTGGCACTAGTAATTTGTTTAAATATTTATTTTTTGGTAAGTCGCGCCACAAGATTTACGGTCAAAGAGAATGTGCAAATTCTTACAGCCCAGTAAAGTATACATTTATCCGTTGTCTTTAAAGTTCAAAATGAAATCGATATGACAAGAAGAATGGCTTGGACATCAACATGAAAGTGCTTTGTCGAAATTCTTGATAACGTTCGAATTGACATACACGTCGAAACTTTTTAAAAGTAAATTTAGGCGCAAGCTTGATAGAGATATATTATAATGACTTTAGAAATATGTTATCAGAAAGCGGTATTCTAGTGTCATTATAATCTTGTTATTATGCCTTTTTAGTAGATGCAGGATAATGACTCTACATGTTATTTTATTACTATAAAATCGTAACGATCTTAAATAGGCTCGTCAGTTCGAGGATTGAATACAGATTTCACACATGACCCCTATCTTATATATATATATATATATATATATATATATATATATACTGTCAGCTGAATATTACAACCTTCTCAGATCAAAATGAACTCGAAAAATGAAGCTTCTAGGCTATTAGATACGCCTATTTCTTTTCGAACGTTGTTAGCCTTGCGTTACAGGACGTACGAATAAGTAACAGGAACTAAATCCTATGTTGATTTTTAATAGCAGCAACAACTAAACTAGCATATGTAACTTCAGCAGAACACAATGAATTATTTATGAT
This sequence comes from Ascarosepion bandense, assembly GCA_037127315.1. Classification (NCBI taxonomy): domain Eukaryota; kingdom Metazoa; phylum Mollusca; class Cephalopoda; order Sepiida; family Sepiidae; genus Ascarosepion; species Ascarosepion bandense. The sequence goes on along the minus strand of JBBBDQ010000493.1, from coordinate 2,551,672 downwards.
GTTAATGGCTACCTAGACGTAGGGTAATTGTTAGCAAACCTGTTTTGCTAGATCAATTACGACTAAATAGGGAAGACTCGAAGTAGTGGAAATGTGCTTCTATAGTAGGATGCTGATTGTTATCATGGACCGAACAGGTGAGCAACGACAATGGTTTGAGTCGAATAGAAAAAAGAACTATTATATTTGACATCAGGAAGAGACAGTTGAAATTCTTGAGATACGACTAAAGAAGGAGGGCATAGAAAGTCTAATACTACCGAAAAAGTTTGAGAGAAAGACGGAGAGGTTAAAACAGAGCGTAGCATTCTTGATTGACTTAACCAATGGATGGCAGAGCAGGTTTCAGACAAATAACAAGACATATTTTATGAGAGAAAAGAGATAAATAAATATGTGGAGGGCCATGATAGCCTAGGTGTTGAGGTGACACTACGAATAAAAGATGAAGAATACTAGCATTAGTTCTCACTAGTGGCTATACACTTTCGGCCTTGTGTAATATCTAAGCGACGCTTAGAAAATCAGTATTTGGATACTTCAATATGGTATAATGGTTAAACAAGCTTGTTTTGCTAAACCAGTTACGGCTGATTAGTGAATTCAATCTTCTCCATACTTTGCGTCAAATTTAAACTACATATTACCATAAATAAGAAGTTGATGTCCCATACACGTACAATCAAAATGTTATCAAGGAAGCCATCATTTATACTAGAAAGAGAAATATCTTCTTCTTCTTCTTCTTCTTCTTCTATGTGCCATGTCTTGTGGATCTAAGCAATTTTTTCCCTTGTTACTCCACTCAAACCCCACTCTGCAATCCAGTGGCTGAGTTTCTTCAGATATGTTACCCGCTGTTTTCCCTGTCTGTCTTTCCTTCTATTTGATCTATGAGACTTAGATTCTCCATGCATTCTTTCCTCATCACAAGTCCCAAGAAATTCAGCTGCCTGTTCCTGATGTTCAGTATTAATTTACTTTTCGTTTCCGTCGTTTCTAAAACTTCATCATTGCTCACATGTTCGATCTAACCTGTAATTTTCATTTTGGGCTTCTCCGTTTGCTAATGACCAAACATTCGGTTTTCTTGTAATTTATTTGTAGTCCATCCTTTTGACTTTCTTCATCTACTTTTTCTAGGAAGTCTTGTAGTTTTCTTTTCGAGTCAGCTAAGGGCACTATATCATCTGCGTAGCTTATGTTGTTCAGATTGTGACCACAATGACGAATCCTGACATAATTCATAGGGTCCTCAGAATAGACTTGCTGTACAAGTTGTATACATCTGTGGAAAAGACACATCCTTGCCCTACGCCTCTTTCTATTTTTGTGTATCTGCTGAATTTGTTTTCTGAAAGTATGCAGGTGGTTTGCTGCCAGTAGAGGTTCTTGATTACTCTTATGTTTTTGCTAAATATATCGAGCATTTCTATCAGTTTCATGTAGCTTACTTTGTCGGACGCCTTGGCATAGTTTACAAAACACAGGTAAACTTACTTTTTCATTTGTATCGCCCTTTCTTATTACTGTAAAAGATTTTATAAATGTCTGTCACCAGTATCACTGGATGCTCGGTCAATGTATGACAATACCTTGTAAAAAAAGCTAACCTTTTTAGTTCAGATAAAAATGAGAATAAATCCCCTAGCACAAGGTCAGTTTTAAAGTTGGGCGTCTAAGCAAATATAGAAGTTCAAAAAATGCCTGCTCTTCGCAACGAAGGTCACGCTGAAACCACTCCTACTTCTTTGATACAACGAGGGAGGTGCTACCCCAAAAAGCAATTATAAATAAAAACTGTTTAGTTTAAAAGAGTGCTAGACTGCTACGTGATGTCAGTTCTTCAGTACGGCTGTGAATGCTGGACAATATCATCGAAAATGAGGAAAAAACTGGAAGCGGCCGAAATGTGGTTCTACAGAAGGATGCTACGGATATCGTGGACTGAGCATACAAGCAACGACGAAGTGTTAGAAAGAATGGCAACAAAAAGGAAATTGATGCTGAGCATCAGGAAGAGACAACTGAAGTTCCTGGGACATGCAATGAGGAAGGAGAGCCTGGAGAACCTGATACTGACTGGTCAGATAGAAGGAAGGAGAGACAGAGAAGGCAGCGGATAACACATCTGCAGAGTCTGATCAGGTGAATGACGGAATGGGGGTTGCCAGGAGCAACAGGAGCAAACATACTAAGAGCCACAAGGGATAGGGAGACGTGGAGATCCATGATTGCCTACGTCCTGAAGGGACATGGCACATAGAAGAAGAAGAAGAAGAAGTTCTAGTATCACGCCAACATAGTCAATCAAGGAACTTTTCCGCCCAACCTCGTGTCACTTTCCCTTCCTCTTGCTATGGTTTAAATAACACTGTAGCCAGGGCTCTCAGCGTTTTGGTATGATTTAAATGGATTTGAAAAAGAAACCTGAAAAAAACATCTAGTTAGACGCGAATCTTGATAGTAGTACTAGTCGCTTCCTTAGACCGAAATATTTTCCATTCATTGACTGAACAGCTTTTTGTTTTCGGCTAAAACTTATAAAAATATCCCTTTTTAAATAATTTCGCATGGAAATTATTTTTTCAAATACTCTAGCTATTATCACTCCTTACTGTACTGACATATGTTTATTTACTAACCTATTATTTGAAGTAGCTTGGAACATTAATATCTTGCTTATGTCATTGTTATATAGGCAGTCCGTCTTAGTTTCTGATGCAGTAGTCAGTTCATAATTTAAGTGGTTTCTGTTATTTAGTAACGTCTTTTGCGAAATTTAATCACCCGTCTATAATGTTTAAAGAACGATGGTCTTTGACATTCTTTACCACTCAAAAGCATCTTTAACCATTGAGCTTCGAATGTGGTTGCATATAGCTGACAGTTTATATATTGATATATTAGTTATTTAGAATTTAGATCCAAGGAAAGGCAAAACACCTATATGAAATTCTCTTTTTGACGAGATTACTTCCTTATAATCATTTTACCCCAAGCAAGGCAGGACAGCAGAGGGTTGCAATAAGAAAAAAACAAGAAAAAAATCAGGGTAAAAATGATTTCGAAGAAAGGATAAGAAAGGGTGAGATGAGAATAAAGAGGAAAGAAATAGCAATTAACGTTTTATTTAAATTTTGGAGATTGTAGTTGTCAGGGAAGTAAGAAAATGATAGAGAGTTCCACCAACAGGAAATGCGAGAAGAGAAAATGTAGAGTAGAAAAGACAGTTTCATTTATCTATTTTAACGGTGAATCGATGGCACTTTGATAACATTCTCTTAGCACACGTAAATACATATGATCGAGGAACGAGGGAAAACTGTCGTTAGAGCAGTTGTCATGAAAATACTGGTAGAAACGCCATTATTTCATTACTTAAGAACATGACACACGTTTTCGGATTCATACTTTGGTTTTGAAACTGTTTGTCATCTTGAGAATGTCGAGTTTTACTTTTTAGATTTCTATTTGAATAATGTGTAATGTCAAAATCTTGATTATGTCATTATTTTCTTCGAATTTAGTTGTTACTGCTGTTGGTAGTACTCAAGTTATGCGGTTTCGGTTTGTTGTTTGAGTTCTTTGTTTATAATTCCGTAGCGCAAATTCACAATTTTCTTCAATCGCTCAAATTCTTTTTCTTTTTTTCTGCGTTGACATTAGAAGAGTCTGTATAAGGCTGAAAACATACACTACCAGCCATAATTATTAGGCAACCCCAGTGTTTTAAAAATGATGTATTTCATACTATCTTTTAGTATATTTTGCCAAGTGAATAATTGTAAGTGAAAATAGAATGGTTCTTTTGTTAATACTGCACTATAACATGTGCACCAAATGAATTTATAAACATTTAATAATTACCTATATCGCAGTTCCATCAAGGAAAAAATGAAGAAAATTTTGAGTGATTCGGACGAGTTCATCTTTGTTTCCTTTGCAAAGTAATAATAAAAAAAGAACCATTCTATTCTCATTTAGAATTATCCACTTGGCAATAAATACTAAAATCAGTATGAAATACATCATTACTTTAAAAAAAAAACTGGAGTGGCCTAATAATTATGGCCGTTGGTGTACCTATTTTTGAACGGGTTTGGCACCATCATTGACATGCATATGAATATCTAGGCTTGTCTAGGAGTAGAACATGACTCGAATTTTCGAGCTATTATTTTGTAACAATGTGGGTTAATCTACTCTATGTTCAGTTTCTTTTCTCATAATCTAAATTTGTTATAACTGATTCATGCGCCCACGTTTCTGAAGTGGATTCCTGAAACGCCGATATACGCAGTTATTAGCTGCTTTTTCATCTGAAACTTATTAAGAATTTTAGTCAATGTTTCTTTTTCATAATAAGATGCATCCCATGAATGGCGCTGACTTACTGAAAGACGGGTATTGTTTATTGAATCACTATATCTAATCAGGTTTTTAACCAGGCTATATACTTATTCCTCACTGCTACTTAATCTTCAACTGGGGAAAGTAATTTATTTGAAATGATAAGAATTCTTAACTAAGTTAAATATTAATAATACATGTTAACTCAGCACTGACTAATTTTATATAAAAGTATATCTAGCTGTCAATTCTTGAAGAAAAAATGATTGTGTCATTACGAAATTATTTTAAGTGAATTTTTTGTAAATTTGATATAATTTGTTAAAATTGCAAAAGCAGCTAAGAATTGTGATAAGTGCACAAATTTAAATTCTATTAGAATAATTCTAGTCCCATAAAGATTTGCAAAAAGCTGAATATTTCCAGAGATTTTGAGCAATATTCATCATAAACTGGTTCAAATTTTGGCAAAAAAGACCTGGAGCACTAAAAGTTTCAACTGCTGATGAATATTGAGAGTAAACGGAAAAGAAATAAAAATGCTCCAAATTTCATTGCTGAACTTAATTCCTCTCAACAAAAATTAATGTTGAATTCAACTGAAAAAAAATCTTAAATCAACGTGATTCAGTGTGCACGTGTCTATGAGGAAACTCCTGCCAGGAGAGTAAATAAGAAGAAAAAACTGTTACGGACCGAAAAAGCACAAGTAACAAAATGCATTGTCAGAAGACGAGTTCAAATTCTAATTCTTTTGCTATGTCATTCATCTCCTCATCCGTCGTCGTCCTGCGGCCTTGGCCGAGATAGAACTCACTACACCTCTCCAGTATTCCCTGTGCATTTGGAACCCTGGCGCAGTTTATAGCGAAATTCATAATCTTGTCAAATAGCTGGATACTTGATGCTTCGCCAGGGTTTTTATTGTGACACCAACCCTGGATGGGTTGCCTCTAGGCCCCATCCTGTTATTTAACCTATAACTAGAGGGAAGTGACGGATTAATACCTTTCCCAAGGGTACCAGTGCTTAAGTGAATGCAGGGTACTCAACTGGAATCTGAACTCGGCTCACCGATTTCTCTTTTCAAGCCGACATCAACTGCACTACAACGCACATTCGTCACTGAACGCTTACAGCGCCTGGTCTTCCCGAAACGGTCACCCATCTAAGTACTGATCGGGCTCACATTGCTTAACTTCGGTGATCGAACGAGAACCGATGTGTTCAACGTGATATGCCGTAATAGAGAAGGCTGTTTCCTCCAACCCATTCGCTAACATATTTGTATTCGGTGATTTTAAGGCCCACCATACCAAATGGCTGAAAACCTATTTCATGGGGATCCTTCTGGCATCCATACCATGAATTTCGCAATTATTTAGTCTCTGACGCAAGTGGTGGATTTTCTCACGCGCATCCCCAATATCCCTATAGGACACGCTTCTCTGCTAGATCACACTCTGCTAGTTTCATTTCTATACCTGACTCCTGCTAAGCCATGCAGGTTTGCCTTCTTGGAAACTTTGATAATGCTGGGGTTTCCATTAATATCTCTCTCTACTCGCACTCCCCCAGAAAACTACTAGCAAGAGAAGTTCTAACCCCTATCATAAAGTAGACTATGATTCGTTCCGCGATTTTTCGTGTAATGTCTTTTGGGGAAAAGTGTTTAGATTCCCACCACATTAAAGACGGTGCCTCTGAGCTATTTTTCTTGGTGAAAGCTATCATCGATGCTTTCATAATGACCAGAAAGTTTATTTTTTAAATTTCATTTGTTCCCCTAGTTCGCTACTGCCTTCTCGGCCGTCATTGCCCATAAGAATCGTTTTTTCCAGTTATATAGGAGCCAGGAACATTTATGTTTCTGCTCGTAATGTGTGTAAGAAAATCTTAAATGATGATAAGCTGTTGTTTTTTGATAGAATGAAGCAGCCTAAGTTCGACTCCAAAGACTACCGGCGACTCTACAAAAGTGTATTGGACAACAGCAAGCCCTCCAATCCCTCCTTTAAACAATAAGTCTAATGTGCTCACATATTTTTTCACCTTCACAATGGACTCGTCTGGAGTATACACGCCCGAATTCCCACCTAGAACTGCCTCTTACCGATTTTTGGAAAATTGTTCGAGGCTACCATCAGTACTAAATAAACCTCGCATCCCATAACCTATTCTTCGACAGACAGTACGGCTTCCGCTTCGCCAGGTCTACCACTGATATGCTAACGACCTTCACCGAGTACATATACCGGGTTTTCGACAAGAACGGCAAAGATAATTTTCTTGCTCTGGATATCTCCAAAACATTGGACAAACTACAGGACTAAGGTATAACTGGATGCACTTTATGAGATAAATGGGAGAGAAGAGTTCGAGGAGAAAACCCAATGACTTAGAGTGGGCCTTTTTCAAAGCTTGAAGAATGATTGCGAAAATCTGCCTTTTTTTAAACTGTTGTCTACAGTTTTTAAACTGTTGTAAAGATTACGATGAATTTGTAAAGCTTTAATTAAGTTAAGTGGTGATTTTATTAGCAAAAACAAAATATGATACTGTTGTATGATGATTTGGCATAGTTATTTGCCTATTTTGTTCAAAATAAACGCAAATAAACGGTAGTATTTTAGCAGCTCTAAAATATTTGCCTTTATTATAAAGAGAATGAAATATTAAAAAAATTAAGATTCAACATCATATTGAAGGCAGGAGTGAAGCAATAGCTGTGCGAAGAGAAAAAGTGATGTTAACGAGTAAAGGTTATTTAATGCTACAAGGCACGCATCAGAAGAATAAATTCAGAGATCATTTGATACGTCCGTTTAGAAAGAATTATACGGGGATAGTAACAGCTTGTATTTTGATAAGAATAGACAAATTGATAGACAGACGTGTAAAGAATGAGGTAGTCCCATCCCATTTATATTTCTGTCGAAAATATGACCTATAATCCGTTAATACTGTCTGTCAGCTGACACGGGAAATAAAATCGTGCCCTCTGCGCTTTTTGCACAGTGAGCAGGGATTGGCGAGTTGTAAAACACTGCAGTCTATCTGCAACACGTTCAGTGATATAATAATTACTTTGGAGTATTTAACAATGAAAATTTAATTATGATAAAATATATTTCCTCAAACTCTTTCGAAGTAATTCCTTTTGGAAAATGCCTCAAATATAATGGTGCTGACAAAATAATTTGTTAAATACTTGTGCCGTAGGTGGTTCATATTTGTTATTTTAATTACCAAAGCTTTTATTTACATCATTCAGACTACAGTTCTGTAGTTTTAATATTAAAGGAATTACTAAGAATTGAGTATAAACATTATACTGCATCAGATAATTAAAACAAACCTAACCTTTTAAATATGTTATTTTTGTTGATTTTCTAAGCGTAGTTTAGGTGCGGTACAAGACCAAACAATGTGAAGCCTTGTGAGGATCGAACTCGTTACAATCGTTCTTTCAAGTCAAGAATGCTAACCATTTCAACACGGTGAGTTGTTCAAAAAACGCTGTTTATGTGCAATTTTATCAGCAGCTTAAAATATCAGCCTTGTCTGACAGTAATGATTTGACCATATAAGTAAAGTACTGGTGTATCTCTGCTACTTATAGGATAATATATCTTCTTAAAACCATCAACGTAGGACTTGAAGTCCTCTCTATATGCTGCTTCCTGGAGTTCTGGAGCCTTAGCAGACCCCCAGTCCTTCTTTCATTTCCCCTGATCGCTGAATGTATCTGTTGAAATTCACATACTTTGTCTTCCATGCAGAAGTTTTTTTTATCATTAACACATACATTGTGTAAGTCGTAGATTTGCTCTGACAGTTGGTGAACATCAGCGTTGCTTTCATAAAACCTTTCCTGGTGTTTCCAAACCTGCAGTCAGAGCACCTCAAAAGAAAAAAAAGTTATGCACAGCACTTCAAAGTGTTTTTCATGATGTTTCCATATCGCTAGTAATTTTGATTGCAATGAGAGTATTATCCAGCTTGCTTTAGAGCCCACTTTTTGTGATAATAAAACCAGAGCTTTTCTCCGCTTATGCACTGATGCCTTCTGCAGTGTGAGCAAACCGTAAAGAAAGCCTTACTTCAAAGGAGAGGTTGGGCTGAAATGCAGCAAGTATCATGAAAGAAATGTTTGATACTGATGTCGCTTAAGTTGCACATGCTGATGATGGAATATTTAATAAAGCACCAATCTTTCGACCGGGAAAGCAGTTCGGTTGCTGAAAGTAGTTGTTGGTGACTACAAGATTGAATTCCTCTCGAATAGAAGCCAGAAAAATACATAACCCTCTTCCACATTCTCATGTTCAGATAAGCCGTCAAGTTGAACGTCACTAAGGGCAGGTATGTCAGTGCTGTACTTTTTGATTCTAGTAAATATATAGAACTGATATGATGACATCTTTGAGAAAATTTATATCGAGGATCTGATTATAGTCGTCAAGGCGTGTACAGGATTATTCACACATTATAAATCAACTGATATAACAGAATTAGTTAAACGGTGAACAACACATCTCGGGTCATATTAGTCTCGGAGTTGAAACTCTCCGAAAAAGTATATTACATTCCACGGGACTATGTTCAATAAAACTTATTCGGACGCGTACACACACACACACACACACACACACACACACACACACACACACACACACGTGCGCGCGCGCGCTTGTGCATGTGTGTATGTCTGTGTGTGTGGACGTGAAACAGGCGTCACGGTTCCCGGTTGGTAAGGTGGCAACGACGACCTAGTACTAATTTCAGTCGATTATGTTTCGTTCCATTCACCCTGATGCCTTTAGAAAAATGCGGGAGGCATGCTATAAATGAAATATCGTAGCATATTTTTCTCTCTTGCCTTGCTTGGCAGCAATGCCATCATAAGGTGAACATGAGAAACAAGCATTAACACACGAGGATGAATTTGAGCGACATCGTTATACATTTCTCAACAATCTATTTCATGCTTTAAGTTCTTTTTGAAAAAGGTAGATCGTTACACACACTCAAACAAATAAATTTATTTTCCCATACTATTTTGTTCTCGCTGGTGAGAAGAGTGTTAAATTTACTCTACTTGTCTAAATGTCCATCTGATTTTAGAAATTTTGAATTTTTTATATATACCACATTTTGGCTCTCTAAATAAATAAATTGAATAACATTGAGCCTTCTATCTAAATCAGTGTTAATATTAAATAATAATAGGATCCTTTGACATTTACCGCTAAGTAGTTTTTTCCGGATTTATGACCAATATATATATATATATATATATATATATATATATATATATATATATATATATTAAGACAGAACTTAGATTCATTATATGTTATATTTAACAGCATATGTTAGAAAATTATCTGCTACCTCAATAAACTAGTAAAATATATATATATATATATATATATATATATTTGTCAAAAGAAAGTGTTTTTTATTTCAAGGTATTTTCTACGTTCTTTATTACAGTTACTGAATTCTTTATATAAATTACTGTCTTAAGATAAATTAATGTTAGTTCAAGGTCACTAAAATCTGATAAAAACTAGTTGTTTCTATTTTTCCATAATGTCTATTGAAAAATGTTTTATGGAAAAGATCTAAAAATGCTAACAAAAATTTACTGAATGAGGAAATGTCCACGTTGGAGCTATACACCTAGCTTATCTTAGATCATCGAACGATAAACGCAACTGATGAAAATTTATCTTAGTTAAAAATACAAAAGAAAAAGGAAAAGGGTTCTAAACAAGAGCGAGCTATAAAGAAAGAACCAATCTTGATCAGTGTTAAAATATTTGAATTGGATGAAATTGAGGAAGCAAAAAAGAACGAAAGGTGTTGAATACTTCGGAAATTGGGATCTGTTATGCTATCCCTTACGCACACTCAGTGAAGAAAATAATTTAAATCGTCAACAGGGAGGCAAGTAATACATGAACATTTAATTTTCTAAAGTAATTTTCATGGGAAAATCTCGGCTCACTTCGATGGATTTGACGAAAGGGTCAATGAAGGGTTTTAACCGATGCAGATACTCCTAGAGACTTAAACAAGACAGCAATGGGACAGCAACGTGAGGATATTGGCTAGAATTATCGATGAAACTATGAAAAATCGATGATGGAAAGTTATAATATCATGGAAATGTATTCATTGATTGACAAAAATCCCAGTCATGTAGTTTGAAGGCCTGTATTTTTAAATTACATTACCCTTCGCCGGTATATCTCGTTATCTTTCAAGATTTTCAGGATACTTTTTACTGGTGACAGGCTAATGAATTCGCCACCATCTTATCGATAAGAATATGATAAAAAATCTTAGGTCAATTGAGAATATTAAATAATATGAAGGTGGCAACCAGTATGAGAGAAAAGCAATTAGAACCACCGTACTAGAAATATAACCTGCTTTTTTTAAAAATTAAGATGATCAAAGGATAATGAAGTGCTGGCTAATAGTGATAGGAAAGGTCAGTATATTAAGATGTAAAGTTTTGAAAAAACTATCATATAGGTTTATTTGTTGTATTATAACTATTGTTTGATTGTTGATGATCTTTAGCTTCTTATGAAAATTATTAGTAATTTTCTAATTTTGTATAACAACTTTAGATTGTAGTTTATATAACAAGTGTAACAGATATTAACAAAATACGTTGAAACTATCTAAGAATTTAACGCAAAGTTTGATTACATTATCTAAATTAATCGTTTACAATGTCTCAAATACTGACCAAAGCAAATTCGAATTATACAGTTCCAGATGAACTGCAGCTATTTTGACCTTTCAGGTGACTTTTTTCTTTCTGACTAAAAGGTTACTTTTAGTCAAGAAATACATTCAATATACCTTATTAGTTTATCGGTTTAAGGCTTTGGTAAGTCTGCAAATGCAATCGCCTGACAGCAACTTCTGATTAAGAATCTTGTAGCCAATGAATAGATTTCGGAACACGAATGCATACCTCAAGGTAAAGAAAAGAATCTATTTTTCCCTGTGGTTTGGAGATGCTTTTGGTTACACTTTTTTAAGTTATTTTCTCTTCCTATCTGTTGAAATACAGTGGCTACCAACAACAACACAGCAACAACAACAACAAAAGCATTTTGAGAAAAAATCATTGCACATTTGTGATTTGCGAGTAAATTTATAAACGAGTAAATGTCACACAACCAGAAAATAAATAACAATAAAGAAACGTACAATTTCAGTTGCGAAATCTTATTTTTTCGCCATCGTAAAAAATACCTTAACAAGAGACAAACAACGAAGAATGTAGTTTGCAGTGTATTATACCGCCCAAATATAGATAATTAAATCTTCAACTAATTTCACAAAGTTTCTTTATTTTAGAAATACACAAATACATTCGAATAAAGATTATTGTATGTTAATAAGAGGTTATTCATGCCTATGGTCGAAACAGATTAGGCAAATTAGCAATATATCGCGGGATAATCCTACGAGTAATCAATACTGGCAGTCTAAAGAAGGTCTTCTAAAATGATGAACTTCATTTGGCACAATGATATGCAAATGCAGATTGTACAACTAGAAAATCGTTTATGCTTCTCTTAATATGTTCTAATTCAAATTTCCAAACCATCAAACCGCTTTCTAAGATCAATGTTCAAAAATGATTTTGAGTGACTCTAGTCTCTGGATCTTGGCTTTTACTATTCACCGTTGATTACTGTGGATTGGCGCTATAAATCCACAAATAAATAAATATAACTGATAAAAAAATGACATCATTTGAGAACTCTTTAATGCCTAAAAGTAAATACATTTTATCACAATTTTATGGCTATAACTAAATATATTTTAAGCGCGAATGCATTCCTTCAACTACTGATAAAAAGAAACTTTTAGTAATTTTGCTTCAAATATGTAAAGTTTGTCACATATAAGCGTCGTTAATAATGTATTGTTGGTTGGTTGACTTTGTTTAGGGATTATTTAATCTAAATACTTTGTAGGTAATTTTATAGTTTCAAATACGTATATTTTGTACATAATTTTATACTTTCAGGGTAAGGAATGAGGTTTTTAGTTATATAGTTTGCAAATTAAAAATTATTGCTGGTAATTTTAATGATAAAATATATTAAGTGCTTTTTGTGTTGCTTTAATTGTAATTTTCTATATAAATGTATTGCTCGTTATTTTATAATAATGTACTACTGATTTCTTTGTAGATATTGACTCTTTGCCAATATATGGAACTCTAATAGGGGATACTACACCGGGTCAAGGTGGAAGTGGGAAGAAAAAGAGTTAAATGTGGTTCCACCTACTCAAAACTCTAATCTCGCGATCAGATGCCTCGCTACCGGACGTAGTTTATCGTAGTACCAAGTAGGTATATATAGAATGTAACAAGATGGAAGCGACATTTCCACTAAAGGGAAAAGTTCAAAAATATTCATCGGCCAGAATGCTGTATATAACATTTTGAACTCTGGAAAGGCGGAGAACTGAGGATTGGGAGTATCCATGCTAGATATAGAAACATTACTCTATATTTAGTCTGATTTGAAAAGGAAAAATTCAGTTGCTTACTAGAGCGGTACAAGGGACCGGAAATACTTACTCCTGATATATAAAGGGAATGAGAAAGTTTACCATGTCGTTTATTAGCTCTGAAGTTTGGAAATGTTGAAACTAATAAAAGTAGTTTGTCAGAACATTTTTGTTTGAAAATGACAACAGCATTGCGAAATACCTGCTACGTTTCTTCTGCGGGAAAAAGGTTTAACATAAGAGAAATTCATGATCCGTAAGGACAGTTAAACTATTTTTTCTGTCAACGTAGGTCAGGCAGCTCTAGCCTAGATTTGGGAGGAGTATCCAATATTTGGTCTGATCATGTGCTTTCAATGATAGGATATGATATTAAAATCAGGTACAAGGAATCGATCCTTTTTCAGGTCTGGGGCAAACATAGTCCAAATAAAGGCCCAAAGCAGCAAGGAGACCCCATGGAAATAAAAACATTTATTTATATTCAAAAATACAGATCTAATTGGTGTTGATGAATTCTAATCAGCTTTGTTTTAGAAGTATTGAGTATTACAAGTCAGTTGTTTACCCAATTGGTCAAAGGAGAGAGCAGCTACAGAAAATTAAGCAACGAGGAAGGTTTAAAGAAATGATACCTTCAAGTATATTTTAAATCAGTCAGCTGGAATTTCTTGAACAAACTTTTATGAAGCTGAAGTATGGAATATTAAATACTCATATGACATAATGAAGATAAAAGAGACAGAGTGAAACAGTGATTAATGTATATTAATGATAGGTAATCAGTCATTGTTTAGCGCTACAAGCGATGAGGGGAGCGAGGATCGCTATGATCACCAATTGTCTGAAAAGACAATGCTCAGAGAAGTACATCTTCAAGCATAGACATGAATTAATTATAAGCAGCAGGGACAGATATGATATTGAAAACTGATAGAAACTGAGCTGGTATTAAGCTGATTAAAAAATGTCAGGAAAGGAAATCGGTTAATGGCGGGAAAATGAGAAAGAGAGATATTTATCTCGTGATTACCATAAAAGAGAAAAAAACAGAAATAAGAGAGAAAAATAATATGAACAAAATATACAAAAATGTATTAATCAGGAAACATAATGAAATAAGTGTATGGATGAATTTCCCGCCTAAATAAAAACAGAATGAGAAAAAAATCGGAGAGAAATGTTTGGTTGTTTTTGGTATAAAATCTATTAAGACCACCTCTCATCACCAAACCCAAAATGATGACTTCTCTGGGTAATTCATTAGAGGAGAGGACAAAATATGGCAGCTTCTATACACAGATATTGTTTATAAGTGCTAATTAAGCACAATATTATGTCTGAATATAGAGATTATCTTTAATTATTCTATTTGATGATTCGTCTTGTTTATGCTATGTAAACGATTTGCTACTACAAGACATTATCGAATGCCTACATTTTTTAAATATTAAACTATTTAAAGACATGAGTAAGAATTATCAAATATGAAATATAATCTCGAGGAAAAACAATAAAATAACAAAGAATATTTAAGAAAAACTAGATGACATCATCTCTGCTGAATATTCAGCGTATGAATAAATATGTTGAATTCTAATAAGAGTATAGAGGTTTATCTATCGTTGGGTTCACTCTATTCGTTGGTTTTGGACCCAAACAGGAGATTTTTCTCTTGTTCCTTAGTTAGGATTGAATTTTCGGCCGCTTTTAAAGTTGATTTCAACTCTATACTTCTAAAGTCTCAGTTTAAGTCTTTGAAACCTTATTTACTATTTATTTAATTATTTAATTTTGTTCATAATAGCAGTAGGTAGGGTCACTTATCGTCCAGGTAACACTCATCCTTGTTTTTTTTGTTTTGTTTTTTTGTTTTTTTTTACGGGATTAGAGGTTCATCCATTTGCGGTGTATGACTGAATTTCCGGATCCTTCTTAAAACTTTTCCTGTTTATTCTTGGTGACCCCATTTGTCCTGATGACATTATCACCATATTATGCTTGTAGTGATGCTTCTTTTTCTATAAACATCTATTCTAAATAGACCTTGGGATTTGCACAGGTTGAACATGTGTCTTTTAACCGGATCTGTTCAACTTGTACAGCGAGAATATTTTGAGAAACCTAGAAGTTATTCCTAGATTTGTCATCGGACCAAGATATCGAAGAATTAGTGGAACAGTGTAAAGGCTGTCAGCTAGAAGCTAAATCACCACCCATAAAAACGTAACAGAAGCCTAAAACGGATGTGCCATGGTCACGAATACATGTGGAATATGCAGGACCAATAAAAGGAGTATATTATCTAATCATGTTGGATAGTTTTTTTCCAAATGGCCTAAAGTAAATAAATTCAAGCGACCAACAGTAGCAAACACGATAAAGCTTTAATTGAAGTATTTAGCCGGATGGGGGTGCCAAAAAACAATCGTAAGTGATAACGGTACCATGTTCACAGGATCGATCTGAGTTTAAGAGTTATTGAAAGGCGTTAGCTATGGAACTCGTAACGACACCTGCATATAATCCGAGGTCAAATGGGCAGGTGGAAAGAATCGTCGATACATTCAAAAGAGCAATGAGAAAAGCGGACGGAATCGACACTGATGATAAAAATATTAAAATATTTGATAGTGTATAGGATTACACCCAATCACAATATCAATGGTAATTTATCACCTGCGGAGGTAATGTATGCAAGAAAGTTTAGATCAATCTTTGATAGGCTATTACGAAAAGAAAGGAAAAAGACCTTGAGAAAACCAAACTCGGATACAAAGTATTTCAAAGAAGGCGATAAAGTTTTCTTTAAAAACTATCGGTCTGGAAAGTGTTTGTGGGAAGACGGAATAGTAAGTCTCAGAATCGGTAAAGTGATCTATATAGTGCAAGGACAGAAGTTTGTCTGCAAAAGACACTTAAATCAGTTAAGACCCCGATTCGCGGAAACCGTCAAAAAGGAATATGAGATAACAATGGAGGTATTATACGATACGTTTAAAATTAAACCACCCGCGAAGGTGGAAATACCGATGGAGGTACCTAATGGTTCACCTGAAAGTGAGGAGGCAAGGAGAAGAAGTAAGAGAAAAAGAAAGAAAACAGAACACCTATGCTCAGTCCCCAAAATAAAAAGATATTGAGCGAAATTCTACGAAGGATTTCGCTCGGGGGGTGTTGTAGAGGAACATCCTATCCTACCCCGTAATGTATATAGTGTAGTCTATAAAAGACTGGGACTAGAACGAACTGAGGCCATACGTCAGCATTACGCCACTAGACGGACGCATACGTCATAGGTGGAGACATTTTTTACTTGATCGTTATTCCGGTTACTATACGTTGATTGTTTTTTTACGTCTATTGGTTTATTGTACTGTTGTATAATAAATCTCTTCTAATCTATCTTCAGTGATAAGTATTATTCTTACACTATTCTTTTCCCTGATACTTCTTTCCCGGGATATAACAGAAAGCATTATGAAAGATGATGGAAAGTGCGACATTGAGATCCGAAGGCGCACTGGCATGGCCAAAAACGCATTTCAAAAAGCTGACCAGTGTACTGAGAGGCAGCCAAATCTCATTGGAAACAAAAAAGAGAATGAAGGAATGCTATGTCATATTTTTTTATTCTGTATGGAAGTCATGTTAGACGATTTCATCAAGGATGAATGGGAGGTTGGAGGTAGTAGAAATGAGGTTTTACCGAGGATACTGAGGATACCATGGACTGAGCACGTAAACAATAATGTGGTGTTGGAGAGGATGCAAACGAGAATAAACTCATATTTAACATCAAGAACAGACAGATACAATGAGGAAGAAGGGTGATACAATGAGGAAGAACGGCCTAGAGAATTCAATACTCACAGGACGGATAAAAAGAAAGAGAGGTAGGGGAAAGCAGCGCGAGATATACTTGAAAGGCTTTAGCAAATGGATAACGGAACGGGGTTTGAGAGAGATACCAAGAGTAAGTGTATTGAGACCTACAAGAGACAGGGCCAAGTGGAAGTCTGGGATCGCATACGTCCTGAAGGCACACGGCACATGAAAACGAAGTAGTAGAAGTGGACTTGCAATTAAGTTTCATCATTTTACTGTTGAAATAAGTATTTCATTGCTTCAAGGCTAAAGCACTCTACTATTGTTAATTTTCTTCACTGATTATTTAGAAACTTAGTGACAGTTATAAATGTTTATCTACATTATCCTGTCCACAAGGAATACATTGGATATTGTTCACAAAACTACAAATAATTAAAACTCGCCATGCTTAAAAACATTTCAAAATCTTAAACCATAATATTTAAATATCCCCGACCTTCAGACAAGTGCAGTAAAATAGGGTCAGTAGCGTGACAGTTACCACAAGAACTGCCAATTTAGTGATTTTCCGATGGTAAGCCCCCATTTTGTATCACGTCTTATTACTTCAAAGAGGTAAGTAAATAATACGGATTTCGGGCTGGGATTAAAGTGAGGTACATATAATTCACAGTCATCTGTCATGTTTTTGTTTCCAGACAGTTCATAGCAAAGCTTTTCAATTATCGTCTTAGTTTCTACACTTGTTACCATCTTTCAAAATATAAGTACATCTTCGAGGTTTTAAAAACCTGAAATCTGAAAAAATATTATACTTTCCTGCTATATAATGTGATGGTTTAAGTAGTCGAATTATATCTAGAAAAACCATTGTTATTCCCATAAAATTGTTACTGCAATATTCACTCGCAAAAAAAATCATTTTTTACAATCTAAAATGAAAAATTGGTGATAAGTGGTTTTTATGTTAGGTAGGTCTAATCAAAGGATAATAGGATTGCACTAAATTCTTCAGACCTTTGAATGTTCAGTCAAAAATTATGATATTTGTTCGTATATAGATAATGATAAATTCTTATCAAAGAAATTACGAATAAAAATATGGAATCGGCTCGTAAGCGTCATTTCTTTGCGTTCGACACTACCACAAATAAAAAACGTTATGCAGGAAATTCCATCAAAAAAGGAGCAATTTATTGGCCTTGAGAAGCCTATTTTCATGAAAAACAGTTTTAGGGAGTAAAATTTAAATTTCAACCGACAGTTAATGCTAATGGTGATATTAGCAATTTCTCTAGAAGGCAATATTTTGGCATTCCTTAAATGAGCCACCAAAATTTATTTCGGTTGACATTTAAAAAATATTTCTCTCAAAAGATTTTTTAAAATACGTTTGTCAATTCTTGTAGCCGTTATCGCTATTTCCACTACTGTTGGGAGTCTCCTCCCAAAACTTTTACTTGAAGTAGTGTAAAATGTCATGAAGATAGCATTTGGTGTTGCATTTAAACTTTTAAAGATTTTAACTACTAGAGAAACAAGCAAATGGAATGGAGTACAACCAATGGAAAGTCCGAAAAAATAAACTGTTAGAGAAGAAGAGACGATTTTATTTAACTATTTTGTCGGTAAATAGGTATGTCCTTGATGCCAATCTTGTAGCACGCGTGAATACTTGTGGTCGATGAACCTGGAAAAATGCTTGTCAGAAAAGACATTATTTCATTACTTAAGAACACGGCTTCAAATTTCAGATTCATATTTTTTTTTAGCACTTTGCTGTGTTGGGCAAAATTACCCTTACACTTTAATTGTTATCGTTCCTGCAATGATTATTCCTTCGTACAGTTTTAAACTAAATCATTCACCTCACTTCCATCATTATAAATAAAGCTGTAATACATCAAATTATCATGTAAACATCATATGCATTTTTTTTTCACAAATAATGAAATAATAGCTTTAGAGTTGGGTTTCGAAGAATCTGGGACTGCACCAATTTTTAGAAAAATATATAACTATGAATATAAAAAATCGAAACACTAAAGTTTTTCTCGAATTATTCAAAACTAAATACGGAATAAAGTATTTATAGTAAATTCAGTAAATAATTGCAGATATTCCCTTTGCCTTTTAAAATGTGCTACTATACAGTGGGCGTAAATAATTCTGCCCGAAACTGTATCTAAGCGGTTATTCTCACTATTATTATCCTATGGTTAAATCACACCGAAAACACCGATTTATTTCGATCGTATAAAGCAGCTCTAAGCCAAGTAGTTGGAACGAATTGTACTGTAAACAACTGACTTCAACTCGAAATATATTTCAGCTTTAAATAACCCACAACCAGTTTATGAACCGCAATATAAACAAATCAATCAAGCCCTTATTGATATAAATTCACTCTTAAATCTAATTTCGGTTAAATTTTAATTTTCAGAATATACTAATACTAGATAGTTGCAATAGAAGCGTATTTATCGAACTCTAATTTTGAAAGCAAGATGCTCGCGCGATTAAACCTTTGGAAGACGTATTGAAAAAGCGAATAATGCCCATGTCTTCAATGATTAGGTTTCAGACACTTTCCCGCTACTTCAAGGTTGCCTTACTGTGACTTTTTATGCCATAGCTTTGGAAACAAAAACACAGTTTATCTTGAAATTAAGCAGTAAATTTGCACATACAGAGTAGGATGTATACATGGGGATACAAAACTAGGAATGCAGTATTATTGGTCCTGATCTGGCGTCTCGGTTTCAGTAATTTTTCCAAGGCCATAAGTTTGCATCCCCATGTCTTTTCTACAGATACCTTCATGAAATTTGTTCGGATGAGGTTATCATTACGGTGGTTAAACATCTTGAATTTAAGCGCAATACTAGACTGGTATTAAGACCTCATCAAGTTACAAATGGACAGGTTAGATACAACCGTGTATCCTATGCTAACATTTTTTTCGCATTTTCCGCTTATGAAACTCCGTTGTGATTCCATACTTTTCAGTCATTTTTAATCTGCAAAAGTTTTAATGCAATGCCAATCGCTATCTACTCTCCTTCTGGTTACTATTTCTTTCCTCTTATAATTAATGTTTCTGTTCCTAATTCTGCCACAACCCTTGTGTTTTAGGGGTTTTATTGCCTTTCGAAGGGTGATACAGATTAAAATAAAATATTCACTTTCTGCATTAGACACAAAATAGAAAATAGAAAGGAAATTAGCAGGAATTCCAGAAAGTGATTCGGACAAAAAAAAGTCTATTAAATATATAATAGAAATCCGTTGCTAATGATATGACTATTGAAAAAAGTATTGAAATTCAAGAAGAAAGTGATTGCTATTAATCTTGGTTTTCCAAGACAAATGATCCAGAAATAAAACGAACAAAGCAAATATAAAGCATAGGATATTTTTTTGTTATCGTTTGATGTCATTAAATATTGGGCGAAGAGATGATTACGAATGAATTATCCGATTTTTTTTTTCGTCCGTTGTTACAGAAAACATTCGAGAGTTTGGTTTAATTGCAAGGTCAGAGGAAGAAAAATGAAAAAGAAATCTTTGCAATTATACCAGACCATTATAAACGATATACGTGTTCAGTTAATTCTTACTTACAATCATTGACATTGCATAAGTATATCTATAAGGTGTATGCACACAGATAATATTAATAATCGAATTATTCACTTTTTGTACATATATACACGAAGAGACACACATATACGTGTGTGCCTTTTATACAGATAGATAGATAGATAGATAGAGAGAGAGAGAGAGAGATAGAGAGAGAGAGTGAGTGAGAGAGAGAGAGAAATAGTGGGTGAGTCGGTGAGTAGCACAAAAGGTACTGACTGTACAGTAAATATATGATAATTAAATAAATGACAGGCAAGTTTTAGCGATGAAGAGATCTTAGTTGATAGATTGATTCATGTTCTACGACTTATAATAAATAAAGTTTATTTAAAGCCACAAAATATTTTTAGATAATAAGAATGTTTCGGTGGGAGGAAAGAAGAGATAATAAAGACTTATTCATAGAAGTGTTACTAATTAGCGCAATACTTCCAAAACAAAGCTGCTATCCTTGAACCACCATAGACAATTTTCCTACCCACCATCAGTATGGATCACGTTAGTCTTTCTGAGAGAAATACATTGCGCATCCTCGGCCTCACTCTCTCAACTGACCTTGAGTAGAACGACCACATTGAACTAATATCTAAATCTACTGCTACGAAGATCGGTTCAGGATGTTTTTCTCCTCTGAATCCATCATTCACATTTACAAATCTACCATCCGCCCGTGTATATACTGCTGTCATATTTGATCGGATCCCCTGATGATTATCTTGGGGTTCTCGACAAGATCAAAAGAAGAATCTGCAATGTAGTCGATCCTGACCTGACGGCTTGACTCTAGTCTCTCTCTCTCATCGACGAGATATTCCTTCGTCTGTCACTTCTATAAATATTTTTACAGATTCTGCTCTGAGGAGCTTAGCACCTTGGAGCCCTCGCTACGCAAATTTACACGAGTTACTAGACTGGCAAAATGTTCCATATTTTTACTGTGAAAATAATCAAGTGCAACCACAGCTTTTACTCTATCCACATTTTTTCTCGCACTTCCCGATAGTAGTATCATTGTTTCCCTGAAAGCTACAATCTCTAATAGTTTAAATACATCGTCAACTGTCATTTCCCCTCCATTATTCACACCCTTCTTCTCAATTTACACTTTGCTTTAACGCAGCTGTCTTTACAACCATGTACCGGTCCTTCTCTTATCTATTCTTTGACACCTACTGTGACCTGTTCTTCTCTCTCTTCACGCTCCTACTATGTGACACCCTGCGCAGCAGTAGCAGTACTACCTTGGGGTGAGACAATTAAGAAAAAAATAAGTAAAGAGAAAAAAGATGAATTTCTATTTTCCCAAAATTATTTGCTTGTAATTGACTATAACGATTCCAACTAGATTTGGAACTATACTCTTCGGTTAACAACAATGTGATATTATACATTGCATCAACCGTACATTCTCTCTTACTGCAGTTACGTAACTAGGTATAGTGAAGGATTGGCGTTGCTTAACTTCGAAGTTATAGCATAATTGGCAGGTAAGCATATGTCTCATTCGAATGTAGGATAAGGACGCTTGATTTTTAATTAAGTGTCTCGTTTTAAAAACTTCATTCTAAATTATTTTTATTTAATGAAGTTCATCTTCGAGACACTAGTGCATCATGGTACTTTTTAAGTAAAACGTTTAAGAATTTATATTCAGTTTTTCTTCTTTATTAAAACAGTATTTTCAAGATTAAACTAGCTTAGTAACTTGCAACAAAATGATTTGGTAAATTTTCTGCCACATTTATGTATTTATTTCTATTAGTTTTATTCATGTTAATGTTTTGTTATTCAACGTTTCAGTCGTCTTGCCCTTCAGTCTTCTTGGCGTGTTTGTCGATTCAGAAAATTTTGAACTACAATGGTTGATTAATCTCGGTATGCTTTCAAGTAACATCTGGTTTATAATTAATATTAATATTCTTTCTTGTTTCCATTGAGCCTAAGTCTCTGGTACTAAACCAATGGATTTGATATCTCAATTACCATGTTTCCAAATTCACGCAGCAATGATTTATTCACTGCGTTCTGATTTCGAAGCAAGACGGATAGGACTGAAATAGGTGACACCGACAAGGGGCATAGCTTGTTTGCTAGAAATAAATCCTAGCATGGGATAATTTCTCATTTAAAATGAAGGCAAAAAAGAATAAAACATTTTTTTATCCATTTCCGTTTAGAAAATGTAAATGGAATGAATTAATTTGTATATTTATGATATCGCGAGTGATACATCCAAATAGTGACTTGTATTCTATTTTAGAAAAGTACAGAAATTATGACATTCGGATGAATTATTTTAATTACATCTTAAAGAAAAAACACACACAATTTGAAACTAATTTATTTGTAGTAATTTCGTAATAAAACGTTTTATTCCTTCAAGATTTTTTCTTTCTTACTTGTCATATCCAAGAAAAATAGATAGAAAAAAACAAACATAAAACATACAACAAACAAGATGTTCACTGTTTAATGTGTTTTCAGATAACTGATTCATTTTGATTTCTTGCAGAACAAAATCGTTTTAAAGGAAGGATCGTACGAACATTAATACGAAGCAGTGTGTGATTAGCATTGCAAAGGTTCTTCTACCAATATTGTTTTTATTTTAATTAATTTTAAGGTTTATAATTGCTTCACGGCGCCTGGCTTGAAATGTCATCGTGGTTGCAACAGAAAAACTTGAATAGATAGAAGACCAATATATATATATATATATATATATATATATATATATATATATATATATAATGTGTGTGTATGTGTGTGTATAATTTGATATATGAAGAAGATAAATTTAAATCTGCTAATCTCATTATCAAAATAATAATTACCTGCAAGATTAAAATTAAAGCCAACCATTATTATTTACGAATCTATATAAACTTCAAGAAATGTGTTGAAAATTAATCTTAAATCATAAATAAATACATTAGATATACTACATCATATTTATCAGGAAGACTCACATTACATGTCTCTGACCATAGCTCTAATAATTCTCATTTAAATGCACATAGAGACCTACCAAACTCTCTCCGTAATACATTTATCGATAATAAAGATATAATAGCATCATCGACATCTAAAAAAAACTAAAATAATTGAAGTATAATTAATAAAATGAAACAGTCAACACACAATAATTTCGACTATGAACACGGTCGCAATGTGCTTCTAGAGTTTTGAAAAAATATTCGTATGTCTCTATATACATACATAAAACAATCTGTATATTCAGTTAAAATTAAAATAAAATTAATCGTTGATTATTAGCGAAATGTATAGTGGAAAGAACTTGAATAAATAAAGCATTGAGACAATTTTTATATAATTTATATACAGAAAAGAATTAGATCAAATGAAAAATGATACTAGAAATCTTCACACAAATTGCGCGCAAAGGAAGATAACAGACTCAACCTGAATTAGATGGCGGCTCTCCGATTAAAATTTCTGAGATACTGTACATTATACGAACCAGTTACAGAACCTGCATTTAACAAGTGACCACCCATGTAGATACTGACCAGGCTAGACGTTGTTTAACTTCGGCGATCGGACGGAAACCGGTGTTCCAATATCATATGACGGTAGGACCCAGTCAAATGGTGTGCGTGTATGTGTCCGTATATTAAATGATAAAAGCAGTTGTAAATTATTGATGAACAAGAGACAGACGAGTTTACGAAACATTGGCGCTTGTAAAGTCAGTTGCAGAAAATGAAAGCGTGACAGACAAAAAATCAAACATTCTTTTATGACAAGAGTTTTAAAAAATCCAACCCTGAGAAGATTCAGTAGTTTCATGAATGTGTCGACGGCAACCAAATAAATCTGATAGTCTCTCAGATGATACAGTGCTGATAGTAGACCTTCTACATAAGGTAGCTGAAGAAAGCGGAAACAAAAGACTACAAATAAACTACAAGAGACTTAATGAATTGTCATCAATAAGAAGATAAACCCAAATGCCAAAATCTGGCAGATACAGAAATTGAAACACTTGAGAAGTGTTCTAACAGAAAACAGAAATTGCGACGCTGAAATCCGAAAGTGTATTGCCATGGGTAATCATCCATTCCAGAACCTGTGTAGAATATTGAGAGACAAGAAAAATGGCTGGAAACAAAGAAGAGAGTACTGAAGTGTGATTTCATGTCTGTTCTTCAATATGGAAGTGAATGCTGGACAATCTCATCAAACATGAAGAAAAGACTTCAAGGAACAGAAATGTGGTTTTACAGAAGGATGTGGAGGATACCTGGGACGGAAAATATAAGCAAGGACGAGCATTTTGAGAGGATGGTAACGTAAAGAAAACTTATACTTAATATCAAACTGAAGTTTTTGGGACATGTAATGAGGAAGTAAGGCTTGGCAAACCTCTGATACTCATAGCAGTAATAGAGAGAATAAAACAGGGTTAGGAAACGCGTGACAGACTAGATAGACTTAAGCAAATGGTTGGTAGAGCAGAGTTTAGGAGAGATAACAAGAGAAAGGATATTATGATGTACAGGAGATAGGGAGATGTGGACGGACATGATCGCCTACGTCCTAAAGAGACACGGCACATAGAAAAGGAAGAATCTCTAATTGCTTGAGTTGACGTAGTTAATCAGCAAATGCTGTAAAAGAATACTTTCATGTGTACTTGATGGCATTTGAAATGTGTGCTCCAGGAAAAAAAAGACGCAGCAGTAGCAGCAATAGCGATGAGCCGATATTATGAATTAAACATTTTAAATGAAGAAAAAATTGTGTAACCTCTTCAGCTCCAATGTAACAGGGGGTATGCAAAATTCCGTTCTTGAACCAAATTCTTTATTATAATAAAAACCTATGCGCATATGCATATATATATATATATATATATATATATATATATATATATATACTCACCAGTCACTTCTGTCACGCTGAGAGAGAGAGAGAGAGAGAGAGAGAGAAAGAGTATGAGAGAGACAGATAGGGAGAGAGAGGAAGAGAGAAATAATAGCGAGGTGGCGACGGCTCAGTTCATTTTCTTTGCTAACAGTTTTAAACTTTCATACTAAGTATCGAATTCTTCGGCCTGATTTTATTTTTTTTGCAATAATTATGTTATCATCTCGTGAAGAATCATCTGTATATTTATTTGCATATATATATATATATATATATATATATATATATATATAAATAACCTAAAACTATACGCGTTTTTTAATTTATCTATAGCAGCGACTATATAATAAAGATATTTTATCTTAGGTATGACCTGATATAATTCTGATTTGTTAATTAATTAGATTTTCATCATTTTAGATTTTGGACATTTTTAGCCATAGCTTTGTTTTTTCTCTCGAATTATGTCTTAACGGAGGGCTGTTAATTACTTTCAAATTACACTCTTATCTATCTATCTATCTATCTATCTATCTATCTATCTATCTACTAATTAATGTCTGTTCATCTATCTGTCTATCTTTCAGCATGTTTCTTTTCTCATATCTATCTATCTATCTATCTATCTTTTCCCGAAGTATGTTGCTATTTTTTTAGGTAGACTGTTTGCCACCAAAGTCCATAGAACGACACTGTCCTGATATCCAATCCATAGCTAGAGAGAGAAAAGATAGGTTCATACTTTTTTCCAGGGGCATTTGTGCGTATCTATCTATCTATCTATCTATCTATCTATCTATCTATCTATCTATCTATCTATCTTTTCTTTATGCAACCTGATTTTGTAGTATATCTTTTTCCCGCTTAATCATTCAATCTATCATCCTTTTCATCGTCACTTTTCACGATATTTTCTTACCTTTTTATCATTAACTTATTATTATTCATCAGTGCAGTTTTTACCCGAGTCATCACTTTCTGAATATATGCCGCTTTTAAATGTTTGATAAAATTGGTGTACCTCAGCACGTGATTAAATTTGAGTTGGGAAATAATATTCTGACATTACAAACCCTGAAGGAAATCGAGCGTTCTGGCCCATCAGCTTAAAAAAATCAACATTTGAATTATGACCTCAACAATGAATTCTTTCACGACTGATAGATACAAAACTATTTCGCCTACGAAGAGGCCAATAATTACGCACCGTTAATATTACAATGTCTTTCT
The DNA here is from genome assembly GCA_037127315.1 of Ascarosepion bandense. Taxonomy (NCBI): domain Eukaryota; kingdom Metazoa; phylum Mollusca; class Cephalopoda; order Sepiida; family Sepiidae; genus Ascarosepion; species Ascarosepion bandense. The sequence goes on along the minus strand of JBBBDQ010000493.1, from coordinate 2,525,164 downwards.
TCATTAAATTCGATCGTGTTAGCAGCATGAAAAGAAATGATTTCTGATCTTTCCAAATCGATGAGATTTAAATTTGAATAAACGCAAGCAAATATGACCCACCTCACCTCATCTGTGTACTTTGCAGATATATCTATCTATGTATCTATATTTGTCTATACTCCTACGTTTTCTTCCTTTCTCTTACTCTTTCTTTCTTTCTTCCGCATTTTTTGTTATCTCTCTCTCTCTCTCTCTATATATATATATATATATATATATATACATAAAGATATATATCTTTCCCATTTTTCGGTCTTTCACTTTCTCTCTCTCTCTCTCTATATATATATATATATGTATATATATATATATATATATATATATATAAATACTCACGCAGAGTCAACTTATCTCCACCTCCCCTTTTGCTGCCTCATTTGAGGGTATCTATCTATCTATCTATCTATCTATCTATCTATCTAATAATGACTGGCTACACGTTTTAGAACACATTCATCTTCTGGAGTAACTAAACAATCCCTGGTGCAGACACCAGATCACACATATGTGTGTTTGTTCAACGCCAACAGTGGTAATGCGCCATAATTCACTTTCTTAACGACGTGATGTGACTTCTCCCTGTCTTTTCTACAAGTATTTTCATGACAACTGTTATGACGAGCTTCTTTTTCTGGTTCCACAATTATTTACACGTGCTACTAGATTGGCATCAATGTTCCACCGTTTTATCGACAAAATATTTAAATGTATCCGCCTCTGCTACTCAAACAGTTTCTTTTCTGGTACTTCTTGTTTGTGAAATTCCCAACCGTTTACTGGCTTCCATGACAGCTACAATTTTGGAAAGTTTAGACGAAGCGTCAATTACCATCTTCTATATCCTTGATGCCCATACTTCTCTTATCCATTCTTCGAAATCACGTACGTTGTTTTTTATCTCACTCTAACCAGAAGACCGAGTGGATATAGACATTGGTTAATTAGAGATTTGTCTTGCCATGATATGAAGTTTTGTGTCTCCGTTATATAAAGGGCCAGTACATACAAAGCTACCCCGTGTAGTGGGCAAGCTTGATTGGAAGCCCCGGACATTGCTTTGTGACTCTCACTATCTTATCAATATTTTTCTTCATACCTACATTAATATACCTAACAAATTAAACTAAGCACAACTGCCTATTAAACGATGAAAAATTTTCACGATAATGATGTCATTCTGTTTTTTTTTCAAATCCGTGAATATTTTCTGTTCAATTTAAGCTTTGAAAAACACTATATAAAATTCATTACATTTTTATCCATAATCTTAAATGTGTTAAAATTATACAACTTTCAACAACAAAAAATTCCACTTGATGCTAATATTTGCTTAACAGTTTAAGAGCCAGCATCCTCACTGTTTATCTTTACCTACCAAGACGATGATTTGGAAAAGTCAAAATCTTGGGCCATATTTCTTGTACCTTTCTTCTTAGAATGTTTGACAGATTTTCCCCTCTGTCTGAAAAAGAATATTCCTAAAATAAAAAAAAAATAATCGTCACAAAATGTCAGTTATTTTTATAATGTTATATATTTCTTGTAAATATCAAGAACGTCTTTTGCTCATTTTCGTTTATTAAACATGGAGATTTTTTCATAAGGTCCTCCATAACTTGGCTAGACTTTTCAGTTAACGGGGCGTTTCTGAAATTTCATAGCCATGAAAAACTACCAACATTTTTATTCTTTTTCTGTAAATGCTTGCTACGAAATAAAATCTTTGGATTTACCTTGATGGAGTCTCTTAGAAAATTAAACGTGTTGGCTAAGGGAAGTATTCTTGCCTTTTGACATATTATCCTGTGATAAATACATTCTTTCTGAATTTTTTTAGACACACACACACACACACACACACACACACACACACATATATATATATATATATATATATATATATAAGTATATATGATGTTCATCTGTCTTTTCTGCAAATATTTTCATAGCAACTATTCCGACCACATGAATTAAGGGTTGTTAATAGATCATCATTCATGTTCCACTGTTCTAATGCTGAACTACACTTCTACTCATATAATTTCTTTTCTCGCACCTCCCACCTATGGAAATTCCTTACGTTTAATTGATTCTCCAAAATTTTACATGCAGTATCAATTTCCATCTTTTACCTTCTTGAATGCCGTTTATTTTATCCCTTCCTCAATATACGTTGTACCCAAGTTTTTTCTTTCACTGTTAAAACCTGCACTATAGTGGCCCTCCCACCTTGCTTGGAGTGAAATGATTAATATATATATATATATATATATATATGGTTCCTTGTAGAATAGGTTGTCTCATCTCTAAATCATTATATGATATTGTCATTGTTAGGTTAAATTTAATCTACTTTTAAGGTATGCTAAATTATAAAGATGTCTCAGGTTTGTGCAAATAAAGCATCGGCTGTGTGGGTTAGAGGCTTCAACACACTTGTGTTATTAACGATGGTGTGATACAAAAAAGTTTTTTTTTCTATAGCCAGTGTGGTGAAGCGAATTAGGAGTTCTCGCGGATCGATAATTATTTTCTATTTTTGCATCACAGAGATCAATAGGCAATGTTGTATTTATTTTTGTCGAGTTTTGCTGTAGCTTTTTCTTCATTTCGGTCGCTATTTTTAAGATTAGCAATCGACTATCGTGTGTTGGATCCTTTTTGTTTTACGTTTTGAAGAGGCGATCGCACATATTTGACTTTCATTAATTTCTAGCCCATTTAAATACATTGGAAACACACTCATATGCAGATATATGCAAATACATTTTTCGATAAAAATGAACTTATATAAATAAACTTAAAATTCATATATATTTTCTGTATGTTTAAAGAAATTACATAAATGAAACATTTCAAAAATGCATATTATAAAATAGTTTTCAAAAGATTTTGTCTTGAACCATTTCCAAATTTTGATCAAATGAGTAAGCATCAGTTTTTTATTTTTATTATCTCCCCCCAAGCAAGGTAATAATAACACTAAGATGTCAAATGTTTCTGTGTGTGAAAGAGAATGAAAAGTCCTTTGGGAAGAAAAATGACAACAAAAGAAAAGGTTTCAGGAAAACAGGTGATGGAGATTGATGCTGCATTTAAATTTTTGAAAGGTGATTTTCTATTCGCTTTTTAGATGTGGCCCAAGGTCGAAAGTATAGGGTACTCAATGAGGATTAAAGTCATTACTCATTTGTTATAGGTTCTAGCGAAACAAGGTGGCTAAAAAACTGAAACCTCGTCGAGATTTTAATATATATATATTAAGGATATTAACAAAATAGTTATAAACAAACAGAGAAATTCGAAATTATTTTTGATCGATACTCGTATTTAGGGAGATATTCTGTTGATAATCAAACAGTAAATATATTTATTTCTAACGGCCTGATTATTTACAATAAATAATATTTGTTACAAAATATTTGTCGTTCGGCACGAGTCGAGCCTGCAACCTATATCCACATAGGGAAAGCCACAAATTGATCTGGTGCGTCTTAAACCTCTCGACAACGAATGACTAACATTTTAAACGAAGTCAAATCAGGCCTATATAACAGAATTTCGATTCACGCAAGTAACCACATCAGCTCTGAAATGTATCGTTTAATCGATACATTGTTTTAATCGTGTTCCAACGTTTCCCCTCCTAATTTACCACTTTTCTCTGAAAAATGTCTTGTTTTGTCTAATTTTATAAATGGCTTTCTTCTGATTAAGTGTTAACTCAAAAAGATTTCTTAACGAAAAAAATAGACAAAATAGAAAATTCCTTCGTGTCTTTTCAATCCTCTCTTTATATATATATATATATATATATATATAGAGAGAGAGAGAGAGAGAGAGAGAGAGAGTCAGCAAGCTGTGTAGTGAAATACGATGTATTTTACTACGTTTCTATTCCTATATTTGTCAAAGTGTGGAATTTCGATGCCTAAATTCAATGGAAAATCGTCATCTAATTTTATCACTTCATGACAATCCTGACTTTTCTGTGTGATTTGTGCTTAAAAAGTCAAATTAGATTAATAGTTAAGGTTTTCCGCTATATTTGAACAAGATATTTATTCAATTTTCACTTTTCAGCATTGTCTGACTTCAGAAACGTTCATTCGCTTTTGTGGAATCAGATATTTTCATGACAAATGCTCTCGTGAAGTTCATTTTTTAGTTTCACCATATCAGAATTTACAACTAGGATATACAGGCTACATCCACGGTGTTGAAGTAACCTCATTTCCTTCGTATTGACAATTTAAAGAGACACTTTTGATCAACCATGGAGGTGCTGCATAGCATAATTGATTCCATCGTAGACACTTGCCTAAAAATTATAATCTACATTTCTTTAAATCAAGAGCTAATCTTAAACTATCCATCTTTACCACGTAATCATGTTTTCTTAAATCTTTCTCTTTCATTCAGGTTCCTCATGTTATTTATAATAGCCATTTAAAACGTTTGAGTGACTTTCGAGCTTTTAATGGGTTTAAATTTAGCATTAACATATTTTCTTGCCTTCTGTTTAAGCCTGTTAAAATTTTAGCCATTGTTTAGATTTCAAAGCTTTAAAGTATTTTATTTTCTTATACGCCATTTCAGACGTAAAAACATTTTAAAGTGAAAGTAGTTTAAATGATTATTTTTTTTAGAATGACACGTAAAACAAAGGAAATATCTTTTGAAATGGCCGATTATAACTAACTAAATCTTTTGTAGCAGAAGTGAAACTTAAACAAATCATATAGTATGCTTTTTTTTTTCGAGATTAAGAAACTTTCCTATGTGTTTGTTCAAATTGAAAGCTAATACAAACACATACCAGATATATGGAATATTTAGGCAACTGAATGTTTCAAAGATGTGCAAGTTCAGCGGAGAAGCCGTGACCATTCTCACGGAAGCCTTATTGAAAACACCGAGAATAAGTTAAGATGGCTGGTATGTAGAGAAAACTTAATCTCCAGTGTTGGCCACCGATTTTTATCTGCGTAAAAATCGGTAATATTAAACCACAACTTCGGGAATACTACAAGCAGGATCAAACGAAGTATAGAAACAGTCATGGGGTAATAGGTCAGATAATTCAACCGTGGAATCAAATATCTTTACAAAATAATTACGCGTAACATGCTTAAGAGTTTGAAGATTCTATAACATTTGAGCAAGGATACCGAGTCTGGTTTTTGTTAGCCCGGATAAGATTGTTCCCCAGATAGATACTATTACTACCAAAATATCGAGTGAAGAAAATACTAACAGTAGAAAAATGTCTGTGTTTGGCACGTGTTATAATAGAAGATTCAGTGGTTTACGTTGGCCTCATCATCATTGGTTCGCTTGGAAAATGACAACATTAGAAAGGAGTATTTCGAAAATCGAGAAATATTGTTCAGAAATGGTATAGTCCGAGAGTATACTATAAATTTAATGCGTAACGTGAATATTAATCGCCGTGTGGGTAAAAAAGAGAACATTCAAGTCATGTAAATCTATCTGATAGGTTTTGCTAGAGATTAATACCTTTTCATGAACAGCGTTAAAAGCATTAATTTTTGCCTTACATGATGTATAGTTGCGCGCGCAAAAAGTCTCCTCGCTTGGAACATCTAATGGAATATACGTTCATCTGAAATGGAACTCATACATGATTTAACGTTAAAATAGGGAAAAATATTCGGTCCCTTGCGCTGCTCCAGAAATTGGCTGATATTTTCCAAACATTCTCTATCATTACAAGAGTCAATTCAAAATAAAAAAACTGAGTATCGATTGCATCAAGTTTTGAACGAATTAAAAAAACTAAGCACCCTTGAGGGTAATGAGTTATTTTACAACATAAAAGACCTTACCTAGAGAAGAAATATCGTAAGTCTATCGTTTTATCCACTGCAAACATTCAAACAAGCTTCATTTATTATATCAATTAGTTTAAACGTTAGCATTTAGTCCCCACCATATCAACTACCTGCGAGCAAATCATTCGCATCCCCTTTCTATTCTGTTGGTATGAACGAACTCTCATTCGAGCAGATGCTTTCCAAGTACCGCAACGTTGTGTCACACACGCCTAAAGGATAGCCTCATCAGGTCTAGCGTCAACCATTATCCATCCTATCACCTACACTTGCATCTTCATATACAGTCTAGAAACATGCATAAATTTGTAAATCTGTGACATGAGTGGCTTACAGATTTTGTATCGTGAGAAACGAAATGAATACGTTGCATTCACTTACGAGGAAATACCCTTAGGAAAGGTATTAATCCGTCATTTTTTACTCCAGCTATGAATTAAATAGCAAAACGAATTTGTTTCTATAGACTTGGTTAGCAACCAGTCTTCCACAGAAAGTAATATCAACCTAATAGAGAAGAATCTGCTCAGTCAGTCATGTTTCATTTAAGACATGATCGCCAAGACGTGTATAACGTATGGCGCTTAAAATACTATTAATGCATCAGCTTATGCTAGCGGTTAAGCTAGAAATAAAAAACACTATTCTCCAAGAAATCTAGATCAATCGTACGAGTATGTCCGTCAGAAAAAGAAACAACACATACTGGTATTCATAAGCCGTGCCTGCTGTACAATCTGCTACAAGCATATTTCTAACATAACATTTAGAATCAAAAACACTTCTGATTCATTGATATGTTAATATATACGAACACACACGCGTCTGATGCACTAGCATCAAAAGCAAATACTCATTTCGAAAATATCAAAAGTGATACGCCCATCAATAAAATTCTATTGCCGATGTACGAACCACCAAAAAATATTTTATTTCCAAGTTCTCAAAACCTTGCCGTAACGTTATGACAAGATTTATTTCCGGAACAGGTTTCTTTGTAATAAATATAGCGCATCGACAGGATGTGTGAATCGGCAGATTTCAGGCAGTCTTTCTTTTAATTTGTCTCCGTTTTTTATTTGGAATCCCTAAACCGTCCTAGCCTATTAGCTATAAGACACTACACTATCCTTAAAAAATCGAGGAAAATATTATCCTCGAAATGTGCAGATTCATCTAGAGGAACTGCTTTTCACCTCTAAATTATCATGTAAAAAAGAAATCTACATCATTCGTGATTTCGAGATGTTACATGAAAATATTTAGAAACAAAAACAAATAGTGCTGAACTGCTATGTAATATTAATCTTCCTATATGGCAGTGAATATTTCCTCACCGATGAAAGGCAAACGTAACGAACAAGAGAAGTCAGAGGGTCATCAACCTAACCACTTGCGTGAATGGATAGTGTTTCTAAGAGCTACAAGGGATTGGAACTCTTTTTTCCTGGAGGGAGGCAAGAAGAAGAAATCGTCCTAATATCGAAACCGCGATGAAGTAAACCCAGAATGCAAAGTATTTCAAATGTAATTGTTTGCCCATGCTGATGACGTTGTTTCTCGGGGAGTTATCGAGAATTAAAGTTAAATCGGATTATTATTGAAGGGGAGGCTTAAGAAATGTTAATTCCTGTAATTTAACTATCAGGTCAACTGATTATTCCATGTGCAGTTTTGGTGGGTGAGGAAAGCGTTGTCAGAAAATGAGCTACCTTCACGCCGCTATATTTTGTAATTAAAACTGAATTTTTCATTGTTTATAGAAAGTCATTTTTTGTACCTTACGGTAACCTAGTATCGTCAAACTCAATGTCAAATTTACTCCTACAAGTAGTTTATTCCATCATAAAACACGAGACAACACTTTGCTGATATATTAATATTTAACTATCTTATAATGTCAGTCAGTTAGTTAAATGCCATACCTGATGCACGCTTGGATGATCATGTCACGAAAGAGACATGACTGACTTGGAGAAGTATATCCCTCAGTAGATTGTCATTGCTTTTTGCGTTAGACTGGTTGCAAGCTAAGCCTATAGAACTCAATCTGTTCTGTTATTTAACCCATAAATGTAGGGAAGAGACGGATTAATACTTTTCCCAAGGATGTTTGAATGCAACTGAATGCATAGAATTTAACTGGAATTCCAACTCGGCTCCCTGGTGTTTCGTTCCAAGCCAATATCCACTCCACCACAACGCACATAATGAAGATTTTCTAAATTTTGGTGTTAGTAAATTATTTTGCCAACGCAGAATCTTTTATAATCTCATATAAATGTGCGTAAGTTACTCCATTGTATATCATTATGAAAAGCAAGAGAAATGTGGTTCTACAGAAGGATATTGAGGATTACATGAACCGAAAATGTGAAAAATGACAAAGTTTTGGAGATGATGCAAACGAAAAGGAAACATACTTATCAGGAAGAAAGAGTTGAATTGTCTGGGACAAGAAATGAGGGAGGGTTTGGAAAGATTTAATAATCACAAAACGGATAAAAAGAAATATAAGGGTAAGCAACGCCGGATATACTCGATGGATTGAAACAAGTGAATGGCGTAGCGTTTTGGGGGATATACAGAGAGAAAATTGTTAAGAGTGACAAGGGATAGGGATAAATAGAGGTCCATGACAGGACACGCAAATGAAGGAAGAGCAAAAGAAGACACATTAGCTGCTCTATTAACAATAAGCTATTCTTGTTGGCCTTATATATATTTATATATATGACTAATAAATTTTATTTACAATATGAGCAGTAATATATCAGTCAGTTAAGTGCCATACGTGATACACGCTTCGGCGATCATGTCTCGAAAGGGACATGACTGAGTGGGCAGAAGATTATCCCGCAGTAGGTTGCCATTGTTTTCTGCGGTAGACTGGTTGCCGACCAAGGCTATAGAATCCAATCTGTCCTGTTATTTAACCCATAACTGGAAGGAAGAGACGGATTAATACCTTTCCCAAGGGTATTTGCGCGTAGGTGAATACAATGGATTTAGCTGGAATTCGAACTCGGCTCCCCGGTTTCTCGTTCCGAGCCGATATCCGCCGTACCACAACGCACATAATTTTTGTTTATCTTTGTTATATATTACTAATTCAAGTTTTCATTTGTTCCGTATATAGGCATAGCATTTTCTGATAACTTTTTCTTTTGTATTTTAGCGTGTTTGTATAGAAAGAATTTGTCAAAAATCATTTTTAAATTCGGAGACCTACGAAAATCATTGTGGTCCACTTTTGATATTTCACAATACTATAAATATATGGAAAATCAAATGTTACCGAAAAAACCGAAATTATCTAAATAATTTAATCCATTCTGTTCAATTAAATTTTCTTAAATCTTAAATGTAATATTTAAATAAGGGAAAAACATAGTAAGTTTACTGAATTCATTTTTCAAATGTTTCTCGCATCCTCAACTTTATGTAGCTATGTCCGGAGTAAGAAATATCAGTGGACTTAAGTTAATGACATAAATAACATTTACGAAAAATGTATTACTGAAAAATTGTTTTTTCGCAAATTTCCGTTAGGTAAGAGAAAAAAGAACCAAACAAACCTTTTTTTTCTGATTTCTAAGAACGTTTATTTAATTGGTGTTGTAAATAAATATATATAATAGAATAAATATTGATATATATCTTTATAATTGCAGATGCAACAATACCTAAGGTTGCGTTTCGCAAAAAAAAAAAATCCTTACACAAATTATTTCTAGAAGATGATATTTTAAGGCAAACAGTCTTTGTAGTTATTCAATATCAAATATTAGATCAAGAATTATAATAAATGAAAATAAAAATTAGTTTATAATAGCATTGGATATTTTTTACGTGGATATTTTAAACTATTCTTAAGTGGATTTAATTACAAGATTTCGATCTTTTACTTAAAATTTATCTTACAATTACTTCTCCTGTACACCTAGCATGGTGGTTATCTTAATGTAGCATACATGTGCTGCAAGGCGGAATGTATGATAAACTCAGTTAGGATCGAATTCACTATTCAGTAGTAAGTGATCTAGCGAGACTAGCGTGCTAAACATTACACCACAACAAAGTGCCCTAAAAGAATTTTCTAAGCATAGGTTAGCTGTGGAAACAAGACCAAACATTTTGAGCACCCAGTAAAAATCAAGCTGACAACTCAGTCGTAATTGATTCAGTGAGACAAACTTGCTAAATATTACACCGCGTGGAATTTCCATATTATTTTCTAAACGTAGCTTAGGTGAGACACATAGCCAAAAGTATGAGGCATCCAGTGAGTATCGAACTCACTGTTCAGTCATAATTGATCTAGCAAAATAATCTTGCTAACCATCATACAAAGCCGAAGTGCCCCATAATTCTAAGTATGGGTAAGCTCAGTGAACATTTAATTCTCAAGATTCTTAATTTCAGATAACTATTCTAGTGATGTTAGTTTCTCTTCATGTTTTGATTTGAGACATCCAAAAGAGTCCCCCTTAAAAATGGCTAAAGAAGTGTTTGAAAGCGCTTGGGCCAATGAATGATTTGAAAAGATTTTGTACTCCTCCTCACTCTCAACCAAAGGAAAAATTAAATAACGCTGGAGAAACTAACTAAAATTTTAATACAATTTGTCGTGTCCGTTATATTCAACCAAAGATGTTAAAATAAATATTGCTGCACAAATATATATTATATACATGAATATAATTTGATATTTTGGCATAAATTACTCTTTTTATAGAAGTTCCATTTCAGAAAACATGGAGATGTGGATTAAGTTCTTCTTTTAAGACGAATCTTTCTTTTTTAATATTTTCTTCCTTTTTGGGCGTAAATTATGTTTCCAAATTCTAATACAAATACGATTATAATACAAATACAATAACCTCGTTCACATATTAAATGGTTAAAAATAATGGTACCATTATTAACATAAAACAAAATTACAGCGTGTAATAATATCAACTAAAAACACAGCCACAATATGTTGAGCATGTTTGGAAAATAAAACATACACATATTTCTAACTACATGCATAAATCTACCAAAACATTCTATTAAAAGTAAAACTAAATTCATCAGTGATAATAGTTACAAGTATAAAGGAAAACTCTGTAACATACAAAACGTTTGGGCAATTTCTAAATATTTCAGTATGCCCATAAAAGAAGAAAATTATAAGAACACAAAAAAATTAAATAAATACTTAGCCTGAGGGTCTTGTCAGTCGATTATAATGAAAACTATATATATATTACAATATATATATTACAACTATATATATGTCAAAAAGGTGACAGAACACGTCTATAAAACCCATTGGTCACGCATTTACGTCTATAAAGCGTGCTCGATGAAGAGTAGATCTTAATATTGTAATGTTGTTAATTCTAGTATACCAACGTATATTGTAGTTGAGAAAACCAACTAGTACTTTGATGATCATGTATTTTAGTAAATATCGGAAAATAGTTTTTTCCATTGTCCGGTGTAAGAAATCCCGCTTATATACAACACGCTAAGATTCCCCTTCACTGATTTCATACGCCTACAGCTGACACCAAATCGGTCAAGTTCGATCATGGCCAGATGCAAATGGATATATATATATATTTATATATATTTATTATATATATATATATATATATATATATATATAATGATTTTTCGCTTTTACAAAAATATTAGAAATTTGCTAAAATTAAACAAAAACGGCACATAACCGAGGTTTTACACTTATCAAAAAAGAGATTCAAGAATAATAATGTTTTTGCCTATTCATAGTGCACTTATCAACACTCGCCAGGTGAGTGATGCATCATCGTTAATAACCCGATCGCTCGAGGCCATATGAAGCGATCTCCAGCTACGGTAGACTGAGCACGCCTATCAGATGATCTTGAACGGACTTGCTAATTAGCTCGTGATATGACGCCTTACAGGACACTACCTGAACCTTCGGAACGCTCGTATGAAGAACTTGAGAGCAATCTGACATTAAAGATAGAAGGAGCACTTATCGAGAATTAAAAAGCGGGCCTCATCCTCACGCGAGTTAACACGTCTCAGGAGTGGGTATTCCTACTGGCTTATTCCTTCCAGAATTCGTCATTTCCTTTCAATTGCAAATACATCCCGTCTAAGAAAGAGTTAGAAAGTGGATGTTGACGAATTTCAATATTAAGCATATCCATACCTCACAATCGACACTAATCCCGGTGTTTGTCAGTAGTTTCAAAATAGTAGTTTTCAGATTCTGTGATGCGACCCTCGCATCAAGCTATTTCACTCAACTCAAGGCGAGAAACAACATACAAATAGGTGTCGACCTGACAGGATGCTACCTGATAAACAGATCTTGAAATTAGTCTCGAAAGCATCGCATGTGCTCGCATTTGTAGCCACGGTTCACTTGTCAGGCAATGTGATGTTCGCAATATATCGATTGAATGCACTTTGAATCTCCTTGCAGTTATGTTTTTTATTTAGCTTAGTTCTAAATACAAGACTTGATGCTTCTTGATAAATAAGAAAGTGAGCTACGACCTTGCTAAAGATGCTTCCCGACTATCAAAGCATTTAATCCCTCTAGGCAAATTTCCCCACACGTTGTTTGCCTTGCTAATCTATCTGGAACAATAGATGATGATTTCAAGCAGGCAGCGAGGCATTTATTATAGATTTTAGAAAGAACAGGTGCCACATGCTAATTACAGGTTATATATATAATAATATTAATTATAGTAATAATGCCAATAGCAACAGATCTAATTCTGTCAAGACTAGTAATAATTAAACTACAAATGAGATCGTCTTGAAACCTACCTGGAACTAACCCGGAGGGAAAAGAAGGGGAAGAAAAAAGAAACAAACGAAATACCCGAACAAAATATCAAGCATTCGGAAGAAAGAAAAAAAACCCATGACGAAAACCTTAACAATAAAGAACACAATACGAATGCAGAGTACACAAAGCACTCAAAGCGAAAGTAGAGCAAACAAAATCGAAAATCTAAGAGTGAGCCAATAACCTACCACGGTTTCGCTTCGTGGTAGGTTATTGGCTCACTCTTAGATTTTCGATTTTATATATATATATATATATATATATATATATATTAATCGTTTTAAACCATGCAAGGTAGTAACGCCACTGATGCGTAGAGGGTTACATAAGAGTAAAAGATTAGACAGGAGGAGAGTAAAGGTAGAGAGAAAGGAAAAGTTATACAGGCTGTTGTCGATAGAACTGGAGTCAAGTGGATAAGAGATGGTTAATGACATTGCATTTAAATTCCTGGAGGTTGTAGCAATCAGGAAAGCAAGACGAAAAGACAAGAAGAAAATTCCACAGGCATGACGTACGAGAAAAGGAGCTGTAGGAGTAGAATTGTCGGCTCCATTTGGTTGAACTAGCCATTTGGTTGACTGCAGCCAGTCTGGTTTCACGAGTAAACTCCTGTAGCAGAAGCACCAATGACATATGTTCGTCTGAGCAGAAGCCATGAAAATATTTATAGAACAGAGAGAAGCCACATTTCGTCGGTGAGAAAGTGGCTAAAGTTGAGCCGCCAAGTCAGTACCTATCATATTACATATTCTCCTTTGGGCTCTGTCGAAAACACTGAGATGAACAGAGGGAGCGCCTGACCATATATGACATCAGTATTCTATGCACGGACGGATAGTTGATTTGTATATGTACAATAAGGATTCAAGCGGAAAACCCTCCTAGCACGACACATTGACCCAACCTTCCTAGCAGTGGATTTAGCTATTGACTCAATGTAATGATTCAACATGAGATCGGAAGATAGGGTAAGGCTGAGGGTGCGCAGTATATTGCTCTCAGGGAGACTCGATTGTTATGGATGGCAGGAGAGTTTGCATGTAATGATTGACAGATAGCAATTTCGTTTTAGATGCGTTGAAATTTCTTTTCATAGTCCACCACGTAGTGTAGATTCACCTAAAGATCTGCAGCCTGATTTCTTATTGATGCGGGGGACTTGATCACGTCTTGGAGATAATTTGCGAAAATGAGCGTAGAGCCTCGGATAGAGCCATGAGGTACAACAGCGTTTGTGAAGTAGAATGTGAAGGCCCATTCAAGACTACCTTCATTATGCGGTTAGATAGGAAAGATTGAATCAGATTAAGCAAGCGTCCGGTGTTACCATAACCCCGTAGCTTGTCTAGAAGGCCAGCGTGCCAAACCCTATCAAGAGCGTTGGAGATATCCAGAGCAACAACATCAGCTTCACCGGACTTATAAAGGGTCTGGCATATGTATCCTGGGATGATCGTCAGCATATCAGCCGTGTACCTGGCGATGCGGAAGCCGCACTGCCTGTCTGAGAATAATTTATAGACAGTAAGATGTTGAACTATTTCAGCATTGATAATGGTCTCGATCACATTTCCGAATATTGGTAGAAGGTGGATAGGGCGTTGGTTAGATGAGACCAAGGCTTCATCAGAATTCTTAATACAGGAACCACAGAAGAGGACTTCTATGTAGAAAAACAGGAAGCAGAAAGGCAGTAATTTACAGAGTTTACAGAGGACAGAGAGTTCAGTGGTACATTTCTTAAGAAATATGACCGGGATTATATCACCTCCGCTCACCTTATTGGGGTCAAGTTTTGATATTAACTTAGATAACAGATACGGGGTAAGGAAAACATCATTCAGTTTAGTCTCAGAGGGAAGTCGGTTGAGGGCACTACAGACGTGTCAAATGTAAAGTTGGATGAGAATCTGCAAGCAACGTATTCGACCTTGTCCGCTGGTGCTGTGAGGAACTCAAAATCATTGATTAAACGAGGGCTGTGTGATTTGCTGTTGTTCAGCACATGTTTTCACAACCGCCAATAGTCCTTGGAGCCGAACATGCGGTCAGCTACGCGCTTTCTCATTCTCTCAGCAAACAACCGTTTGACGTCATTCAGGAGCAGAGGCAAATAAGCGCCTATTGTGGTCAGATGCATGTGTTCGAAATAGCCAGAAGAAGTGGTTTCTGTGGAATATGGCGACCGAGCAGGCAGGAGAGAACAAGGGGGGATAAATGGGGTTTAAGACGAAACCTCCTGATCGATATGAAGACATCGATCCAGCTTTCACCCAGGAAGAAATTTCAGATGCACAGACATCAACTGGGAGACCGAACACATTTCCCCAAGGGATGTCGCATAGGAAATCGCGAAATGCGTCCCAGTCAGCTCTTTGTTAGCAGTAGGAAATCCTGTTGGTTGAAAGCTCCTGACGGGAGTGAGAGTGGGGGGGATATAGTAAGAGCGACAACAGCATGATCAGAGCAGTCGAGAGGGCAAAACTGCGAGACTTTTCAAAGTTAACTTATCGAGTTAAAGCATACAGATGCGTGTCTTGAGGCAATGATAGGAAAGCGTGTGGGGAAATCCACCACTTTCCGTAAAGGATTGGGAAATGGCAAAGTTCATGGCGTGTATGCCAGCTGAATCAGCAACAGAGTCTTTTAGCCACTCGGCGAGTTGGGCGTTAAGATCTCCGAACACAAATATGTGAGCGAATGTGAGCGAATCGGTGAGAGGAGGTAGTCTTATTTATATTGTCGGAGATGCTGTCTAGCAGGGAGCAGTCGGGAGAGGAGGGGGAAAGGTACAGAAATAAATGATAGCTAACCGAACTGAGGATTGGTTACTAATCAGAAAGGAATGGCTTAGAGGTAAATCCCAATGTACCCTATTAATATTAAATATTAAAATATATATCCAGAAAGCTCAATGTAATTAATTTTATTTATTTACAGAGCCAATGTTTATTACAAACCCGAAAGTTTTCTAGATCGGATGGTTATTTCGACGAGTGAATTTAACATCCACATCACCGAAAATAAACCGTTATAAGAGAAACCAATTTGTTTGTGTAGAAACCTATATATATATATATATATATATATATATATATATATATATATATATATATCAAGCACTCTTTATAAAAGTAAATGCATGAACAAAAGGTTAAAAATATACGAGTTCAACAACTTAGTTACAATACACTATATATATATATATAGTCATCTGCAGACAGATCTGGTTCGCTGTATCACAGCTCATCAGTACGGTTAGACATCAGATTGCTTTTTACGCAGGATTGAAACCAGACCGAATTAGCGCCAGTCGGCGATTCTACCTCTGAGCTATGGACGCACGATAGAAGGAGGCAGACTTTTAGCCTATGATGTATCATACACCAGTGGCCAGAGTGCTCTAATTTGTTACTGAATGAGCGATGTGTACATGCTAGAATAGCTACTGTTTTTTCAAAGTCTACCATTCTTCCAGATTGCTCAATCAGGGAGTGAGATGTGCATTCGATATATTTTGATAAGCTGAAATTTTAAATATTTGCTGCTGATAGCGTGGGTTTTATTAAAAATATCTCTATACAGTAATTATGACATCGTTATATAATAAAAAAAAGGTTAAACTATTTATGTCATATTTATATTAAATAAAGAAAAAGCTGCATTAATTACCTCGAGGTTATATTAAATAATGTAAAGGATATATTAATATTTCATAATTTATATTAAATGAAAATGTTTAAACTAATGCTAAACATAGTTATATCAAGGAAAATAAAAGTTTACACTAAAGATCTAACATTATTATTTTAACTAAAGTAAAGGTTATAATAATTATGCCATAATTATATTAAAAAACATTTGCACTAATTATGTCAATTATATTACATCAAGCACGAGTTACACTAATTATGCCATAGTAATATTAGATGAAGAGGATCTTTAAATAATTATGTCATAGTTATATTAAATAGAATAAAGGTAACACTAATTATGTCATAGTTATATGCAATGTAGAAAAAATTACACTAATTATGTTATTTACTTAAATAAAATAAAGGTTACACTAATTATGTCATGATTATATTAGACGAGGAACGGATTACTTTAATAATGTCAGTCATATTAAATAAATTAAAGGTTACACTAGTTATGTCATAGTTATAATAAATAAAGAAAATATGATACTAATTATGTCATTCATACTGAATAAATTAAAACTGACACTAATTATGTCATAGATGTATTAAATGAAGGAAAGGCTATACTAATTATATAATTTGTATTAAATAAAATAAAAGTTACAGTAATTAAATCCTAGTTGTATTAAATCATGAACACGTTTGATTAATTATGTCGTATTTATATTAAATAAGGTAAAATCTACACTAATTATGAACTGTTTATATTAAATAAAGGAATAGTTAGACTTAATCCACCAACAGAAGGGAATGATGATGTTGCTGCCTAGTGTTTACTGTCTGGGAACGACATCGTCTTTTATATCCTCTATATCTTTATATGTAAGCATTATAAAGATTCAACACACGCCGTTATAATAGCCAAAGACACCACTGAAAATAAAATTATTCAATGACACAAAAGTATAGCACTACCTTTTATCCTTTTGTTCGACTAATTTACTTATTTAAAATTCAATAAAAATGGCGAATAATGGCAGTGATCATAAATTAACAACACATATATTATGAACAAGGATGGTGATCTTCTTTTTCTATCTTTTCTGCTTCTTCCCTAAATCTTTGGGACTTAGCAGATAAAAGTCCTCCACAGCATTCCTAGCTCTTAGCACAATTTACTTTGTTACTATCTCACACGTTTTAGCATCAATTTACACATGATTGTCAGATAGTTTACTCGCTGTTTGCCTCCATACCTCTTACATACAATATCTTCCCTGAGTGCCAAATTCTTTAAGCCTACTTTTCTCATTATATTCCGTAAAAGACTGCTTCTTTGGGACACTGAGTGTAAAAGTTGGTTTTGTTTGTATGATCTTTAAACGCCTTTGTTCATTACATTTTCAGTCCATAGCATTTTCATCACGTACAACCATCTCTGTTACCTGAAGTCTCTGCTTTACATATGAAGAATTATCATATGGGCAACCTATATTTCATAAATCTTCAGCAAGTATTTATTTAATTTTAACATATTTTTAACATATTTTACTATTCCAGTGCAAATTTGGCGTTCGATGTCTGTGGCTAAAATAATAGTTAACTATTTAAATTTTGTACTTTGTTGTTTATTAAAATCAACGTTCAGGTCTATATAAGAATTTAAAGTGATCAACTTCATCCTATATTTCAGGAAGTTTTTCCGGAGGAAAATGCTACCTTTGAGGATGATAATGCACCCAGGCATACTGCTAAAGTTGTAGCTGAATGACACAAGAAGCATTCTTTATGTTGTAGAACATCTTATCTGGCCAGCACCGTCGCCAGATCTCAACATCATTGAACATTTAGGGTTCATTTTAGAAAAAGAACCGAGGAGTCAATATCATTTACATCATTATTAAAGAATCGGATACTGTTTTAGCTAAAGAATTGATAGAAACTGCTAAAACTAAACAAATACAAATCAGAATCAAGCTGCAATTACCGCAAAAGGCGGTAGCACACCATTTTGAAATATATTTGCTTGAAATTTCAAGGTGTTTTTATTATTTTGTTCACCTCCTGTAGATGATGTCAGAAGCTGTAAGAAATTCTTAGCAAATGAAAAACGAAGGAATTACAAAGGATGCACTATGAACTATAAGAGAACTGTACGTATTATAGTTAGCCAAAGAAACACCTAAAAAATGTTTCCTACAAGTTGGGGACAACAAAATCAAGCACGTAGTCATTTTACCTGGAAAGAGTTATAAGTGATATCAGAAATTATTGAGAGTTTGTCTTTCCAAGAGTTCGCTCGTTTCCTGGAATAAAGCTAATTAAATTTTTTATGTCACCCTAAAAATTAAAAATGTTAACATTCATATTATTTTGCAAGGATCTGAAAAAATAAAAATAATGAAAAATGTCTTGAACAATATCTGGTGAATATCAGGTAGCACATCTCAGCAAAACTGCAACATTTTTTTGCCGGGTCACCAAAAAACGAGAGATCAGACATTATCCTGATGGAAAACAACACCTTTCTTTTTCTCCATTTCTAGCTGTTTTCTTGAATTGCTGCCTTTAATTTGTCCAGAATTAATTGACTGATTACTTGGCAGAAGCTCATAGTGCAGGATTACGTTTCAATACCACCAAAATGGATGCATGACTTTCTGCTTTTGGGGTTGTTAAAATTGGGTTATGTCTGTTAACCGAGAATCTTTTTCTCTAAAAGTTGTTGTTACGATAAATTTGTAACCAACAGTCAGAATATGCTGCAAAAAGGGTGCATTTTCATTTCCTTTCTGCAGCAAATCACAGATAGAAATGCGATGCAAAAGATTCTTTATACTCAGATCATATGCCACCCAAGCATCATAGTAAATTGAGTATCCAAGCGTCACTAAGTGCTCCTGCATGATGGAATTTGATTAGTGTAATGTTCCAGTCAATTCCCGTGTTGCAAAATGCTGCTTATTCTCAATCACTGTTTGATCTGGTACCGTTTTGTATTATAGTGGGTCTGTCTGATTTTTTTCAAAAATAAGGCTACAATCACCAACTCTGAACGGAACAAGCCACTTCCAAACGGTCCTATCAATTATAACATCTTCACCGAACAGAGCGCATATCTTTATGGAAGGCTCACTTGCCTTTAATGGAATAAAAATGCATAAAGTGTCAAAAATGAAATTTATAAAATTCCATTTTCATAGGGAAGGAAAGTTATCACGAATTAATCAATTTTAAAATTTTAATCAAAAGACAGTTTGATGTGTTCTCTAAACACAAATGTAAGTATATTATATCAGTGATTTATATGCCATACAGGTTACACCCTTGGAAGATCATGTCTTGAAAGAGACATGACTGACTGTGCTAACAATTTGCCCTCAGTAGATTTTTTAGACTTTCTCTGGTAGAATGGTTCCCAACCAAGGGTATATAACTAAATCTGTCCTCTTATTTAACTCATACCAGGAGGGACAAGCGACGGATTAATACTTTTCACAAGGGTACTTGTACAAACGAATTCTAATGAAATGCAAACTATGCTATCTGTTTTCTCTTTTCCAGCCGATATCCACATCTCCACACTACACAGTAAATGTGTTGATCTAATTTGACGTGGTTTTACGTGTTGAAACATGAATGACTAAAAATCGGTATGATCTTTTTGGACAAACCAATAGTCAGAGAGAACGGGGAGCGTGTTGTCATATGCTATTTTTCAAAATCTTATATCTTTTGGATCTGACACTGGAAATAAATTAAGCTCATTGAACTATATTTAAGAATGTTGGTGTTAATGTTATTAAGATTTTTGGGAAATGTTGAGAAGGTGATATTCTTCAAGAAATATTTTAATAAATATTATTATATTTTATTTATTAATCTTTGCTTAATACTAAAAAAGTATTCCAAGGTCAAATCCTTTCATTTTCCAAATCATCCTACTGATTTCATGTGTTTTTTTATGTTTTGATTTATCTTTTGCAATTTTTTTCTCGTCATTTTAATTTCGAAATGATGCATTTCTCACTTGTAATCTGTTAACTTTTATACATTTTTATCTTTAATCTAATGTCTAATATTGCAAAAGAGATGAAAACAAAAAATACTTCAACTTTTCTCGCAAACCGAAAATTTTCATCATTAAAGAAGCTTATCAAGCAAAATTTAAATAAAATATCTTTCAAAATAAATATTTCATTTTCCCTGACAACATATATGCAAGACGTAACTTTTTTTTTGTTCACGTCTAAGCATATACCCACTTAAAAAGTTTGGATTTGCATAAAAAGATTGTAATTTAGCAAAATGTCTTCAATACGTGATTAAATACTAAAAATTAAATGAGATTTATACGAGATGCAAGCAACGGGAATCAGTGTTTCAGGAAAGTTACACGAATGCAAGTCTGATGTATTTTCTTTTTCTCTATATCGTTGGTTTTCCTTTCCCGTCGCATTATGTTTCTTGTATTTTATTCTTTCTTAAGCAGCTTATTAAACATTAATTATTTATTTATATCATTATTACGCTCATTCGTCCTTTCCAGGCGATTCGTTTTTCCAGAACGATGCTAATCAAATTCCCCCACTTCATATAATGAGAAGATTCGATCACAATCCAATATTCGATAACAATATCATCCAAATCAGCTGCACTGAAATTTTCTGACCTTGACATGTTGAAAATATTTTATATCGAGGCGCAGAACTCTGGAGGCGTATTCTTAAAAATTTGCGTAGATTTGTGGAACCTTATCCATTTAAAGAACTCAAGACAAGAATTCGATTTACTATACTAGACCCAATAAATATTCTGAGAACTGTTCGCCAAAAGAGACGAATTTAAACGGGAAATAATCAATTATTGAATAATTTAGCAGATCGAATTATCGATAGAATTGTTGAAGGAAGATGCATATCTTCATGCACAAGTGAATATAAGCCGACAATATATATACATATATATCGGAATCTGACAGTGTGATAAGGAAAAATAGAAGGCTAATGATGAGAACAAATAGGAAAATAGTCTTTGTCCTACATTTTTTTCACTTTCATTTAAGCTTGATCAGCATAAATGAGATAGAAAAATTAAAAGATGCTGTTTTATTTCTACTTTTCATTTACATTTGTTGAGCGGGCTTCACGTGCATTTGACATATTAAGAAACGTTATTATCTGTTATAGCGTTCTTAACTCACGGAGAGATAAAGCATTCTTTCGAATCTCGCCGAAAAAACGGATACCAAGTTTAAGTGAAGAAAATCCCTTAAATATCTTTTCTCTTATTTAAGTGTTATCATAACTACCAAAATGAAATAATATCTACTAGGTACACATACACGCAAACACTTGAAAATATATATATATATATATATATATATATATATATTCCATCTGTCTTTCTTTTATATTATATATATATTATATTAGCTGTATAGCTAGGCGTTGCTCGGGGATTTTAGAGGTTTTCTGAAACGGTACGGCCAAATATTTATTAAAAAATCTCTAGCATGAGGTTGCCTTGACGTAAAAAAGACGTTAAAAAGGTGAAGTAAGTATTGGTTTTTCTTCTATTTGTAAAACGGGATTCATGCTAAGACAATTTTGTAAATATACAGGAATGATACATGTACAACTGGAAGAACGAAGGCGGGCGTTACGGGAGCATGCGATGACCTTTGTGATGCGGAAGAAGTAGATGCATTGTGCCTGCAACGTCGGGAGTCCTGGCACCTTGTAGAAAACGTGAAATTGTTATGTCAAATTATAAGGTAGAATTTTTAAAATTCCAATTTTTTAAAATACAGCTAAGCGTTTCGGAGAAAGAAACGATCGAAAATAGCAATATTTTCTATTTATTTTTGCGCACCTTCTGTGACAATTGAAATTTTTGTTCGCATAATAAGAAAACAAACCTTGATCTACCAGTATGTTGATTTTGGTTGAAATTGAATAAAGCGTCTTTGAAAAATGCATAAAAGTGCACAAAGTTGAGTTTTCACTGATTTGTGAGGAATCCTTTACATTGATTCGAAAAAATTATTTTTGTATATCAAAGTTTCGGATCTTTATTTACAGATTTTTGATTTTGGTTGTATTCGTATCAGACGTTTTGGAGGAGAAGAGTTAATACATTCTAAGCGTTTCGGTGATTTCTGCCGTTCTCTGTAAATCGATTCAGTTTTTTTTCGCACATCAAAGATTCGTGTCATAATCGACAAGTGACCCGATTTTAGTTAAAACTGGCAAAGGGTTTCGGAGGAGTAGCGTTCGTTAGAAAAGAGACACGGAAACACACACAATAGAGAGATATATCCTTATATGTATAATGATTTAATTATTTAGTTTTTGGTCATATCTAAATAAGACCAGTACATTGTTGTCTGAAAAAGTGTTTAATACGGTTATACTGTAGAACTATTGAATTTTTTCATTTGTACATAAGTTATTACGCAAACCAGGTTTCTACCTTCTGTTGTCTTCAGGCAATTTACAATAACTGATTTTACCGTTTCTTTAAGAATCCTCATGTAACAGGGGTTTTTGATGAACTCGCAATTCTCAAAATTAGCAGAATTTAGAACATTTTCATCGATGATTGTATAATCCTAATAATATTATTGTTGCTATGGTTACCCTTAGTCATAGTTTCTCTTTCATTCATTTCTAATTTTCTTTTTTACGATCCAGAGAATATTATCGGTAACTTGGAGTGCTGTTTGACAAAAACGATTTGGGGATTTATATTCTCCTATAACTAATATAAGCGTTATAACTAATATAAGCGTTAAGCCGGAGAAGAATGAATATCTAAGTATCCAGGTTCTAAACATATCATAAACGGATAACGTTTAACCCCGGGTTTTAACTGTGAAAATAGAATGGCCACAAATATACACCAACGATAAATACATTATGTCTGTTGTTTTAATTGAATACAACGATTTTTAAAACATTAACTTTGAGAATGCTTGAAATGTCCGAGTAAAGAGTTTTGTAACTTGATCAATGTTACAAAAACTCTTCCTAACAAAGTCAAGTACGTCAAAAGACAAAATGAAGTAAGTTATATGGATTAACAGATTTTTTTCACTATTTTTCTTACCTAGTTTTTGTTATTGTGCATATACTTATGGTTTTTCTGTGAAGAGCACAGTGTGAGATATTCTTTTTTAAATCTGTCATAAATTTATGAGCATTTCATAAAGTTCTTCCTCAAGTACTTTTCGCATGAATAAAGAATTCATCATGTAATTGTGGATTTCTTTAATGAGTGACTGTCTTTATCAAACTGTTGCGGTCAATCAAATAATAATGCATTGAATATGTTCGAACGTTATACGGAATTGAAAGTAAGTAAAGGTCATTTGATCTTTTGCCTATCATTGTCTCTTTTCAGGAAACAGCATGTATCTGATGCGAGTAAATACGGCATAACTGGAGGGAAGAGACGGATTAATACCTTGCCCAAGTGTATTTGTCCTTGCATTCACTTACGCACAAAAAAACCTTAAGAAATGTATTAATCCCTTTCTTCCCTCCAGTTATAGGTTAAATAATAGGCCAGATTGGGTTATATAGCCGTGGATGGCAACCAGTCTACCGCAGAATTATTAGTAACCTACAGCGGGATAATCCTTTGCCCTATCGGTCATGTCTCGAAAGAGACATGATCGCCTAAAACGTGTATCACGTATAGGACTTAACTGACTGAAAAGCGGCAGAAAGTTGTATACTGCTTAAAAACACTCGCTTCGTTCAGGGGTGGTGTTTCTACTTTTCTATCTAATGCGCACCGTCAATATATTCTGGTCATATTTGGACAAAGTAGGTTGTGTTCAAGTATCTACTTAACAAGTTATGGTCGCATCATTTTGATGCTGTAAACATGTAGGATTTTTTTATATATGCAAATGTATTCTATGCATTGGAAAGTTTTTCCTGCATAAGAATTTTTTCTATAAATTGAAAGCTTTCTTTGCGCAGGAATATTTTAATCCATATGTTTGTTTTCTAAACGTAAGAATGATTTCTCAACATAGTAATATTTCAATGCATGGAAACTTCTGTCTGCATCGGAATGATTGCTATGAATGTGAATGCTTTCTCTATGTGTGGATGTTGTTTAAAGTTTTTGTGTAAATAAATATTTTTTCCTGCAAATAAATGTTTTGGTAAAAATAGATGCTTTCTCTGAATAGGTATGTGTTATATGCGTGTGAATGTTTTCTCAGCATGTGAATGTTTTCACTACATGTGAATGTTTTCTCTACATGATAAGAATTTTTATCTGAATAGAAATGTTTTTTATGCATTTAAAAGTTTTTCTGTACATATAATTAAATAAACATCCCTTGTGTAAACTAATTATACTCGCAAATATTTACTAAGATGTTAGTAGATAGATGTATTAGTAGTATTAACATTATCCCATGTTTTTTTTATTTGAATTACAAATGCTTTTTTTCCCAAATGCAATCTATGGTATTTATGCAAAACCTAAAATAAACAATATTCTCTCGGTATTTATCGAACTATGAGAAACTGTCATTTTAGGAGAGCACCACTACCGTTTAGAATGCAAGAACCTTCACAGAAGATCAAAGTTTACAGACTTCTTCATGTTATGTTTTGGTCAGGCAGTTTCATATCATGTATTCATTAAGACATTATTATTATTTTTTTAAATGGATTATAGTAAATTAGTATTAATATTTTACGTGTAATTAATTCAATATATTTTTGATAATCAAACACATTTGATGAAGTAAAGACCAGATAAAAAGTAATTGAAATGAAAGAAATTTAAATAATGTTTTTTAAGTATCCACAGAGTCAGAAGTAGTCTATAATGCAACTAGAATTAACTGTCTTAAGTTACTAGTTTTGAGATAGAGCATAGGTACTGATGGTTTTTGAACGAGTCTAGTAAAATGCAAACCTCGATTACCAATTCATATTAGCAAAACATTGTCAGTATCAGAAATAGTTCATTCAATTTAAAGAAAAAGCGTCAGAACAATAACAATAATATATATATATATATATATATATATATATATATATATATATATTATTGTTATTGTTCTTTCAATGACGAAACAAAATGTACAATTTTGTGGTAGTTCATATTTTTTACATGTTCTAACATAATAGCTAATAATACATATTCGTTTCTCTATTTTTATACTGAACACTGTTTTAAAACAATGTTTTTAACGTTGTATATTATTTCCTTCGTTCTTATTTATTCTAGTTTGTGTTTAGTTTAATAGCATATCAACCTCTGCGGGTTATTTAATTCCAAAACGGTAGGGTTTTAAGTTATTTTTTATTGTTGAATTTTAGTACAACAGTAACTAAGAGGTGGTTCCATGATCCTCACTACCCCTCAATCAGAGGCTTTGCTGCTAGATACAGTTTACGATCATTCCCAAGACCATCTTACTCATCTGTATATATATATATATATATATATATATATATTGACATTGAAATCATCTGGTAGATAATGACATTGAAATGATGAGATAGAGAGATAACTACATTAAATGACCAGATAGATAGATAATTACATAGAAATGATCGTATAGACAGATTGATAATGACAGAAAGGCGATCACATAGATAGATTGGTTGTGTTGAGGGATCTTCCCTTTTTGTATGTGATAATGGACTCGACTGAGTGTACATATAATCTGGTCATAGAGTGAACAGTGAATCACAGTTGTAGTGGCAGAAAGGAGGAGAGTAATCGTTACAGTTATCGAAGAGTTTCGACAGATACTGAAGTTAGCCAGCAACCAGATTAGCTATGAGCTCCACGTAGCTAGAATAAGTTACACGGACATACTATATTCCGACTATTTCACTTCATGACTTGTATATATTTTTTTATGCTAATAGTATTCCTGAATTGATTAACCTGCGTCTCAGTTTGTATATTACGTTCAATATAACCTACTTTTCTATCTCCACATCTGTTTTTGTTGTTTATTATTTTGGGCGGATCCTCATCCGGAATCCACAACAGGTTGATTGATAATGACATGGAAATGATCATATAGATAAACAGACAGACATTCAGCCGGACAGGTAGATATTAACCTTAGACAAATATAAAGACATTCGTTTTACATTTAGCGTTGGGGACCAATTAACAACAAATTTGGGAATTCAACAGGAGAATCAAAATGCCCATATTGTCAGCAAAGGAGATTAATTTTATCAACTGATCTGCATTTGAAACGTGTATTAATACGAAAATCTGATTACAATCTTTGGAGTCTTTCTAATTTATTATTTCATATCAATGATTGCTTTCGGAATGTATTAATCTTCAACGAAATAAAATATAAGCAAAAAAAATCAAATCATTTTTATATTTGAAAATCCGGCCGTGAAATCAGACAGAGTGCAAAATTGAATTAAAGTTTTCCGGATTTTTAATCACTGTCAAAATATAGATTATTTTGTTTCTTTTCTTTTTGCAAAAACTTAATTTTATAGAATTTCAAACTAAACTAAATAAAACAACACGAATTAAAATTAATATTTCTTTCTCATTAATCTTATCTGTATTGGCTTTCAATTCTCTTGATTTTTCCGGTCTGATTTACCTCAATCTCCGTCTCCAAAGTTTATTATCATTATTGTTATTATCATTGTTGTTTTCTTTGATTTCTTGGGTATAGTCATTTATTTCCCTGTCCCAAACAGAGAACTAAGGTAAAAAATTAGATCATGACATTTTCCACTGATCATTTACAAAAAGCTCGTGTACATTTCAATACTAATACCACTACTAACGCCATATTTATTATTAGAATGCTCTCTGAAAAGGCAATACAAATGAAGAAGGTATATATCCGTGCTTTATTAATTATGCGAAGGCGTTCGACAAAGTACGCCACAATAAATTGATGGAGTTGCTCAGCAGCCTTGACATATTTGGGAAAGACATTAGGGTAATTAGGAATCTCTACTGGCAGCAGACTGCCTGCATACAAACAGGTGACGAATTCAGCGGATATACAAAGCTAGAAAGGGGCGTAAGACAAGGATGTGTATTTTCACCGGATCTATTTAACTTGTACAGTGAGAATATTTTGTGGAACCTAGATGTTATGCCAGGATTTGTCATCGGAGGGCACAATCCGAACAACATAAGATACGCAGACGACACAGTGCTGATTGCTTACACGGAATGGAAACTGCCGGACCTTCTACAGAAAGTAGCTGAAGAGAGTGACAAGAAAGGACTAAAAATAAACTGCAAGAAAACCGAATGCATGGTCATCAGCAAAAGGAGCAGCCCAGAGTGCCAAAAACAGGTAGTAGGTGTTAAAATCAATCAGGTACGAAAGTTTAAATATCTGGGAAGTGTTCTAACTGACTGAAAGTGCGACACAGAGATCCAAAGACGAATTGGCATGGCGAAGGACGCGTTCCAGAAGCTGAGTAAAATATTAAGACACAAGAAACTTTCACTAGAAACAAAGAAGAGAGTGCTGCATTGCTATGTGATCTCAGTTCTTCAATAAGGCAGTGAATGTTGGACAATATCAACAAAGATGAAGGGAAAATATGAAGCAGCTGAAATGCGGTTCTACAGAAAGATGCTGCGGATATCGTGGACCGAGCATGTGAGCAATGACGTGTTGGAAAGAATGGAAACGAAAATGAAATTAATATTGTGCATCAGGAAAAGACAATCGAAGTTTCTTGGAAATGCAATGATGAAGGAGGGCTTAGAGAACATGATACTAACAGGCCAGATAGAGGGAAAAGAGACAGAAGAAAGCACCGGATAACGTATTTGAAGTGGCTGAGCAGATGGATGACAGAACAGGGGCTGCGAGACTTTACAGGAGAAAGCGTGTTAAGAGCCACCAGGTATAGGGAAACGTGGAAGGCCATGATCGACTACGTCCTGAAAGGACAAGTCACATAATAGAAGAAGAAAAAGACGAAGAAGAATATATTAATAATAATAATTATTATTATTATTATTAGTAGTAGTAGTAGTAGTAGTAGTAGTAGCAGCAGCATGAATATTATTATTATCCGTAGTAGTAGTAATAGAATTATAAATAGTATGCACATTTCCTTCCTGCACCCAACCACACGCCTAAAGTCAAATATGTCTCTATGAGATTTTCCACTGATAATTATGGAAAAAAATCGCAAACATTTTACATAGAGAAAGCTTTTTATAAAGTTTGATGTGGAATGTAAAAACATTTTTTGTATTTTTTTAAGGCATGGACTACCAGTAATCCCTTCAATGAGTCTTTTGTAACCTTTTCCAGCCAACCAAAAAGCTCCAACTAGAATGGCAATTATTGACGTCCTCAGGAATATCATTTTTGAGATTTTTTCTTTTTTTTTTTTGGCCTTTTGGGTTAACACAATTTTTTAGTATGAGTGCATTGCGTAAAGATTACAGATACTTCAAATATTGTTTCACACCATTGTTGATTTTGTTATTATTATCATTATTATTTGTTATCTTTGTATAAAAATACCTAAGCTCACACATATTTTACATAGATAAAAATCGAACGTTCAAATTCATGGTTTATCCAGGAAGTTTTTCTGTCAATCTATTTTGCACATAAATCTATCATTCGTCGGTGCATTGAGTACTATTGCTATATCTATGTCGTATGTTCCTACTTATCATTTTGATGTTCTCGACAAAATCTAATGCAAGATCTGCAATATAATCTATCCGAACTTAGAAGGCTTCCCTTCAGTCACTCTCCCACCAAAGTGATGTGTCTACCCACTGTCTTTTCTGTAAGTAATTTCATAGCAACTGCTCTGACAAGCATTCCTTTTCCTAGTCCCTCGACCACATGTATTTATTCGTGCTGCTAGATTTCCATCTCGGTCCCACCCTTTTATCGTCAAAATAGTTGAATGCAAACGCCTCTTCTACTCGGAGTGTTTCATTTCTCGTACTTCCCGTTTGTGGAAATCTCTGCCGTTTGATTGCTTTCCTGATAGCTACAATCTCTAAAAGTTTAAATTCAACGTTAATTTCCATTTTCTCTCTACGTTAGTACACATCCATCTCTCGTCTTTTCCTTAGCATCCCCTTTAACTTGATGCTTCTCTTTCTGTAACCCTTTGCACTCCAGTGGTGTTCCTGCTGTGCTTGGGGTGAAATGATTATATAAGAAAGAATATATGCTATATCTTTAGTGATCCATTCTGGAATTTTATTGGGCTTAATGATTAGCATTGATAATGTTTGTGCAAGAATTTTATGAAGTAATGCGTGCTGATTGAGCCAAAAGTTGGGTACCTTGTAATTTCCCGGTAATTTCAATTTGTGGGATATCATTAGAGTTTGTCTAATATTAATTTTGGTTATAATTTTCTATTCTTGTTAACGTTTATCATTCATTTCTCTTTTTCTTGTTTGATTCAATCTGTATAGGGAGTATATTCATTTGGGTTGCTCCAAATTTTCTCTCAAAATATTTTCATTTTTTCAACAAATTAACCATTTTTTATATCTTCTTCTATTTTGTGCGTTTAATTGCAATTTCCGCTTAAGTAATTCCTTGTTTCGCAGAATTTTATTGACTGCTTTTATATTTCCTCTTCATTTTATTGCATTTTTGTGTAGACACATTTAGGTTTTTGAAATATCATCTAGTATCAATTCGCAACTGATTTCCTCGATTTCTCAGATACATCTTGACTTTTATGCAGGCTCTTATTCTTTTTTTTTGTTTAATCTTTTACATATCTTTATATTTTGATTTTTTCAGTATCTACCAAGACTATTATGACATTATTTACTTCAGTGAGGTTTTCTTTTTGTGAGGATGTGCGTTGTGGTACAGTGGATATCTGCTCGGAAAAAGAAACCGGGAAGCCGAGTTCGAATTCCGGTTGAATCCATTCTATTCACTTCCGCGCAAATACCCTTGTTAATGGTATTAATCCGTCTCTTCCTTCCAGTTATGGGTTAGATAGCAGGACAGATTGGGTTCTATAGCCTTTGTCGGCAACCAGTCTACCGCAGAAAGCAAGGGCAACCTACTGCGGGATAATCTTCTGCCCAGTCAGTCATGTCTCTTTCGAGATGATCGCCCAAGCGTGTATCACGTATGGCACTTAACTGACTGACTGTGGTTTTCTTGTGGTCTGTACTATAACTATGTTTGCAATACAGAATTATGTTTATTAGACTTTGTCATAAAATGTTTGTAGCTAGTCTCTTGCTGTTATTTGTGTGTGACTTACTTTTCTGGTTATTTAAATGATGTGGGATTTTGATTCCGTGATTTCAACTTTGTTGTTTTCAAGGAATTTTTCTCTAATGTCGTTTGATTCAACTTCATCAGTGAAGAATTCAGACGCAACTCATTATGTCGCCTCTAGATTATTCCATTTAATTTCCTGTAAAATTGTTATTTCGTATCTCATTTAATTTGGTTTGTATCTCATCTTCTGTCATATTATCTATTTCCACGTTGAACTCGATTTTGTTTTGATTGTATTTGATTGTACTTTGTCTTATAATTATATTTATTTCTGTATTTAAGAGTTTTATTTCGTATGGTGTCTCTGAAAACATTGTCAAGCATATTTAGGTCGAGATTAGATCTTACTTAACTCCTACCATATCTCTTTATAATTAGTTTTTCTGACTGGAGATGTTCTTTTGTGGATTGTCGAAGGAATTGACAAAAGATGTCATGACGTGTTTAACGTCTTCACGATTTTTATTTACTTCGCTTTCTTTTTTATATTTTGATTTGGTATTAACGCATTAGAGAAAATTTTGGAGTTAATCCAGTTTTACTGACCAGATTTTTCTTTGCTAGTGGAAGAGACATACATCACTGAATACATTATTTAATGATTGTGTGGTCGTACGACAAAACCGAATATCCATGGTATATCCGAAGCTTCTGCTCTGCATTATGAGATCAGTTTATTGTAGTTTTTTATGAGCTGTTCAAACCGACCAAATCCATTACTGGAGAATGCTCTCGGCGGCAATAGATGCAGCAAAGTAATTTTGGAAGGTGACAACTCTAGGCCATATTTTGTAAAACGGGTGAAAACGTACTTGCAAATACTTACATGAGAAGTTGTACCTCACCCACCGTATTCAGCAGACATTGCTCAGTCTGATTATTATTTGAAAGATGGCACATGGCCTGACTAAGCAGCACTTTCATTCTTATAACGCCCTCCACAAAAAAACGGTCAACACGTAGTTAGCCCCAAAAGAAGTGTCGTTTTTTCAACGCAGAATTCAAATGCTGCCAGAAAGATAGGAAAAAGTGGTGGCTCGCGATGAACAAGTCTTTTAGAGACATGTTTCTTATTAATATTAGTAAATAAAACAATACTTTTCATGTAGAAAAGTTTTCGAAAAAAATTAAAGTCCATATATATATATATATATATATATATATATATATATATATAGTGACGTAAATTTACATATGCGAGTGTACATATGCATGGTATTATTATTTAAGTGTCAATAAAACAGTGGTCATTCTATGAACAGAGCTGTATTTTAAATATATATATATATATATATATTAATAAATATACACATTGTTCTACGTCTATGGCACGACTGGGAGTTACATGCGTTTTGCAGTCATTAGATGCATATTTTAAACTGACAGTTTAATAGATTTTAATTTAAGTTTACTCGATATTCATGCGTATTAAAGATTATAAAGTTAAATTATTACTTGTTTAATAACAGTTTTAAAAATTTAAATATTCTACGATTACCTGTGGATAAAAATTTAAAATGAGAATAGAATATCAAAAATAAAATGCGGTGAGAATAAATCAATAATTCCCAAATCATGCGTCATAAAGATTTATATATTCAAATATTACATGTACATAAAAATGTAGAGAAAATTAAATCTTAAAATTTTAATTAAAATTTTACATAAAATAAGATAAAAGAAAAGAAAAATTAAGAGGTAAAATTTAGAATTAAGAGTTAAAAATGTAAGGAACAAAAATAAAAGAGTTTAATTAATAATTGTTAAATGTATTATCGCGGGGATAGAAAGGGAGAAAGAAAGACTGAAAAATAAAAGAAAAAAAGAAAGAGGCAAACGTAAAGAGGGATCTATGCGAAACCTGGTCTAAGAATTTGAGTAAGTGCTTTTCTGGGACAGCATGTCGTCATTAAATCACTTTACTCATTTGGATTTTGGTATCGTTTAATATGACAAGTTTTAACGCAAATATGTTTTTAACACAAATATAACTAAATTTGACATTTTTTGTTGACGATTTGTTAGTGTGGGTGGATGGTAGAAATGCTAGTTATGAATTAATTTAAGAAATATTTTCCAATGTTAGTATAGACGTTATGACTGAAGTTACGTTTACGTGATTTCTGGTTGTTTCTTCCTGCCTTGTTTTTAACGGTGTATTCTAAACTAGTGTTGAGTTTACTTATTTCTAAAGCATTAATATATTTAATTTTAGAATTGTCAAAAATTTGCTTATTGCTAGATTTGGGACTTAAACAAAATTGGATAGATTTGTGTAGATTTTTTGTGATTTTCGGGGGGTGATTTGATTCCCTGTTAATGTATATGTGGTTGTGTGAGTTCTTATGTAACACGTCAGGCCGGGCTGGCCGTCTAATGTGTCTAATCTTCTCGTTCAATGATGTCGCCACAAAGCTGGTTTACAAGGCGACTCTTGCAACAACGCGCCACTGTCCCACGTTGTGAATTAATCCCAGAGGTCGCGTCGTGCAATGTTATTAGACGCCTTTTAAAGCCAGTCCGGACACTAGTGCACACTTGTGGTAAAAATACATAAATACGGCACAAAAAAAAAATAGTTACGAAGAAAGTCTTTATATATAAGTAGTCATCCACATAAAAGCCCGTTTCGCTGTATCACAGCTCATCAGTGTGCTAAACATATCCACTTGCTTCTGGTCGGGATCGAAACTCGACCGATTTGGTGTCAGTCAGAGTCTCTACTCCCTAAGCCATCGGCGCATGGGATCAGGGAGGGGAAATTTTAACGTCTTGTATGTAAGCAGTGTATACAGATGCCAGTCACCGAGAGAACTCAATTCATTTTTGAAGAGTCACGTTATAGCCGAAGTGGAAACTGCTTTTAAAATTTTCTTCTCCAGAGAGCTCAATCGTAATGAGAGCATAATATATTAGTCATCTACATACAAGCCCGTTTCGCTGTATCACAGCTGATCAGTGTGGCTAGACATATCCACTTGCTTCTGGCCGGGATATATAAAACGCTGTGTTTTCTTTTTACAGAAGCAGATAATACAGTTGTCATAAATGATAATATAGTTGTCGGAATGCCGGCTACAGAGAGAAAGTTTGCCAAAAAATATCAGAGCTTCCAATCCTTAACTAAAAATGTCTTGTCTAAGTTTCGTTAAAGTAAAGAGCTCTTCAAATTTTCATCAAAGTCTTTTCACATGTTCATTAAATTTTCATTGAAGTCTTTATACATATTCTCCATGATCAGGGCTGTCAATTTTCTATGTAACTTCTACAATAGCAAAGTCCTTTCGGGTCCTTATTGGAGTTTAACAGAGTTTACCGAAGTAGAGCAAACGAAGAATCAGAATTTTCAATTTTCCCGTGATTAAAAAAACAATAATCATCTTTCAGGATTCATATCGAAGACGCATTATTCCAAATTAAATTCTTAATTTAATCTGCGGCAGGCTTCATTCAACATTAACTCTTTAGCTGGTGGGCGACCAGCCGTGGGTCATGGCTCCCCGGTTGGGAAATTTTTTCCACAGTCGTTACATTTCGACTGATAGCTAATCAGATAACTTAAAAAACAAACTGCTTCTCACAGCTAACTGGATCACTGAATAACTGTTTTTTCTTGCCGAGTCCTGATTTTTATAACCATTTTCCATCCTCTCAGGGTATCTAGTCTTCTCGAAGCCCTTGGCCAATAAAATCGTTTTCCGCTCACTCGATTTGCGGAAGGGGTTATCTCGACGATTGAGATATCGCCAGCTCACATTGTATTCCAAATTTTCCAATTTCCCACAGATTTTCTGTTTCCCCAGAAATGTCTGTTGAGAGACTTTAACCCCGCCTGACTCCATCAAATAATTCTGACACTGGTTTTGGCTTCTAAAAATCTTTAGCTTTACCAAGCTTTTCCCCAAAAAAATATCCGCTTTGAACACGAAAGAAGAAAATTTATATTTTTTCCTTTTCTTTCCCAGAAATAGTTAATTTTTCTATTCCCCATATTTTACAAGTATTTGATAGTATTAAAATTATTTCTTTTATATAAGCTCACATCACGTATTACAATGAAGCATAACTGATAATATTACTGATATCAATTTCTCTCTCTCTCTCTCTTTCTCTCTCTCTCTCTCTCTCTGCTGTATTAAACCAAACAAGGGAAAGTATCACCACGGGAGATAGTGTCACACTTAGTGTTTTGTTTGTACAGTCCGTTGCTCATGTCGAAGGTCCCACCTAAGAAAATTTCGACTTTCAAAAGAAGTCTGATAGAAGACTTCTAGCCGTAAGCAAACTTCGTATTGTACTATAGATTTTAGAAATATTTTGTTCCCTTCCAGTGACATTATATTCATGATTTTTTTCGTTTAATGCAATGAAGAAAAAACGCTGGTCGCCTATCAACGATGAAGAAGAAACTTGAGACAATACAAATGTTGCTCTACAGAAGGAAACTGAGAATGCCATTCACGCCACATATGAGAAACAAGGAATTTTAAAGGTGTATGTAAAGAAGGAAGACACTTATATTAAAATCAGAAAAAGTCGGTTTAAATTTCCAAAGCATATAATGAGAAATAATGTCTTCGAGAATTTGACAATCACAGAAAATACTGAAAGTAAGACAGACATGAAAAAGCGACTAACCTAGATATTAATCTTGAGCCAATGGGTAGTATAATAGGATATGGACCGGATTGTGAAAAGAGAAATGCTACTCAGATCCAAAATGATAGAATGTCGTTAAGAGCCATACTTGCCCTCTTACAGAAAAGTGGGATTTGAACAGAACAATTTCGAGCTACAAGTAATTGAAAAAATGAAGGTACAGAAAAAAGGTGTAAATCGAAAAAGATAGAAGGTACGAAAACCTACTAAAAATCGAAAGAAAACTAGGTGAAAGAAAAAGGGAAGTAAAAACTGGAAAAAACGTGAACATAGACAAAAAGATAAAATCATGTTGGTGCTAATATCAGTTAGTAATGAAGTATTCATTTAAAAATATGTGCTTTTAAAGAAAACTTTAAATGTTCGTTAATATTAATAATAGTTTTGGGGAGAAATGGAACAAAAGAAAGATACACTGAGAATTCAGTAGAAAAAGGTTTATGCGTTCTTAATTTGTTTTGGTTAAATGAATCTAATCCGCATTTGTATAAAATTTGCTTAAAAACATGAACAGCAGATTAGAAGGGATAATTACGTGAAATGGAAGATGCAGACAAACAATGACAAGCGGGCAGAGAAATGTGCTAGGGGAAATTTTATTTGGTAACCCAAGCGCGAATTTTATATCTTCGAACCCAATATGGGTTTTCATAATGCGAAATGAAACAAATAACGCATGTAATTGAAATAATTTAAGAAAATTATTTTAATGATGGCAAAGAAAGGAGTTTTGTGACTACGGTTAGTCCATCACATACATTGACATACATTGTCCGATCGAAACCAAATTTTGGCGTGAATTGCAAACAGGTAAAGGGATAAAGAGTACAGTTGCTATTTACTAAGCTGCGTAGCTTAGTAGAGTAAATGCCCGTTATTTTTTTTAAATTAAATGTTTTATTATTTAATACACAAAATACATCAATTTTAAAAACAGTTTAATGATTAAAATGACAAATATTGATTTAATAAGAATATTGTTTTTTTGCATATCTTTTTTTAAATTTTTAATATATACAAGAATTCAGTTTTCAGTCCGCACTGCGTTCGCGAGTACTACAAACGGATTCTGAGGGAACGAATCAGCGTATAGCAGCCCGCAAGTTAAGCTCCAACGACTGATAGCGACTCTGCAAATTCTGCCTTCTTCCTCTAATCACAGCCACTGAAAATAAGGCTGAGTGCTTTACTCGCAGATTCTCTACCAACAACACGTTTAAATTGTCTGTAGTATTCGCACACCACTACCCACTTAGAACTGAACCTCAGCTGACGGATATTTGTATAAGTCTTTCAAAACTTGACCCCCACAAATCGAGCAGAGGCGATGGATTCCCGGTCATTGACTTTAAAAACCTGTATAATTATTGCCTCTCTGCTTCCTATATTCCTCCCTGCTGGAAGTTCTGTTATTTTAAGAACTCGGAAGAACACTTGGATCCCTCTAATTATCGCTCCATCGGCATTTTACCAATTTTCGGTAAGAAGTTCCATGCTGTCATCAATGCTGAAATAGTTCAAAACCTCACCGCTCATAAACTATTCTCGAACCGACAGTATGGCTGCTACTTTGCCAGGTCTACCGCTGATTTGCTAACAGCCATCACCAAGTACATATACGAAGCCATCGATAAGGTCGTCTTATACAGGCACGCCTGTAGATTCTATCACAAGAATGCGGATGTCTACCAAGGATCCGTCCTACGCCCGACACGATTTCTAATCTTCCACTAAGATCTTCCTGATGTTATAAAATCCCAAATAGTCATTTACGCTGACGATACCACCAGTTGCTCCCACATCAGTCAGAATTCTACAAAATATGACAAAGATATTCTATGCTGCTAATATTGAGAAATATCTCCAATTTATGGTGGACTGGGGTAAGAAAATACATATAAACATTTTTTTTTCAAAACAAAGCTGCTATCAGTCAACCACCATAGAAAGCCCCTTCTGTTCCCCATCAGCATGGACCAAGCTAGTCTCCCCGAAAGCAATACATTGCGCATCTTCCTCTTCACTCTCTCTGCAGAACTCAGGTGGAACAACTACATTGAATTAATAGCTAAATCTACTGCTAGGAAGGTTGGGTCACTTTGTCGGGCCTGGAAGCTTTTCTCACCTGAGTCCATCTTGCACACATACAAATCTACCATCCATCCATGCATTGAATACTGTTGTCATATATGTTCAAGCGCCCCTGCTGTTCCTCACGCACTTCGCGACAGGATCCAGAAGAGAATCTGCAATGTAATCGATTCCAACCTGGCAGTTTGACTCCAGTCATTTTCTTTCCGACGAGAAGCGGTTTTCCTCTGTCTATCTACAAATATTTTCATGTATACTATTCTCTCTACATGTGTTTACTCGAGAAACTACATTGGCAACATATTCTCATCATTTTACAGTCAAAGCAACCAAATGCAGCCGCCACTTCTAATCCATTATCTTCTCGCACTTCCCGCTTGTGGAACTCCTCTCCTTATCTTCGTTTCTTTGATATCTCCAAGAGTTTAAATTAACGTCAATTGCCATCTCTTATCCCCTTGACACCCATACTTCTCTAGTTCTTTCCCTAACACCCCCTGTACCTTGTTATCCTTTTTTCATTCTACTTACATGCAACCCTCTTCACACTAGTATTCTCATCTTTCTCTTGCCCATTCTCTGACACCCCTTTAACCGGTTCTTTTTATCTTCGCTCTCCTCCTATGTAACCCTAGTGACTTGAAGGGTTATATAGTGCCTTGCATTGGGTGAAACGATTTAAAAAATTCTAAACGTTTCCAAAAATGGAATAAATAGTAATAAATATTTAAGCATGGTGTATTGTATGTTGCATGCTCAAATGTAAGACTTCCTAAGAATTTATTCTTCTTTATTAAAAAAGAAAAATATTTTAAGAAATATTGTTTACACAGAAATACTCTAAATTAAAACTGAGTTAAGGTAATTGTAGTAGTTTTGTCGGAGTATTTATCCAAACAAAACAATTTATTTAAATTTCATCGATTGGTTTGTGAAACTGAATGAAACGTGAAGTTAGTAAATTTTTAGAAAAAAATTAACGGTACCTTTAACAATACTAAATATGGTGAAGATTTTGATACGCTTCAGCTCTGTTGCAAAAACATTCTTGCATAAATATATTCCTTTTTGTTAACAACAACAGGAAATTAATTGCTGTACAAGAAAACAGGGGGAACGTTTTGGTCGTTATGATCGTGGTCATGCCAGGAATAACCGAATGAAGATTTTCTTTATGTTCTAAATCAATTTGTGTTCTTACCGCCACTGTCAAAAATTATGAAACTAGCACACTTAGTGGATGTTCACTTTGCTATTTTTATGAGCATAACATATATGTAATATATCTTTATATTTAATGACTTCAACAACAACTAAGATGGTTATCCCTGTACCTGGAAGAAAAATTACATAATCAAGTTGCTAACATTCGACACTACATCAAATAAAATGTTAGAAAATCTCCACCAGCCATTAATAATAAAAAGTACGATAACAGTTTCTTGGCTTGAAAAAACAATTTTCCTTTTTAACAAAAATATTTTATAAATTTCACTCGACAATACTCGATCAATGTGTGCTGAATATTTCCTTATAAGGAAACGAGTAATATTCTGAATACACATACTCAGCATAGATTATATTGTTTAAATTAATGATACATTTTTTTCAAAGTTATTACGATGGAATATTAAGGAATAATCAAATATTCAGTCAGTTAAAGGCTATACGTGATACAGGCTTTCGGCCATCATGTCTCGAATGACTCATGATTGACTGGGCAGAAGATTATCCCGCAGTAGATTGCCATTGCTTTCAGCGTTGTACTGGCTGCCAGCCAAGGCTATAGAACCTAATCTGTCCTATTATTTAACCACTAACAGGAGGGAAGAGACGGATAAATACATTTCCCAAGATTATTTTTGCATCAGTGAATGCAAGGAATTCAACTGGAATTCGCAGTCGGCTCCCCAATTAGTCGTTTCAAACCGATATCAACCATTTGATCTGGTAACGTCTTAGCCCTCTCGACCACGAATAGCCTCCAGTCTACAGTGGTGTAGAGGTGTAAGACGTTACCAGATCAAATGGTAGCTTCCACTATATAGATAGGGGTCGCAGGTTCGAATCCTGCCGAATGGCACACATTTTCGTTATAAAAATTTATCGTAAATAATCAGGCCGGTAGATATAAATATACAATACTGTTTCATTAAAAACAGAATATCTACGTAAATACGAGTATCGATAAAAAATAATGTTCAAACAATTAATTTCAAATTGTCAGTTGCTTATAACCAAGTTTCGTTAATATATATATATATATATATATATATATATATATATTTCGTTGAGATATATCTAAGTTTAACAACCTATGTTTCAATCTTTTGGTATACAACAAGGTGATTGAAATAACTGATTTCTCCGTTTTTCTTAAAAACGTGGATTTTTTAAAAACACGCGACTAGGATATTTAACTTAATGACGGCTGAACTTTTTCAAAATTAGTGAGGATATATTAAAAAATATTAAAACATTTTCATCCATGTTTGTTTGAATCTAGTATATAATTTTAAGTGTGATTACATCTGGCTATTATTTCTGATCTTTCATTCAATATTTTCTTTCTGGGAACAACATAATAGATAACTTTTCCTTCCATCCTAGTCTGCATACATCTCTTTTTTTGGTTTGACTTTTTTCACGAAACTCCAAATTATATCAAGGTCTTTTTTCCATATTTCAATTTAATTTCCACACGCAACTAGCCAATTTGGGATAATCTTTGAGGTTTTCACTTTAAATATGGATTTATTATTATTTCATATGTATTTAAAGATGCTTTTATTAGACCCCGAATATATTTTTCATTTGCCCATCTATGTCATGTATCTTTGCTTTGTAAATAGCCCCTTCTGTTTTACAAAGTCCATCAAGTGGGCATTTATTTTTGTTTCTACAGTTCTTACTTCGTCCTTTCCTCAATCATTACCAATAATGTCTTCTCGTTCCCTGTAATTCCCCGCCATCAAGTAGCATTATCCCCTTCCTTGGAGGGAAAAGATGGAAGAAATTAGTAACCTTGTGAATTTTACAGTTGTCAGTGAGTCATGTCAGCTTGAATCATGAAAAAATGATGCTTTTGTCGTTTGAAAATTTTAAATAATTCATGATAACTACTGATCTCCAGCGAAACATTTGATGAAACCTATGGGCTAAAGCTTCAAGTCGTTACGTAATATAAGACTAAAATTTAGGATATGCTAAATAATGGCTTCAAATAAATTATATGACACGCTTTGATGCTCTGATAAATTTTGCATTATTCACCTAATAAACCATTTTCTCATTTCTAGTAATTCTTTTATATATCCATAAAATATTAAATGTTCAATGATATACTGACTTGGCAGACCGGCTGCAACCACTCTCTCACTCTTCTACAAGTACTTTCATGGCTTCTGCTCCGATGAGCTTAGATCTCTGGTGCCGCCTAAGCATAAATTTACACGAGATACTAGATTAGCAACTAGGTCCCACCCTTTTACAGTTAAACAAATAAGATGTAACCGTAAATTCTACTCCAACAGCTTCTTTTCTCGTGCTTCCCGCCTGTGGAACTCCCTTCCTCAAGTCTGCTTTCCCGACAGCTACAATCCCCAGGTGTTTAAATGTAGGGTCAATAGACACCTCCTGTCACACTAACTCCCAACTATTCTCAGAACACTCTCATCTACCCAACCCCCATTCTCTGTATCCTTACCCGCCTATCACCCACACTCTGACATTTCATATATTTAATCATCCTTTCTCCACTCTATGTAGCCCCCTGCGCAGTAGTGGCAGTGACATGCCTTGCTCAGGGTGAAACGCTTATATAAAAAAAAAAAGAAAAATGTACGATTTAGTCCTTTTTTTCACCAATCTCGTAAATATATATAGCGATTTCCGTTTTTTTATTTTATCATGGTCAGATGATGACAGCATTAAATATCTGGACAATAAACACGGGTTCGAATCTCGTCACACTTGATTAGTTAAAATATGTAACATTTGTATAATATCATCCAGAATAGACGATCTCAGGAAACAGAAATGTTGGGAAGACTATAGAAGCCACACTACAACTTTGCCAAAGACTCGTGAGTAAAATTAGGTAAACGAAACTGATTTTATGGTATTAAGTCAAATCTTTTTGCCTAGTGATTGCCTAGATGCTCTTTATGACGTATCAATATCAGAAAAAAAGAAAAGAAAACACCCACTAGACTGGTCTCTCG
Organism: Ascarosepion bandense; assembly: GCA_037127315.1. Lineage (NCBI taxonomy): Eukaryota > Metazoa > Mollusca > Cephalopoda > Sepiida > Sepiidae > Ascarosepion > Ascarosepion bandense. The sequence continues at coordinate 2,483,519 of JBBBDQ010000493.1, read as the reverse complement.
CGGGTATATCTTCTGCCTTATGTGCCGCGACATTTCAGGACGTAGCCGATCATGGAACTCCACTAACTTTTATACATCAGCGCCCTTAACATTTTCCTCTTGGTATCAATCCCAAACTCTGCTCCATAATTTACTTGCTCAAGCCCATCAAGTATATTTTGCGTTGCTTTACCCAATCTTTCTCCCCTCTGCCATTCCCGGGGGTATTAGATTCTCCAAGCCCTCCTTCCTCATTATGTGTACAGAAATTTTAACTGTCTCTTACTGATGTTCAGTATAAGTTTCCTTTTTGTTTGCTTTCTCTTCAAAACCTTAGTCCTTGCTCACTGATAAACATACACTGCCTTAATTTTTAAGACATAGGTTTTTGCATTCTACTGCTGATTAAACGTCGCGTACAACTATCATTACAGGTGGAAATAAAAGTACAAGATGTTGCTCATAGCTTCTAATAAACTGATTTATCTTAACATATTTGATAGTTCCTTTTCTTTAAACTTTCGTTAATATTAGAGTTCGCAGACGTATCGGAGCTATTATTCTGCGTCCAATATCTCCCAACATTTTTAATTAAAGTTTAAAGAGGAATTTAGTAGATTCTTGCATGAAGAATAGCAGAAACATTCATTATGAATTTGCGCAAATTAATTAGTTGAGTGCGAACGATGGCCTTTTATCCACCTTGACCTTCCGAGCAAGCCTTCTAATTTATTATTTTCTCTCTTCAGGTTACATAAACATTTGTCTCTCTGTCTACAAAAACTTCTGTATGGAAGTAACTGTTGGACGATCTCATCAAGAAGAAGGAGAGGCTTGAGGCAACAGAAATGTAGTTTTACAGACGTAAGCTGAGGATACCATGAACTTGGCACGTGAGCAACGATAAATTATTGGAGAGGATGCAAACGAGATGCCATCTTAACATCAGGAAAATACAGATGAGATTCCTGGAACATGTAATGAGGAAGGAGGGTCTCTGAGAATTTAATACTCCCACTACAGATATAAGGAAAGAGACAGGGTAAAGCAGCGCGAGATCTATTTGATGGGCCTGAGCAAATAGATGGCGGAGTGGGGTTTGTAATAGATACCAAGAAGAAAATAGTGAGAGCAAAATTGAGAGATATCCAAATGGACGTCTATGATCGCCTACGTCTTAAAAGGATACGTCACACGAAGGAGAATATGGGATATTCAATGTCCATATAATTACTATTTTACTATTTCTGTCTCAGTGTGTTCATTATCCATCTATTTTAGTCCGTTCATTTTTTCTATCTAGCTATTAGTTATAATATCAAATTTCCGTGTTAAAGAAATCTTTTTTCAACGTGATTTAAATAATTTCGTATTTTCTAATGATGCTAGTAGTCAGTTTTCGGTGGCAAAGTAAAATATATAGAAATGTAATTTTTTTTTGGTTTGTCGGATGAAGAGGTCTTAAATATTTTACTTAAAAGATTACCGTAACACCTCTTCTACCATCATCACCCTTTTTCTTATGCTCTGCTAAACTAAACTATTGTAGAAATATAATTTTGCTTTTCACTTAAGTTATAAAATAGCTTACTTTTCAAAATATTTCAACTGCATTGTTTTAGAATGTATTAGTTTCAGCATGTAGAAAGTTAATAAATAAATATATATATACATGTATAGTTCAAAAAAAGAAAAGTAAGTAGGGAAAATAACAAAAAACCAGATGTTATTAATATTAATTTTATTAATATTAAAAATGATCCAGGTGGAACACTCGATGAAAATAATATTATCTATTTACAGAGTATTTCTCCTTTAACATTCCCCTGTCTACCCCATCTTTCTTTTCCTTTTTTTCGCCCCCACCACTTCTAATTGTATGACATGATTAAATTATTAATTTTTTTAATTCTTTAATGCAGACATAATCTTAAAGTCTTCTAAAAGAGTTTTCAATCTCTTTCTCTGCCTCTTGCTGTCTAATCTGGACGACAATTTTTAATTCTTTTTTTTAAATCACCCACTTTTTATGTAAACTTTCTGTGTATAGGGTTCTTCCTGTATGTGAATTCTTGTACCGTATTTTTAAAAAAAATTAGTACCTAGGCTGCCTTTCCGTCAACGCTTCCTCAGGGACCGATCGTTACAATTGTAATTACATTGGACTAGATGGAGAAGAATTCAGAGAGTTAAGGTTGGAACACGCTTAAAATTACGATTGATATGAAGACGCAAAATTAAGAAAAAACATTTACGATTAAAAAAATGCATAAATAAAGAAATAGATATATAAATTGTACGCTCCTTTATATTTATACGCTTATGTATAATTATTTCTGTATGCCTCTCGTCGGGGACAATAGTTCGCCCCTCTTTTCAGCAGACTACAAAGTCTGATATCAAAATTGTTAGAACTGATACTATAAATATGAAAATACAACACATATCAATTCAGCATTTAATCGCATTAGAGGAGTTCTTCTCAGAAGCCACTCATTTTGTCAAGTACCCTTTCCATTGATGGAAGCATTCCTAGAAATCTTTTTTATTCTTTTGGTCGAAAGTGAGATGCTGCCTCCTTGCATTCTCTTTGGTTCCGATGTCTAGAAATATTTTTCATTTCAGGTTCGATTTAATTTTAGGTAAGATGAAAAAGTCGGAAAAGAGCGGGTTCTGAGGAATATGGTGGTTGTCGAACATGAGTAATGTCATTTTGGCCAAAAACAAACATGGTTGCTAATAAAACCTTTGTTAGTAGACTGAGACGAGCACACACTGCACCCATTCCAAGCAAGGCTATATACGGGAGCAAGCAACAAAATTATAACATAAAAAGTCAAGAAGCTATCGCGTTCAAGCTCTGTTTCCATAGCAACGTTCCAAATACTTTTTCATCAGGTCCTGTATAATACAAAATGCATGAATATCAAAAGATAGAAAGCAGACAAGCATTAGTTTAGTTACCTCAACAATTTCGATTCTCAAAGTTTACACTTATACTAAAAAAATGAACAAGTTATTTGAAGCTTACATTTTAGGTTTAATTTTAAACTAAAGGATAAAATCTATTTTTCAATAAGCAAAATACTGTGGTGTATTTTAAAAAAATATCTTTATTGCAATCAATTTTCCTTTTTATTTCACTATTTTTTGCAACATTGTACAAGTTGTTCATTTTTTAAACGTTTGTAAACACAAATTAATCTTGCAAAATTTAAATATAGTTTTTTAAAGTTTTTATTGAGGAATATTAACTGATTGCATTTATTTAAGTTTAAAATATCACGAAATGTATTTTCTAATTTAAATATAGTTTTTTTAAAGTTTTTATTGAGGAATATTAACTGATTGCATTTACTTAAGTTTAAAATATCACGAAATGTATTTTCTAATTTAAATATAGTTTTTTAAAGTTTTTATTGAGGAATATTAACTGATTGCATTTACTTAAGTTTAAAATATCACGAAATGTATTTTCTAATTTAAATATAGTTTTTTAAAGTTTTTATTGAGGAATATTAACTGATTGCATTTACTTAAGTTTAAAATATCACGAAATGTATTTTCTAATTTAAATATAGTTTTTTAAAGTTTTTATTGAGGAATATTAACTGATTGCATTTACTTAAGTTTAAAATATCACGAAATGTATTTTCTAATTTAAATATAGTTTTTTAAAGTTTTTATTGAGGAATATTAACTGATTGCATTTACTTAAGTTTAAAATATCACGAAATGTATTTTCTAATTTAAATATAGTTTTTTAAAGTTTTTATTGAGGAATATTAACTGATTGCATTTACTTAAGTTTAAAATATCACGAAATGTATTTTCTAATTTAAATATAGTTTTTTTAAAGTTTTTATTGAGGAATATTAACTGATTGCATTTACTTAAGTTTAAAATATCACGAAATGTATTTTCTAATTTAAATATAGTTTTTTAAAGTTTTTATTGAGGAATATTAACTGATTGCATTTACTTAAGTTTAAAATATCACGAAATGTATTTTCTAATTTAAATATAGTTTTTTAAAGTTTTTATTGAGGAATATTAACTGATTGCATTTACTTAAGTTTAAAATATCACGAAATGTATTTTCTAATTCGAGTCTAGGTATAATTTTTATTCCGAGACTAACTGATTTAATTTGTTTGCAGAACTAATTCTCTTTTACCGAAGGCATGTGAATAAAATATTTAAGAAAATGACATGAGCGGCCTTTTATATTAACTAAGTTCTCAGTTCTAAATACTATTCTCCATAATGTAATGTTTTACTGAATTTTTGAAAGTTCGGATTTAAAATTATTTAGTTATCCCTCTTACTTTCTGATAATGTCATGTATGACTGATTGTATTTTAAAAATCGGCATGTTTATGAAAAAAAAATTTAAAATTATTTTGAAAATATTGGTGTGTGATGATTTGTATTAAGTTATTCCATACATGATTAGTAAATATAGTGTTCGCTAATAATGATGTAGTCTTAAATGATGAAACTAATTCAGACTTTTAAGTTTTAAAATTTATATATTATTGTACTTAAAAAGAAAAAATGAACTCTATTCTTTTAGAATTCATTATTCATTGAAAAATCCTTTTCCTTAATAAAATAAGGCCCTTAATATATCATGCAATTAACAGCTTTGCTAATAAAATGTTATATTTTCATGAAATTTTTTTTTGCGATTCAGAGGGGATTTTCAGCAAATTATTAACCGTTTCAAAATAAAAGTTGATTATTTACATTCTTCAGTATGGTCTACAATTAAGTAAAATAATAAAAAAATAAGTGAATCAATATGTAATTTCTGTAAAGTTCATAAAATTAAGCAGGTGGGTGTAACAAATAAAAAAAATATTTTACCAAGTTTTTGTACAAAATCTACAAAAGTAATTTAATTCACCTCTGAATAAGCCCTGAAAATTTTATCAAAATCCAACAATTATTTGATTTTTACAAGGTTCTTCAAACTATTAGATAATCAATTAATTTGATTTTTACAAGGGTTCCAAATTTTAACCTAAGGCTGAGAACAAAAAAGAAAAATACTAAAAATTTTGAGCATGTCAGAAAGGATTTAAAAAATTAATAAAATGATAATTTTGACGATAAAAAGTTTCTTTTCACCACATTAATGGCATTTGCCAGCATACTGTGCTCTCTTTTAGTGAAAAAGTAGAGTTACCTACATCAATTGTTTATCATTGAGAGGTAATGGGTGGGTTCTTGTGGTGATTGAGCTATTTGTAATGAGTAAATTGGTCGTAATAGTGTTTATCTAGGATAGCTAGTGTTGACCAACCTCTACCCATCCCCTTTTGGCATTTTGCCACAAACTGTGTAATTTTACAGGGATAAATATCATTTTTTATAATTTTAAGATAAAGTTGTCGGTACAACACAAACGTCTGTCATTTTCAGTTAAGATTCTTGTACGAATTATTTTTTAACTTTACACAGTGCAGAAAACCCCTTTTCTAACGGTAAGTAGATAAAAAGAGGAAGTGTATAAATTTATCTAAACTCTCCAAAACTATCAATATAAACTTTGTTGGCCAGGCTGAGTTACAGACTATCAAAAATCTGTAAAGCGATAAATAAAAGCTTATTTTCCAGTTACCTCTATCTCTCATGAGGATGTCGTGAGCCGAAAACACATACTGAGAAATTATATGAGTTGCCTACTAAGATATGCGAATAATGTCTACATTTTTCTTGGTAATATAATTTTATTTATTTTAAAACCAGGCAAACAGTCGATAGCAGGAGAAACAGGAACGCGTATCAATGAATGTCTCTTGTGTAACCCCAGATTAAATCTTGCCTCTGGGTTGTCCTTCCTGGAGTGTCTGATAAACGTTTACTTCCTTTATTGAGTTAGCTTCCCATTATAGAATAGCGAATAACAGTGTAAAAACTAGACAATATGAAGTTCTGTTCTATAACGTGTAATTCCCTTGTGCTGTACTAAAATAAGTGTTCAAAAATTAAAAGTAACTTAACTGGTGTAATGCGCACAACAAATGAAAAAGGACGCAAAGCTATATTTCATAGATTATTAAAAATTATTTGATAATTTCCGGCGCAAAGATCTATTTATACTACAATGACAGTTTAAGCCATCTTGAAACGATATTAGAATAATCCAGAAATTATACTTAGAACAAACCGCCTTCATACGGATAGAAATATGTTGGATTAATACAACAAAACAGAATGTTGTTAGAAAAGAATAAGACATGTTACTAGACATATTTAACTTAAGAGGTGAGGCATCATAAGAGATCCATAAGCCCTACATAAATTCATTACTGGTTGGAAGACTCGCCGATATTATAGTAAAGAAACGCAAGAGGAAATGACTGATCAATTTTAAGGGGGAATGTATTATGAACAAAAGAAAAAGTCCAAGATTCTTGCTACGAATTGGGGATATGATAAACAAGCATCGATAGAAATTCATATATCTTGAAAATGTTTCCTTATTGAATGAGTCATTCGTTATTTTATATTTTTTCAGCGCTTTGCAGTTTATTTATGCCAGAAAATATGAATTAGTGTATAAATAATACTGTCAAAAGTTGTGGACATTTTCCTAGTTGATTTTAACGTTTTGTTTTTCTATGGGATGTATCAATTATTTTTTACGTTTCTGCATATATATATATATATATATATATATATATATATATATATATATATATTGATATTTTTATTATAAGTTTATAAAATAAACAGTTTACTGAAACACAAGAGGAATAGTGTTTCAGTAAATTTTTAGGACCTCATCAGGCAGTGGAATATTTTGTCTCGTTCGGAATCGTATGTAGGAGCTTAAAAACAAAGCAATTTTTACAAAACCCAGACAAAAAACGTAGAGGAATTATTGGAGGGTTTGTCTCAGTGCACCAATATAAAGTCAGGTCATGATAGATAGGAAAAATTTGTACGATAAAGAGGGATATATACTTGAAATGACTTGAGATCCAAACCTTTTTTATGCCAGTGATGAAAGCAGTTGAATGACAAGTAACATTTAGCAAGTCTGAAAAGTTAGCGCGTGTCATAGTTAAGCAGTTACAGAATTATTTTAAGTTATACTAGCAGTATAATCCGGCGCTGCTCGGGTGTAACGAAAGCTTTAAAACTAATCCAGGGTTCTGGAGCTCAGACTGTTTGGACGTTGGCACGAAAGAGTAAAAAGCAGTAGTTGTTTCCAGTTAAAGTGAAACCGTAGACTGAAAGAAAAATGAATGGATGTAAGTCAAATGTTGGTTTCCTGGTATCCCTATCAATTAAGTTGTTTTCCGTCGTAAACTGAATTTTGAAGGCTAAATAAGTCCCCTGAGTACATGGTATCATGACTGAGACTAAGAACTACAATTATACCTAGTTAGAGCCAAACCCGAAGTAACAACTAATATAAAAGGGCTGGAAAAATACAGGCAAAAAAAACAAAAAACAAACTGACACACACAAACATCTTGCCTTATATATATATATATATATATATATATATATATATGCGTGTGTGTATGTATATTATCAATTTTTTGCACTATTGTAAGAACTGCAATCTTGAAACTTCTGAATATCGTTTCTTATGTCTTTGTCTATGAGTGTATCAAATTTTATAAAAATCGGACCATTCCTTCCATAACCCGATTTTTTGGATTATCAATTTTTGATATTTATCGGGGGTACCTCGATACAAATCTTAGCTAAGAACACTCGCAGACGCTTATAGTACAACAGTGCAAATTTTCAAGAAAATCGGTTCAGCTGTTAAGGAGTCTATAGGTAACGGACACACACAAAATCCCATTTAGATTTCAACTTAAATTAATTAGCAAGAGACAAAGACGGAAGATATTTTTTATATAAAATACACCACACGTCAAACAAATGTAGTTGACTTAGTGGATGTCCTATCCTAGATACTGACTAGGCTTGACATTACTTTACTTTGGTAATTGTAGAGGATCTGATGTTTTAACTGTGGGAAAGACAAGTTTAACATAACAAAACCTACCTTCACAAACCCAGTAAAGTATTAACAGGAAAAAAGGCAACAAGTGTAAATTGATCAAATGGTTTGTAATACAAATCCTCTTATGTGTCAGTGATTGCTGAAAGATTTCCTGACGACGTGAGGTAACAGAAATATCGTTCTATAGAAAATGTTGAAAATACTATGGGCACAGCATGTTAGTAAGAATGAAAGTCTAAGAAAATCAGAAAAAAGCCACTCCTATACGGATATATAAGGAGGAAAACAGATTTGTTATTCACAGGACATTGAATGCTCGAGGGAAACAACGAGTATCTTACAATTTCCTCATGGTATATCGACCCATTGCAGGTTATTTAAAGCCAAACAGTATAAATAAGTGTAAGATATAAATTGGCGAACGAATTCTTTTTGATCCCCCAATACAGGCAGGAAGTTGTGGGCGTGTTCACCGGTTTATATATATGATTTCAAGAAATGTTTGTTTTCATAGGCAAAATGCATATTTTCAACATTTTTTTAAGTAGAATATTAACAAATTACATCTTCTATATGATTCCCATCATTTGTGATGCAAAAATGGTGCGCTTTCCAAAATTCACGTGAATTCAATGCAATAATTCCAAATTGCTGTCAGTTTTGGCATATTCATTTTTTATGCCTTAAATTATTTGCGTTGCATCTGTGATTTTCATTGCGTAAATTTTTTCCTTTAACATATCTCAACAAAAAAACAAGTCAGCTCTTCTTTCGACAATATCATATTGAATCTGTGGATGTAAAAATTTAGTTAATGTGATCATGTGAGAGCTAACTTTAGGGGTACACTGTAATATTGATTTCATATAGATGACAAAACCAGGAGTCGCAGGTGATTGTAAAAAGAGAAACACTGCTAAGAACTACAAATGTTTGAGGACCATGATCAAACCACATCTAGAAGGAACACAGCACATAAAAGGAGATCTTTTCTACTGGTTTTCAATGACAACGCATTTTTTAACGGAGGAGTAATCTCTAACGCATAAATATATTTTTGTAATTTAAAAGCATTTGAAGCCTTGCTTGAAATAGCAAGGGTGAACGAATAATAGCTTTTGCCTTCCGTAATCTTAATTTCTAATGCGTTTTTGCCGTAAGGCGTTTATAAATATACGGAGAGAATATTTAATGATCCTATTCTGAGTACAACATTTAAATTATTTAGTGACCACTTTAAATTATTCTCAGCTAAAAAAAAATGAAATTGGTAAATCAAAATTTAAATCTACAACCGTTAAATTTATTTTTCTAAACAATCTTTGTCTCAATTTTTTTATCACAAACATAAAATTATCTTTCTTATATCAACATGTTTTAATAGTGTACATACTGACTACAAATAATACTATAAATAGAGATAACATGAGTAAAAAAAACGGACGCATCAAAATATGTTTAACACAAAACGGAAAAAATAAGTTATATATATTATACACTTAATATACGTCCTGGTTATGATGATAAACTACACCTGACAACAAAGCTTCTGATCAAAACGCATCTTAATTGCAGTTATTCACAAGTCACTCTGATGCAGCGTGGTCCTACCTGTGAGGGTCTCACGTATTGGCAAATTGTTAAACTGTTTATGTTTTTATGCTTTCTCCCAGTTTGAAACTGGGAGAAAGCATAAAATCATATAAAAATATATAGGAAAAAAGTACCGGCAATTTCTGTTCACAGAAAAAAATAAAATACTTATCAGCAATATATTATTAGAAAATAAAAATACATGTTTAATAAAAACAATGTTAAAATCACAAAATAATAATATTTCGGCATTAAATGATTATTAATAAGTTGATAATCTTTTCAAATTTTTTACACTATCACTTTATTCAGTCTATAATAAAGATTTCATTTTCGGGAGGTATCACTTATCCGATAATATTCGCCATCCAAATTCGTTTTTATACCTTTTTGTTCTTTCTTTAAAAAGAGCAGAATTTCTCAATTTTCAGGAATATTTTCAGTTAATTCACTCTAAAATTAAAAGAATTTGTATTTACTAATATTAACCCCAAATTCATCTAAAGCGAGACTCTTCCATTGCACTCCAGTTGAATTGAACTTTACGACCAATCCAAATATGTGCGTTGTGGTGCATTGGATATCGACTCGGAACGAGAAATCGGGGAGCCGAGTTCGAATTCCAGCCGAATTCATTGTATTCACTTACGCGCAAGTACCCTTGGGAAAGGTATTAATCCGTCTATTCCTTCCAGTTATGGGTTAAATAACAGGACAGATTGGGTTCTATAGCCTTGGTCGGCAACCAGTCTATCGCAGAAAGCAATGGCAACCTACTGCAGGATAATCTTCTGCCCAGTCAGTCATGTCTCGAAAGAGACATGATCGCCCAAGAGTGTATCACATATGGCACTTAACGGACTGACACGTCCGATATTTATAAATGTGATGTCTACGTTCGTGATAAATTCGATAAATAAGTCCTCTTCCCCACTCGTAATTAATGTTCCTAATTTTGAAAATTAATGTTCCTAATCTGAAATCCGTTGTGTCTTAGTGACTTTATTGGCTTGATTGAGATAATACCGATTAAAAAAAAACAAACTCATCCACTTTGATTTTTTCTCTCATTTTTCATAAACCCAATGCAAAAATGAATACTTTATATGCAAGAAACAAATATCAAACTATTACTCCTACAATGTTTTTCACTGTCTGTAATGAATTTTATTTTATCTTCGTTAGTTCTTTCCTCAGTTAAACACTTCTATGAACCAATTCTATTTTCAGCAAACACCTGCAGTTGAGAGATATTTCAGCCAGGCATCGGCGGTTGCCTTTCTCAATCTGAAAAGAGATTCAATGTTCCTGTAGCAATTAAATGCCCGTAAGATTAAGCCGAATAGTTCGGTGAGCTCATGTCTGGAGAGAATCATTTTCCTTGAATCAAAGCAACGATTCGACTCTTGGCTTCGTTTCTCCATGCTAATACCCCAATCGCCAGATGTTCATAACAGTTACATTTCAGCCAATGGGATACAGAATTTAGCTAATTCCAATTATCTACAGTTTATTCCTGTTGGGAGTAGAAGGTAATATGATTGCGAAAGCCAAAGCAAAATTTAACAATAGCAGAAAGCAATTGGCTCGAGTCCCGGATACCAACTCCTAGTCATTATTTCTAAGATGCTCTCCTCTTTGGATCAGAAACTCAGATCATATTAAATCGCAAATTTGTATTGTTCATTCGAATTCATACAAGTCAAAAGCACGCATATTCTTAATTAATGTTTTCTAAAATTCAAATTTGTGATGAAATTCGTTATATTTGATTGTTAATAATAATAATAATAATAATAATATATTCCCTTATATATAATATTTTGCCACACACAGCGGGGATAAACTGACAAAACAGCTAAGAAATATCTCAAATATTTAACCGATATTTTTGGCGGTAGGTGTACACCCGTATTTATATATATATATATATATATATATATATGTGTGTGTGTGTGTGTGTGTGTGTGTGTGTGTGTGTGTGTGTGTGTGTGTGTGTGTGTGTGTGATAAAATTGTTTTTAAAATATGGTATATTTATATGTTAAAGTTCTCAGCATCAACGATAGAACTATGCAAACATTGAAAGGTTGATATTTCATCAAAACCCAGAATCGACTGTCTGTTTCATGCTAAATGCGATAGTCAGGCTATATTATTTATCGAGGCAGCAATCTCTCTTTTATATAAGTATCAGTAAAAATGTCAGAAAGAAAATATGGTGAAATTTTGATGTAAATATTCATGTGATCTTATAAGGTTTTGATGAGGACATAAATAACGTAAACATTGTCTAAATATTTTGTGTATCCGAGTGATTTTTTTTTTTTTTGATGCGGTCAGCCGTTTTAAATTTTGTATAAACGAATATTATTTTAAATTTTGGATCAAATCTACCGGATATGTCTTGTTTATAATTGCAATACATTTGTTTTTCTAGAAAATAATAATGTTATTGTTATTATCAGTGTGTTTATTGTTAAGTTTGATAGAAAAACCTAATGGAATAGTCAACCAAATTATTTAGAAATCCTTTGTCGACAAGTGTTTCTTTTGAGTTATGAAGTTCTTTGAAATAAAGTGAGCGAGGGGATGAATTCTCGTACGATTTCGTGAGGAAGTTTATAATGACACCAAAGTTATATCTAAGAAGACAGTGACTAATAAAATAAGAGTGACCAGAATGTTTTATTAAATAAAACAGCCGCGAGATCTGCATTAAATCAATAGTAATGACTAATTTTCATGTTTTCTTGATATACCTAATTTTGTAAATAAATATATGGCTATCCAAGTACAAAACTGAGTCGAAAACTCACGTGCATCTCTTTGACAGAGCTCTATTCGATCTCACTTAAACTCACACGGAGATCAATCTAAACCTACACGTAACACAAATATCATAGCATAATCTACATGCCATAATTGACTAAAAATGACGGAGGTATTATTGATAAAAAAGAAAAAAACAAAAATAATATCACTTCTCTAAGAACATACATAAAACTACATGCATTTCGTTACACGTAAATTAACATCCATCTTTGTAATAGCTAAACAAAGCAGTTTGACAATAATTATATATTTATGTTCTCAAAAATCATAACATCACATTAAATTTACATAAAAACTTAACTATAATACCTTGTCTGTCTTTTCAATGAAACCTGCATCAAATATGATTGCTGTTGAAATATATAAATATATATATATATATATATATATATATATATATATATATAATTTATAACATAAATATGTTATAATTTCACTAAAAAAGTAACCATTTTATTTCGACACTATCCGTGTCTTATCAAGCGATGAATTAAATTACAAGTTTGAGGGTTTTAAAAGTTTAAAATAGTTACTAAACTCCCTTAATTATAAAGACGGAGTGGACTAATCAAAACAAAACAATGTCTGATTAGAAAAATAGTAAAATAGACAGAAAAGTTCAGTTGTTATGGGATATAACGGAAATATTTGGGTAAAATAGAAATTAGCCTATGTAACTGCATATATATATATACGTGCATGTGGAAACAGGTATGTATGATGGTGCTGATATTTAGGGTTATATGGAGCATACGAATGAGCGTATAATGAATTTATGGTTTTTGACCTATCATTGATCAGACGAGAGATACGCAATTGAGATAAGGCCAAGTACTTTGCTTAGAAACATGATACTTGTTTTCTATTACTTTGTTTTCCTTTTTTTAGAGGAATGTAAATTTCTGGGGAATAAGTTAAGGCCAGATGGAGCAGAAGTAGTGTGGTTCCATGAAATGGGCTAATTTAGCTTATAAAATGAAATTATTGTTATTAATAATAGTTCATTCAGAGCAAGTCTAAAAATGTCTCGAGGTTTTTCTTTTAAAATTAATCTCTTATTCTGTATAACATCTATCGAGATCACTGGATAAATATGGCATTTAGTATTTTCTGTCAAGTTGGTTAAGTTGGATTTCCTCTCCATTCGCGTATTATTCCACAACTTCTCCCACACACTTACATATAAAGACCCCCCACACACACATATAAGTGCGTACACACATATACACGCAAACAGACATACATATACATACTCACATATACATATATATATATATATATATATATATATATATATATATATATATATATACACACACACATATATACAAATATGTATTTGTATGTCAGCTTTCCTTGACGATCCTGCTTCACTATATATATATATATATATATATATATATATACATATACAAACCCATACACACATACAAATGCACTAAAAAGGGCCGGGGAAGCCCAGACTTATAGCACAAATAGGTAAAACAATGATATAATAAAATTCAAAACCAATGTGAAATTGATGCTTTAAAAAACGCAAGTGCTAAGTATGAATTTAACAATTATAATAAACAATTGCTGCCATAATAAAGATGTGTTGAGACTTAGCCAGACGACGTGGGCTAGAACAAAGTTATCGACTATTAGCATGATAAGTGATGTTGGATAGAATACCTAATAAATATATAACTTGGCAATCAATGATCGGTTGAACGCTCGGCAAATAATAATATGAAAATATATGCTGAATGAGATATCCAGTAAGGATTAACAAGAACGTCTAATTCAAATAAAGTTATATATAAAAAAGCAGTTAAAAAGCTTATACATAAATTCTCAATATCATAACATGGATTTTATGGTAAATACTGAACAATGTTTATAAAGAACAGTGAGCTCATTTCTCTGGTTTAACAGTTTAACTTTGTCCCTAATTTTGATAATTTCTAGCATTTTGTTGAGACAGAGGTAGAATATATATATATACAGAAAATCTAAGCAGGAGCCAACAGACGTACCTAGGTAGGTTTGTTGGCTACTGCTTAGATTAACTGTCTTTGTTGCTCTACCTTCGTATTGAGCGTTTTAGTGTTAGAGTTTTCGTCTTGGGTTATTTCTTTCTTACGGGTATTGACATTTTGTTCATGTACTTCGTTTGTTTCTTTTTTTACTTCCCCCTCTTTTCCCACCGAGTTTGTCCTCGGTGGGTTGTTCAAGACGATTTAAACTATAGCTTAATTAATACTAGTTTTGGCAGAGTTAGTTCTGTTACTACTGGTATTGTAGTTACTATAGTTAATATTATATATATATATATATATATTTTCTAAGAAAGTGATAGAACATGTAGATTTCAAACCCACAGTTCAAGCATTTATATTTATAAAGAGTGCTCGATACAGAGTAGAGCTTTACATTGTAATATGTATTACAATAGTTTATAAAAGCATAGTATCACTACACAAAGATTTTCAAGCCGAAAAACTCCTCTTCGGGAGATATGTGTAACTGAAAATAAATAGGGGATACGGTTTATTTTTGGGAATGTGAGGTCTACGTGGTTGTTGTAGGGGATTAGAATTTAGTGTGTCTAAATTATACCAACAGCAGTTTGGACATATTTTTCTTTTGTCTGGTAAATTGCATAGAAGGGTTTTAGATTTTTGAAATGGGTAGGCAATTTTTATTTGACTACTATCTATGAATACATCAAATAGAGGAATATCTTCGTATTGTATGTTATTTTTATTCCAATGATGTATCTTTTATTTAGACATAATTTAAATTTTGGAGAGGATAATAGATAGGAATCTAGTGGGGCACAATAATATTAAATTAAGTAAAAACTTTTAGGTGTAAATAAAATTTTTATATTAAAGCACGAGATATAACTGACACCATTCAATTATTTACATTTAAAAAACCAAAATTTTTTATGTTTTACATAAAACTGTTAATACACCGCTACGGTACAATAGTTGAGAATTCTTAGAGAAACTTGAATGTGCAGTATTTCAGTCAAGCACAAAGGGCACATTTCGTTAAACGAGATAGAGATTCTATATTATATAAATATATATACATATATATATATATGTATAGAGTTTATACATACATATATATATATAGTATATACATATATATATACATAGATATGAATACAAAATATACATATATAGTATACACACATATATATAATATATACACACCTATATATAGTATATACATACATATACATATATTATATACATAAACATATATAATATATATATATATAGTATATACATACATATATATATAGTATATACATACATATATATGTTGTATATACATACATATATGTATGTATATACATATACTATATATATAGTATATACATATATATATTATATATACATATATATAGTATATACATACATATATATATATTATACATACATATATATAATATATACATACATATACATATATATATAGTATATACATACATATATAGTATATACATACATATATATATCATATATACATACATGTATATATATCATATATACATACATATATATATATAGTATATACATACATATATATATATACATTTTTTTATCATTTCACCCTGAGCAAGGCGGAAAGGCCACTGATGTGCAGGGGGTTACATAACTGTAAAAAGATTAATTAGAAAAGAGTGAGGAGTAAAAAGTAGTTAGAAAGAAACAATAGAAAGCTGAGAAAGCAGGTGCGATTACAGATACATAGGTGGAGAGAAAGGGAAGGTAATACGGGGGTGGGGAGAGAGCTAGATTTCAGTGGTTAGTAGATGAGTATTGAATTTGCATTTAAATTTCTGGAGGTTGTAGCCGTCAGGAAAGCAAGAATACGGTAGCGAGTTCCACAGGCGGGAAGTGCGAGAGAAGAAGCTGCAGGATTGTCGTCTGCATTTGGCTAACCTGACTGTGAATGTGTGGGACCCAATTGCCAGTCTGGTTGCGCGAGTAAGCACCTGTTGAGGAGGCATCAGTGACTTTAGTTCGTCTGAGCAGAAGGCATGAAAGTATTTATAGAACAGACAAAGGGAGGCCACATTTCGACGATGGGGAAGTGGCTGCAGTCGAGCCGACAGATCAGTACCTATCACATTACAGACTCTCCTTTTGAGCCTGTCAAGAACACTGAGGAGAACGGCAGGGACACCTGACCATAAATGGCAGCAGTACTTCATGCACGGAGGGATGGTTGACTTGTATATATGCATGATGGATTCAGGTGGAAAAACATCCTGGATTTGAGGTCTGAGGACGCTGCATCGTTAATAGAAACACCCCCCGCCGTTTCAACGAACAATTAAAGACGGGGCGGATTTTCGTAGTGACCCCAAGGCCCTCTTTAACAACGGGCCGGTGAGGAATCCAACAATAATTCTTAAAGTCCCCAGGAGGAACTGAAAAAGTTTCGACAATACCACAATCCTCGTATTCTCTAAAAACTTGTAAATACTCGTCATAGAGTCCCTTCTTCTCCAAGGAATCTGCCACCCTATGCATTATCTTTAGGGAAGGCACGTAAATAGAATCCACCCGAGACAATTTATCTCTGTCCCAGGGCAGATCCACATAATATCTACCATTTTTCAAAACAATGGATTTCTTGAAGTCATCAATTTTTTCTTCATCATAGGAAGATAAGGTTTCACTCTCGTCGATTCCAATAGACTCGAGAGAGAGGAAAAGTTCAATTCCGCGTTCAACAGAGGAATCCTCAAAAAATGGGCCAAGTGTATCTGAATATGAATATACCGGATTTAAGGCACCGTCGATTAAGAACGACGAACATTCAGGCAAGGATTCAATAATTTGATTAAAGGGGAGGCACACTTGCTTATCCTCCCTAATAATAACCGGCTTCAAAAAATTGTACCTATTGCCGAAGGGAATGATTTCGTCAGAAATTCTCCATGCAGTCCCATTTAGACATTCAACCAACTGCGAATCCTTCAACTGCTGGATTAAATCTAAACCGACAAGGCCATGTAGATCTCTACCGTTCAAATTCTCATAGCCATTACCGAGACGAAATCCTGCCTCCTTTATATTAGAGGCAATTTCATCAAATCTCGGTACTTGAAACTTGAGGTTAATGTTGTCCGTAAATAAGGCAGAGAAGGGAAAGGGTTTTTGAGACCCTAATCTAATGGAGACATTAAGTTCAAGAAGGTCCACCGACCTGGTTCCTATGAGGGTGTTAACAGGCATCATCACGGGTTTCGGTACTAATTTTTCCCGAGAACACAATCTTTTTAAAATAACCCGAGAGAAAAACGATTTTTGACTTCCAGAGTCCAAGATACAGTGAAATGAGACGGGACGCCCTTTACCCTTCATGGACACTTTAATAACTGGAAATATACAATTTTCCAGGTTAGACAGTGTAGTCCTTCCCACAAAGGACTCTAAGGCTTTAGGGCACATAACCGTGTAATGGGTTTTCAGTCCACAAGTATTGCAGGGATAGGGAAACCCTCGGTTTCCCTTACAGTCCTGCTCAGAGTGACCACCCAGACATCTGGAACAGATTCGTAGGTCCTTAGCTCGTCGAACCTTTGATTCGTGGCTAGGATATTTCGGGCAGTCCTTAACGGTATGGTCTGCTAAGTTACACAACTTGCAAACCCTCCTGCCTTCTCCGACGCTAGTCCGGGTATTTGAGGAATCCGTACCCTTTTTGGGATTGGAAATTTTATGGCTCGACAAATTGGGTCGAGACTCAGCTGAAGAAGAAGCAGAAAATGACGGCTTGAGCGGGTCACTTTCCCGCCTTCTATCAACTAAAGGCGCCGCTTGTAAAAATTCAATAATGTCGAAAAGGTTGGCCATAATAGCTAAAAGGGAAGGATAACGCTCCTTCGTTGTCGACATTAATTCTCTCCGAACGCTAACTGGGAATTTTCGGAACAGAATATGGGCCACCATTGACCCAGAAGTGGAATTTTCCAAAAAAAAATCTGTTCCAAAGGACTTGTCCAACTCAGATAAGTCAAGCTTTACTTGTTCTACACAATTTTTAAGCTTATCCAAATTGGTAATTTGTACCGGTAGTGGAATTATTTCCTCAAAAATTCGGTCCTTAATAAGGGATGGATCCAAGAATTTTTGTTTTAGGCTATCCAATGCAAAGGTGTAGTTCTCGGAGGAAACATCCAAATTAGAAATTAAATCAAAGGCTTTCCCCGTCAACTTTGACTTGAGAATCAACATCTTGTCAGCATTGCCCAAGTTGGCTGTGCAGAATTCGAACCTTCTGAGAAATGTCCGAAATTCAAATTTATCCGCCGAAGGAGACCCACTGAAGTCAGGACACTCCAATTGTAATTTTAAAGGTTGAAGAGAGACAGGTTTTAAATTTTTGCCGCTCTCTTGACCAGATTTCAACTCAAATATCATTTCCCTTACGCCAGAAGAAAATTTTACCGAGTCATTGCAAATTGTCAACCGCTCCTCTTTAGGAGACTTTACAATAATTTGGTCAAATAGATTATCCAAATCCCTCAGCCAACCTGTTATGTCTTCCTCGCTCGCCTCGATGATTGACAGAGAGGAATTATTTTCCTTATGCCAGTTCACCGTACTTTGAATACGAAATTTTTTTGCTTCAATTTTATTTGTCAATTCTTTTAAGGCCGCCATGATGTCGCCCTCAAGCATACCTGGATAACATGCGAAGAGAGAGAGAAAATAAGGAAATATCAAGGCTTATCCAGTCAAACTAACCCCCTCTCCGACAAATTTTGAAAAAAAAATTTTTTTTTTTAGGTAGCAGACAAGAAGCACCAAAAAAAATCACACAAATAACAATTCTGGAAGGGAAAAATTTACAATAAAATATGTAACGCTCATATTTTTGCAATAAAAGCTATGTGAGAAATATTCACATAGCTTAGCGCTTAAGCAGTGAAAGGAAATTATCAAACATAACAAGACATACCTGGTATAGAAAAAACAATTTATTTGTCTTGCAAAAATATGCTGAATTTTGCTGCTACAGTGTAGCTTGGTATAGTCTCTTTTCTCTGCTTAGCTTGGTATAGTATCCTCCGTCTAGGAGTGGGATGAAAAAGACACAAGGAACTGCGATCCGCGACGTACAGGAACTTTCTTCTGGGTCAGCTTCTTTCACAGTTTCTTATCTTGGTATAAGATGATAGTGCTTAGAGAATTTTTCTCTAGGAAGGCAAGGCTTTGCCCATAGGGTATCCTTTTTAAGGTAAGAAGGGTAACAAGAGATTTTCTCTGTTACAAAGTTGTGGCATTAGCCTAAAAGATTACAAAGAATTGGTAAGATGGTCTCGATATAGCGAGACAAGTGGGCGCCAATTTAGGCCCTGCTGCAACAAAAATCCGGAGCGGCACAATACGTCCGATACTGTTCGTGCTAGCTGAAAAAAGGAGAGAACAAAACCATCAGAAAAAAAAACATAAAACCTCTGGTAAAGCCCGCCTAAAGTTCAAAACGAGGTTCGGGTTAAATCAGCCAATCAGGAGACCCGTTACATCTGTAAATTTCCGACAGCGTAGTGCATTGCTCTCTGGGAGAATCGCTTGGTCCATGCTTATGGGAGGCAGGAGAGTTTGCCTGTAATGGTTGACAGACAACAGCTTTGTCTTAGATGAATTGAATTTGACAAGCCACTTCTTGCCCTAGCTCATCACAGAGTGTAGATCCCGTTCAAGGTCAGCAGCGAGATTATGTCTGTCCGCCACGACAGGTTTCTTACTGGTGCGGGAGTATATTTTAGTGTCATCTGCGTAGATTCCTACTTGGGACTTGATCTCATCTGGGAAGTCGTTGATGAAAATAAGGAAGAGCGTCGGGCCCAGGATAGAGCCCTGTGGGACACCAGCTTTCGTGCTGTAGGACGAAGAGGCACGCCCATTCAGAACGACCTTCATTTTGCGGTTATTTAAGAAAGATTGGATTAGGTCAAGCTTGGATTATTTAAGAAAGATTGGATTAGGTAATACCATAACCGCATAGTTTGCATAGGTGGCCAGAGTGCCAAACACTGTCGAAAGCCTTGGAGATGTCCAAAGCAGCCTCACGAGCCTCGTCAGACTCATCAAGGGTCTGTCTCGTCAGACTCATCAAGGGTCTGTAGCATGTACTCCGTTACGGTTGTTAGCAGGTCGGCCGTGGACCTGGCAAAGCGGAATCCATATTGCCTGTCGGAGAAGAGTTTGTGGACGGTGAGATGATGAACTATTTCAGCATTGATTATAGCCTCGTATACTTTCCCGAATATCGTTTAAGACTGATAGGGTGATAGTTGGATGGGTCCGAGGGTTCACCACAATTCTTAAATACAGGAACGACTGAAGAGAACTTCCAGCATGCAGGAAAGCAGGAAGCAGAAAGGCAGTAGTTAAATAGTTTAGAGAGGACAGGGGAAAGTTCAAGAGCACACCTCTTCAGGACTATCACAGGGATTCCATCGTCTCCACACGCCTTATGGGGGTCGAGTTTTGAAATTACTCGGGATACTACTGTCGTGGTAACAGTATATACATGCATATATATATATATAGTATATATATACACATCTATAATATATACTTACACATATATATATATAGTATATACATACATATATGTATATATAATATATACATACATATTTTCATTGGAGTAGATAGTCTAAACTATTGCCCGGTTCACACTCCACTCACGTCTATTGAAAAGGTAAAGAGGCTTATCCCTTGTTTCCTGTTCAGGTTGTGGTTTCTGATTTTTCTCTCCTCCAATTTTTTCACTCTTTTTTTTATTTTTATTTTTTTTACAATTGGAGTAGATAGTCTAAACTATCGCCCGGTTCACAATCCACCCACGTCTTTTCACTCTTATGTAGCCCCCTGCGCATCAGTGGCGTTTTCGCCTTGCTTGGGGTCATATGATGAAAAAAACAAACAAACAAACAAAACATATATATATATATATAGTATATATATAGTATATACCTGTATTTATATAGTATATATATATATATAGTATATACATATATATGTTATACTATAATGGAAAATCTTTGTGTAGTGATAATATGAATTGTAACATTGTAACAACCATTTCAATATAACGCTCTACATTTGTATCGAACACTCTTCATTAAAGTAAATACATGAACAAAAGCTTAATAAACCTACGAGTTCAACAAATAAGTTGCTACTATGTTATACTATATATATATATATATATTATATATATGTATATATTATATACATATATATGTTATATATATAGTAAATATATATATGTATATATTATATACATATATATGTTATACTATATATAATATATATATATATTTATATATATATATATGTATAGTATATACATATATATATGTTTTAGTATATATTTTTAGAGTATATACATATACATATGTTATACTATATATATATATATAGTATATACATATATATGTTATAGTATAGATATATGTATACAGTATGTATATATATGTGTATAGTATATATATATATATGTATATAGTATATACATATATATGTTATAGTATATATATATATCTGTTTAGTCTATACATATATTTGTTATACTATATATATAGCGTATATAAATTAGTGTATACATATATAGGTTATACTATATATACATATGTATATACTATATATATATGTATATACTATATATATGTATATACTATATATATATGTATATACTGTATGTATATGTATATACTATATATATCTGTATATACTATATATATGTATGTACTATATATATATGTATATACTATATATATATATGTAGTATATATATATATAGTATAACATATATATGATTTTATTGAGTGTTGGTTGTTTAGATTTGATGTACATGGCCTTCAATATCTGCAGGTTCCTCTTACTGTGTGTATGAGTAGGGATCACCGTATTGTGGACTAAAATTTGTCTGACATTGCATACATGTTTATGTTTTTAAGAGAAATGTTGCTTGATTGTATTCTGATCAACCAACACTCAATAAAATCGCCTTTAATTCCGGACATAACACATTACATTGCATTTGACTACATCGTTTTGTTGTCATTTCGCGCTATCACGCGGTGTGACGTCATAAAACCGCATTGCCATTTTCAGAACTGCGTTTATTATTTTTGGTAACTATTGCCGTTGCCAAGCGGAGTTTTATGTCAACACAAAATAAAATCGTCGGTGATGGTGGATGTTATTGTATTACAGTCTAAATAACCTCTCATGTGAGCCGAAAACTTAGAAGCAAATCAATTAAAAATTTTCCAAACTAAGGCTAAAAATTCCTCTGAGTAAATGGTATCATGGCTAAGACAAAGGACTACAAATATACCTACTAAGAACCAAAATCAAAACAAAACCTAAAATAAAAGAGCTGAAATAAATACAGACATACAGGCAGATAAACAGATATACACACAAACATCTTGCCTTTTATATATATATATATATATTATCTATTTCCTGCACTCTTGTAAGAAATGCAAATTTGAATATTCTGAATAGCGTGTCTTATGTCTTTGTCTATGAGTGTATCAAATTTGATTAAAGTCGGACCACTCCTTCTATAGCACAATTTTTTCGACTTTCGATATTTACCGTTGGTACCTCGACACAAAACCTAGCTAATAGACTCGCAGACGCTTATAGTACAACTGTGTAAATTTTCAAGAAAATTGGTTCAGCCGTTTCGGAGTCTATACTGATAAGGTTCCATTTATAAATAGGTGTAGATATAGACAAAATATATATATATATATATATATATATTTGATCTCTATATATATTATAAGTATACTCCATCCATACACTATAAATATGCTCTCTCTCTCTCTCTCTCTCTCTCTATATATATATATATATATATATATATATATATATTTATATAGGGGGTTACATAGGGGAAAGTGATGAGAAAGAGTGGTTAGTTATAGGAAATGTCAGAAAGTGGGTGATAGACGGTTAGATACCGAGGAAACAAGTATACGCAAGGAAATTCCACAGGTGGGAAGTGCGAGAAAAGAAGCTGTTGAGTTTCATCTTATCTGTTTCACTGTAAAAGGGTGGGACCTAGTTGCTAATCTAGTATCTCGAGCCAAGTCATACGTAGGGGGCACCAGTGATCTAAGTTCATCGGCGGAGTATTTATAGTAGAGGCACAGGGAAGCAACGTCACGCCGGTGAGAGAGTGACTGCAGACGGTCTGCCAAGTCGGTGTCGATCACATTACATATTCTCCGTTGTATTTTGTCAAGAACCGAGGAGAATAGCAGGGGCACCTGAGTAGATGTGGCAGCAGTATTCAATATATGGGCGATGGTATATTTATAAATGTGCAGGATAGATTCAGACGGGAAAACCTCCGGACCCTGCACAGAGAGCCGACTTTCATATCATTTTCAATGGATTCGATATATTCCACTTGAGGTCCGCTGAGTGTGTGAGACCAACGAGGCGTAGTGTTTTACTCTTTGGGAGGCAAGCCTGTTCCATATAAATGGGAGGTAGATGCGATTGTCTATGATGATTAATTGATTGTAGCTCGTTTTATAAGCATTAAAATTTACGAGCCGTTTCCTACCCCAGTCCACTACGGATTGGAGGTCCTTCTCAAGCTCGGCAGCGAGGTTCGCTTTGTCGCCCACATCAGAGTTTTGATCGAGGCGAGAGTAAACTGTGGTGTAATCGGTGTACTTGCCTGCTTGGGATCTTATGGCATCGGGGAGATTATTAATGTAGATCAGAAAGAGCGTAGGACATAAGATAGAGCCTTAAGGGACACCCGCGTTCGTAGTGTAGTTTTGTGAGGCATTTCCGTTTAATACCACTTTCAATGTGCGGTTAGATAGGAATGACTGGATTAGGTCAAAGATCCAGTTATGCCACAGCTTCGCAGTTTGCATAGGAGGCCAGCATGCCAGACTCTGTCGAACGCTTTGGAGATATCGAAGACAACGGTTCGATCTTCGCCTTTCTTGTCGAGAGCCTGGCATATATTATTCGGTGATGGTCGTTAGAGTATCAGCAGTAGACCCAGCGACGCGGAAACCATACTGTTTGTCCGAGAGGAGCCTGTAGGCTGTGAGATGCTGAACCACGTCGGCGTTGATAATGGCTTCGAACACTTTGCCAAAGATCGGCAGAAGACTAATAGGGCGGTAATTTGCATGGTCCGAGGGTTCTCCAGTACTCTTAAATATAGGAACCACAGAGGAAGACTTCCAACAGGCAGGAAACAGAGAGGCAGAAGTTGTAGATCTTAGAAACGACAGAGGAATGTTCAAGGGCGCATTTCTTCAAGACTATGATTGGGATTCCGTCCCCTTCTCTCGCTTTTTGGGGGTCAAGTTTTGAGATTATGTTAGAAATCAGCGAGGTGTCATGTGGACGTCATTCACTTGAGGTTCGGTTCTAGGTGGGAAGTCGGGTGTAGATACTCCAGTCGAATCCAGTCTCGAATTGGTGGAGAATCTTCGAGCAAAGCATTCAGCCTTGTCCGCTGAGGAGGTTTGGATCCCAAATTCATTGATTAGGTGGGATACTGAGGTCTTACTCTTGTTAAGCAAGCTTTTACAGAGTCGTCAATAGTCTTTGGTGCCGAACTTACAGGATACTATGCGTTGCTTCATTCTGGCAGCAAACAACACCTTAGATTCGTTAAGTATCTTTTTACAGAATATATATATATATATATATATATATATATATATATGTCAAGATGTTTGTGTATGTATCTGTTTATATATATGCGAATATCCAAAAGAAAAAAATTCTACCAACGCGTTTCGTTTTCTGAAAAATTTCTTCATGAAGGAAAATTATATATAAACTTTATAAAAAACAGTGACTTACCTTTATCGTTTTTTTTTATCTTATCTAAATCTAAACTTTGTCTATATGTGTGTGTGTGTCTGTGTGTTTGTGTGTGTCCGTTATCTATAGACTCCGAAACGGCTGAACCGATTTTCTTGAACATTAACAGAGTTGTACTTTAAGCGTCTGCGAGTGTTTTTAGCTAGGTTTTGTGTCGAGGTACACCGATAAATATCGATAATCGAAAAGATTGGGCTATAGAAAGAGTGGTCCGATTTTAATCAAATTTGATACGCTCATAAACAAAGACATAAGAAACGATATTCAGAAGATTCAAGGTTTCAGTTCTTAGAATAGTGCAGAAAATAGATAATATATATATATATATATATATATATATATATATATATATAAGGCAAGATGTTTGTGTGCGTGTCTGTTTATCTTCCTGTATGTCTGTATTTTTTCAGTCCTTTTATTTTACTATTTACTTCGGGTTTGACTCTAAGTATGTATAATTGTAGGTCTTAGTCTCATCCATGATACCGTTTACTCAGAATGCTTATTTAATCTTCAAAATTCAGTTTACGACGAAAAAAACTTATTTGATATCGATACCAGTAAATCAAAATTTGACTTACATTCATTCATTTTTCTTTCAGTCTACGGTTTTGCTTTAACTGCAAACAACTATTGCTTTTTAGTCTTTAGTGCCAACGTCCAAAGAGTCTGAGCTCCAGGACCATGGATTAATTTTAAAGCTTTCATTACCCCCGAGCAACGCCGGCCTATCCTGCTAGTTTTTACATATACATTTGTATTAAGATTACTATTTACTAGAAAGAATCGTGAAAATTTTACGGTTTTCCTATCTAATGAATCTTAATTCTTATGATTGAATAATCCTCTTGCATTTCTACGGCAATAAAATATCCTTAGAAATTCCCCTATCGCATCGTTAAATATTTGAGGGTGACAGCTTTAATAAAATATTGCAATATCATAAATATGAAAGCCGGTCGTTACTAATAAGGTATAAATGAACTGAATTTCTTCTTCTCACTGAATCAGTATAGCCACTCCAATATATTATTTCCATCTGTTCACGCGGTTGAAAACGGAATAGTCCATTATTTATGTATTGGTGACATAGGCAATTAAGAATTAAAATCAACCATCTTCTTCCTTTTTACAAAGATTTTACACCCGCAAATCAGATTAAAACGACAAAAATCATTTTGGAAAAACCCAATTAAGGAAAATTTCACAAGTCAGTGTAAAAAACAAAATTCTAGGTTCTGATTGGATACGAAATAGAACAATGAACGATGACGTCAGTGAAATGTTTTTCACACCTAAAAAAGAAAATACCCCCTGGAGCCAATCACATGCCTGAATTCCACTACTTAATACGTCCATGTCCTAGTCAAGTCTGTCAGATGAGATTAGCGAGAAATACCCAACTTAAGCCTAACTTTACGTCGACCGGACATAATGTCACGTTGCACTTGTTCTCTTTCCTCTTTTTCTCGTGTGCTTATTCCTTTATATCTTCTTCTCCATTCAAATATATTCCTCCTGAACAATGGGTTATACATACATTCGTACGCATATACTCGTTCAACCAATTACTACTACGAACAAATTCTACATTTTTGATACCCTTTATCTTCTCATTGAACATTAAATTCTACCAATTGAACATTAAATTCTACCAATTCCTTTTAATAATTTTCTATTTTAACGTGAAAAATGTATATTTCATTCTTACACTATTCCACACATTCCACCTTTCTGCTGCCAACCAATCTTCTGATAATTATGATGATAGTTCTGCATAAAACTTGTAAGCTATAGGGAGTTCGGTTATGTATGACAAAAGGCCGAAGTAATAAACATTAAACTTCTCCTCATAGCCACATTGGCAAAGGCGTAATGAAAATAGGAATAGTAATGATAGTTTAGTCTTACTAATTAACTTTTAGCTGGTGGTGAAATTGAAGGATTTTTACCGTTTCTAAGGGTATTTGCTTGCAAGTGAATATAGCAAACCGAACTCAAATTGTAACTCAGATCACCAATTTATAATTCTTAGTCATTATCCATGAATCAAATGGACACAAAAGATTACAGAAACTGGTAACAGGAAATGGTCACCCGTTTAGGCACTGACCATGCTCGACGTTTATTTACTTCGGGAACCGGTATTTCAAAGTGATATAACTGTAAGTCTTTTTTTTTTGGCCTAACGTAGTTGGAAAAAAAAGAAACGCGTTTGTTTTTCAAAGGAAGGATATCATAGCTGTTGTTTTGCAGTAATGTTGTTCTTACTGCCACTCTAAAAATATGCAATGAGATAACATATTATTTCTCTTTACTTCCTGCATTCTTCCTCGTATCAGAATAAACTGGCATTAGAACAAAATCTAAAATTTTCAGGTTTATTTGTAAACGGACGCGCATGCGTGCATAAACATAATACACTCGAACAATTGAAAACTATCGACACATCATCATCGAAAAAGTTTAGATTAGTTTTTTATAACATTTCTAAGGTGTGTAAAAAAATAATTCTGATTAAAGAAAAAATAGGAACCTTTAATCAAATTAACACCTTTCACTTTTTATTAAGGCTTCATCACAAGAATGAGATGTGTAGATGAAAATGAAAGACATTCAGGTATTTACATTTTTGCGTCGTTTGATTTCCATTGGTTAATCAAGTTTCACGTGTATACGATTTTTAAACCAGTATTAGTAGAATTTGTGACGTTCCAAATTCAATGAGAGACTACGCATTCATCCAAAATTTCAAAAGATTAATGAATTCCGAGTCTACCTGAAAAATTTGTAAATATTAGTTTATGTAAGTGTATAAAAATTCTTGTGAAAGAAATATTAGCATAATTGATGGTGTTTCGAATCCAAGGAGGGACGACACCTTATGTCAAAGCTCCAAGAAATTAACGAATTGCAAGCCTAGATGAGAAAATTTAAATATTGCTTTATGTCAGAAAAACTAGAATTACTATATACTATGTGAGATTCAGATAAGAACATTTTTAGTTTTGTGCGTAATAGGCATTACGTTTTTTTTTTGTTTTTACAAATGTAAACTTTTTACGTACGTATCGTTTATTTTAGATAAACACACGTTAGATTCTTTCAGAATTAATTCAGTGAATTTTAGTCATTCAATATAAGCTTTTTAACGTGTGTTTATAGTTGGTAACAGTGCTATAAGTAGACACTCATACTTTCTTTGTAAAGGATTTTGTACATTTTTAATTCGGTAAACATTAGCAAAATCAAATTAGAGCTGATTTTGTTTTTGTGTATTGCTTCAGAATTCGAATAAATGTTTAAACGTACTTATTTTTTATGTTCGGAGATATATGGTTTTAGATTCCATGATGTCTCTCCGACATATATTATTCTACATTGTAGACAATTTACTTGATAAATACCGTTATCTGAATTGGTACTGGATTTAATTTTCTTCTTAACTATCTTCGATTATCTTGCACATGTTGGTAAATTTACTAATAATAGAACATTTTCCAGTTTAGTAGAAAGTGTTACAGAGTAGGATTATATATGGTTTTTGTTTTATTAGAAGTGATATTGATGGTGTCTTGTTTATGGATCAACGTTTTTAGTCTTCCCATCGAAAAATGTGCATCCGAGGTCTCCACCTAGTTTAAGGCTGGCATCGATGCTTTCATCCCTGCCAGGAAATTTCAGCTTAAATCTCATTCGTCTCCATGGTTCCCGCCCGCTTGCTCGGCCGCCATTGTCCACCGGAATCATTTCTTCCGACTCTATCGTAGCTACGCGTCGGACCAAAACAGGCGCCTTTTCGCTTCAGCTCGTAATAAGTGTAAAAAGATACTTATCGAAGCTAAGATGTTATTTGCTGCCAGAATGAAGCAGCGCATAGCATCCTCTAAGTTCAGCACCAAAGACTACTGGCGACTCTGTAAAAGAGTACTTAACAAGAGTAAGTCCATAATACCCCCACTAATAAACAAATTTGAGGTCCTGACCTCCCCAGCGGACAAGGCTGAATGCTTTGCGCAGACTCTCGAACGATTCGAGACTGGACTCATCTGGAGTTTCTACACACGACTTCCCACCTAGAATTGATGTTCAACTGAATGAGGTCCATATTACACCATCGTTTGTCTCTAAGACAATCTCAAAACTTGACCCTCACAAAGCGAGCGGAGGGGACGGAATCCCAATCATAGTCTTAAAGAAATGTGCCCCCGAACTTTCCTCTGTACTTTCTAAGCTCTACAACTTCTGCCTATCTGCTTCCTGCTTTCCTGCCTGTTGGAAATCTTTCTCTGTAGTTCCTATATTTAAAAACACTGGAGAACAGTCGGACCCCTCAAATTACTGACCTATCAGCCTTCTTCCGATCTTTGGCTAAGTGTTTGAAGCCATTATCAACGCCGAGGGGGTTCAGCATCTCACAGCACACAGGCTCCTCTCGGACAAGCAGTATGGTTTCCGCTTCACCAGGTCTACTGCTGATATGCTAACGACCATCACCAATTACATATATCAGGCACTTGACAGGAATGGTGAAGCCCGAACCGTTGCCTTGGATATCTCTAAAGCGTTCGACAGAGTTTGGCATGCTGGCCTTCTATACAAACTGCGGAGCTATGGTATAGCTGGACAATTGTTTGAACTAATCCAGTCATTCCTATCTAACCGCACATTGAAAGTGGTATTAAACGGACATGCCTCCCAGAACTACCATACGAACGCGGGTGTCACTCAAGGCTGTATCCTAGGTCCTACGCTCTTCCTGATACCATTAATGATCTCCCTGATACCATAAAATCCCAAGTAGGTATGTACGCCGATGACACCACAGTTTATTCTCGCCTCGATCAAAAATCTGATGTGGGCGACAAAGCTAACCTTGCAGCCGAGCTTGGAAAAAACCTCCAATCCGTAAGAAATGGCTCGTAAATTTTAATGCTTCTAAATCGAAGCTATTATCAATTAATCAACATAGACAATCGCACCTACCTATTAGCATGGACCAGGCTTGCCTCCCAGAGAGTAAAACACTACGCTTCGTTGGTCTCACACTTTCAGCGGACCTCAAATGGAATGACTATATCGAATCCATTGCTAAATCCGCTGCTATGAAAGTCGGTTCTTTGTGCAGGGCCCGGAAGTTTTTTCCGTCTGAATCTATCCTGTACATTTATAAATCTACCATCCGCCCGTGCATTGAATACTGTTGCCATATCTGGTCGGGTGCCCATGCTATTCACCTTGAGCTTCTCGACAAGTTACAGCGGAGGGTCTCTAATGTGATCGATACCGACTTAGCAGACCGCCTGCAGTCGCTCTCTCACCGGCGCGACGTGGCTTCCCTGTGTCTCTTCTATAAATACTTTCACGGCTTCTGCTCCGATGAACTTAGATCACTGGTGCCCCCTAGGTTCGAATTTGCACGAGATACTAGATTAGCAACTAGATCCCACCCTTTTACTGTGAAACAGATAAAATGCAGCCGCAACTACTACTCCAACAGTTTCTTTTATCGCACTTCCCGACTGTGGAATTCCCTTCCACATGACTGCTTCCCCGACGGCTACAATCTCCAGGAGTTTAAATGTAAGGTCAATAGACACCTCCTAACAAACTAACTCGCTTCCATTCTTTCAAACACTCTTCCCACCCACCCATCTATCTATCACCCCCTTCTGACATTTCCTATATCTAAACACTCAGTTTACCTTCTCCTATGTAGCCCCAAGCGCAATAGTGGCAGTGGAATGCCTTGCTTGGGGTGAAATGATTAATATATATATATATATATATATATATATTCGGCGAGATATTGTAAAATTCTAGGAAAACACCTTGAATAATCTGTAACATGATATATAGAACACAAGAAAGAGAGAGGAAGTAGAAAAATGACCTAACGAGATTATGTTAATTATAAGCAAAACAGGTAATAAGACCACCAAAATGTGAAATCTTATTAAGAGTTACAAAAACAATAATTGGCGGAAATTCAGGTGAAAAGACCGACCATTTTGTTAAGCTGCTGCTTTGATCAACCAATTTTATTCAATTATTTACATTGTCGGGATTTTTTCCGCGTCTATATTAAAGATAATCATATTCACAACGTTTCGCTGTTTTACGCTCCGGCCTTCTTCAGATTCTTAGAATTTTGAACCAAAATTTTTATTATGATTACATTGTTTTCGTTTGATGTGCATCATCCGGAAGACATGTAATTATCTTCCTTTAGCTCAACTCTCTAAGTTATTTGTATTATCCATGTATTGAACTCACGCCGCTTTGGGTCAAGTCACTGGATTTAACAAACGCTTTTATTCACTGGGATATAAGTCCTTGAAAACATCAGTGAATGGATTTTGGAAACGTATAAACCTAGAATTTTAGAAGTATAGACACATTATATTCAAGCATAGATTTCTTTTTCTATATTTCTGAAATCGTTTGTCTATTTCCTTTAATTATATTTTAACGTTTTTGTTTAATTTATTGTCTATCATGTAAACAATGTCTGGAAATCAACATGGACGAACAATGCAATAATATCTTAAAAGAACAAATTTAAAATATGTTTACGCCAAGCATTAACTTCTTTTTAGGGACAATTTTCAACATCTAGTAAAATCTATATTATATTTATACATTAATAATTTCATATGTAAACCCAGTTTTGTAATACGTGGTTTTAGGATTTTTTCATTGAATATTTCATTTTAATTGTTTATTGCATGTGTTAGGATGAAAACAAAGTTTCCCAACAATTTTATACATATTTAACAGAGCTTGTGCAATGACTTCGATTCCAACCCTATATGATCTAAGGTATGTTTATTTTAGATATACAATATTGACATTAGCGGGTGTCGCAAGTTACGATCTATGTCAAGATTTCGTCAACTTTTCACGCAATGCCTTTTTGACGCAGAAGGTATTATATAGAGATTACTGCTGAGGAACAGCAGACATTCGATCTTTCCTGTATTCGATCAATTCGGAATTCCCATATCTACAGTAGACAAGGTTGAATGCTTTGCTCGCAAATTCTCTTGCTATTCAACACTCGAATCATCTGGAGCCCGCAAACCTGTTTTACCACTTACAACAGAGGCTCAACTGAGGTCTATATGCATAACGCCATCTGTGGTCGCGGACATCATTTCTAAATTCTTCTCCTGTAACATAAGCGGAGTTAAGAATTGTGCCCCCTCTACAACTATTGCCTTTCTACGTAATGTTTTTTCTGCTTAATTAAAGTACTTATCTGTATTTACTGCTCTTAGAAATTTGGTGGACCCTATAACTATTGCATATTACATTCTTATCCCTTTTTCGAGGTTCTAATCAATGATGAAATAGTTAAGCATCACACATCTCACGGCCTACTCTCTGACAAACAATATGGTTTTGCTTCGCCAGGGTTACTGCTGTTATGCTAACGGCCATTACTAAATATGTATACCAGGCTCGTAAAGGCAAAACTTGAGCTGTGCTACTCATATCTCGGAAGTGTTTGAAAGGATTTGGCATGCCGGCTTTTGTGCAAGCTTCAGGGCTACGGTATTTCTGGATAATTGTTTGATTTTATTAAATCGTTTCTATCTAATCGGGCGATAAAGTTGGTTTTGAACGGACAAGCTTCCAAATCATTTCACTCGAACGTGAGTGACCCTCAAGCATCTATTCAAGATCCTACGTTGTTTCTGGTTTCATCAATAATCTTCCTCATGTCATCATTTCCCAAGAAGATAATAACAACACCATTTACTCTCGTCTAAATAGAAAATTGACCAAAACAGGCAAAGTAAACCTGGCTGCTGTTCCTGAAACTGATCTTCCGTCAGTGGTTAAGTGGAGTAAAGAATGAGATGCAAATTTCAAAAGCCAAACAAAAGTACTCTCCTTTAACTACCCGAGAGAAACTATTTTACTAGCCATTACCATGTTTGATTCAAATCTCCTTGAAATCAAAGCACTTCACCTGCTTTGCTTATCGTTTTCAACCGACTTGTAGTGATATGAACATATCGGATCTATAGCTACGTCCATTGCCTAGTCTCTAATTCGTGCTAAAATGTATCTCTCGTCAGAATTCATCTTACTCTTTTATAAATCTTCTATTCGTCCGTGCATACTGTTAATACTGTTGCCATTACTGGTCGGATGCTCCTGCTATTCATTTAGAGATTCCCTACAAAATCAAAAGGATCTGCAACATAATCAGTCCTGACACGGCATTTCGATTCCATTTTTTTCACGAACTTGGTAACATGGCATTTCTCTGTCATTTCTACAAAAACTTTCATGGAAAGTGTTCTGAGAAGCTTTTTACTCTGGTGATCCGCCAATGTGAATTTGAGCGTGCTACTATATTAAATCTTGGTCCTAAACTTTTACAGTTGAAATCTAACCGCCAATTCTACTAGAACATTTTACTCTCGCTCTTCTCGCCTGTAAAATTCTCTTCCTTTTGATTTTTCTCATATAATTACAATCCCCAAACATTAAACGCAACGTAAATTTACTTTTTGTATTTTATTTAATGTCATTCATCTTTATCCTTTCTTCAAAACTTATTTCTTCTTTCACTGTAACATCCTGAACACTAGGGCGTCTCTGATTTTTTGAGGTGAAATGATTAAGAGAAAAAAAGGATGCAAGTCGGTCCGCAGTCTTAAATTAATTTGCACTGTATTTTATAACATCAAATGTGTGGTGGCTCACACTTCGCTATGATTCCTGGCTACGAGTCTTACAGAAGAGAGTGGGGTTTCAAAGCCATCTCCGTTACCAGATTAACAGAATACCCTAATGTATTCGGAATGAACATTTATTTAGGCAGTTTCTAAATCCAGTAGGTCCCCATAAGAAAATTTCCGTTCTCATACAAAAAAGATAAAAACGAAAATAATAGCGGAAGTACCTGTCAATGAC
The DNA here is from genome assembly GCA_037127315.1 of Ascarosepion bandense. Taxonomy (NCBI): domain Eukaryota; kingdom Metazoa; phylum Mollusca; class Cephalopoda; order Sepiida; family Sepiidae; genus Ascarosepion; species Ascarosepion bandense. The sequence goes on along the minus strand of JBBBDQ010000493.1, from coordinate 2,449,275 downwards.
TTTAATGAAATATGTTCTACAGAAGAGAATTCACGTTTATATATATATATATATATATATATATATATATATATATATATATATAACGAGTGTTTTGCGGGTGGGTGTGTACTTGTCTGTGTTTCTTTGCGTAGGCACAACGACAGGTTATTTTATGTATTAGAATATTCCTCTCTTTCACGTCAGAATGTTTCCTGTCATTTTACTGCATTCGTAATTATTTCGTTATGTTCTTCAATATTTCTTGGGCACGCTTCTTTCAAAATTAGAAAGTACTTTTTTTGAAAATTTGACTAGATGGGGATTTTTGTGTACGAGGGTAACGAATGATTTTGTTCTTACTACGTTTGTTTTTACTTTTTTGTTGTCTGGGTAAGCCATATTCACCTAATTCAAAACAAACTGAACACGCATAACCATAAGCCCAACTAAAACAGAACCAGGCAAAAAGAAAGAGATTAGATAGAATAAACTCAGAACTAAACCACCCTGTCAGCTGGGGCTATGCCGACTGCAACTCTGCAGAGGAGTATCCCCCAAAAATGAGGTTTTGAAGACTAGCCACACAAATATTGTGCTGTAGATTGATATTTCCTTCTACGATAGACTAGATGTAAACCAAGTCTATATTCTAGGAGCTAGTCTGTACAGTTTTTTATTTAATTCATGGGTCGATGGATGAGAGATAAGTTCATACCTTTCCCAATATTATTTGCATGTAAATGAATGAAAAGTACCTGAGTGGAATTCGAACTCTGGTCTCTGATTTCTTATTTAAAATCTCGCACTTGTAAATATACGATATTTTCAATATACCATATCTTAAAAACTACATCATGTGTTTGTGTTTTTCTTTTGTACTTTATTTATATAAATTCAAGAAAATCTATCGGATGACTGCCTACTATGTGTGTACATATGTTATCTCTCCAGCAAAACAGGTTTTTCTATGTAATTAATCGCGTGAAAACCTTCTTACGAAACTATGCTAAAGTTATTTGGTGTGACTTGCTTTTTTATAACAGAAGATATCTTTTCTAATTCCCTCAACTCTTCCTATCTCATTGAACGATTTGTCATCATTAATATTCGTCGGAATGAGTAAAGAACGACACTGGACAAAATTCAGCACATTACTGATTCTCCGTATTATTTTTGTCTTCAACCTTGATTTCGTGAAAATTCCTCAAATTCGTGTGCCGTTTATTCGTCCCTAACTTTGATTAGTTCTTTTAAGCTCCTTGTTTTGATATGTATAAGTATCGGTTGCCCACAAAAGCCTACGAACACCGGTTCTCATCCGATCACCAAAGTTAAGTAAAGTTTAGTCTGCTTAGTACCTAGATGAATGACTGTCATTGAATACCAGGTGCTGCAACTTATTACACAGTGGGTGTAACGGCTCGGTATGGGACATCGAAGATCAAGATGGTTTCGTCGTGTAAATCATTAGAGTCGCAGTGGGCTATGCAACCCAAACTCTTCCTTTTTTAAATTCAGTTTTCCCCTTTCTTAATTTGTTGCTATCCAAGGGTTTTAACGATCACTTAGGGGAGAAGAAAGGTATTTAAAGCAAGAACATTATCGCCTAAACGAATGTAATGGATTCAAATGGAATTCCTCAATTCAAAATATTACTAAAAATTTACTATATATTTCGTTATAAATTATATTATAGAAACGTTCGATTTCTGATCATGAAATCCGGGTTCGAATCTAACTTGAACTACTCGACAACCATGCTCAAATCTCATGAATGAAAGTGGGGAGACGAAAAACATTTGGATCCGTCGATGGCTGTTCTAGTCATAGAGGCCGAGTGGCTGAGTGTGCTGGCCTTGTTCCCCACACTAGACAATGAATTCTCCCAAAAACTGTAACACTTTCACTAATTGTAATTTCTAGCTAAGCCATTTATTTCGATAAATTATATCGATATAGACGATATTAATTTATGATTTCGTGTTTTCTTTTAGTAAATAATCAGATTATAGATTATAAGCTCAGGAAAATAACTTTACTGTTGAATAGTGAGTTTCCTCAACTGTAAAGATAAGAGTTGAAACTGAAAAGTAATGGGGCTTATCCGTTCTTTGATGTAAGAGGCATCATCTACAGTGAGTTCTTGACAAAGCGCCAGAGAATCAATGAAGTCTACAAAGAGATCGTGTAGAGTTTGTTTTGCTCAATGTGAGACCTCTCGCAGAACAAATCCTGGTTGCTTCATCACAACATTTCCTCTGCTCGCAACGCCCCGGGCATGCATCAGTTTTTGACTGAGAATATTGTTTTAATGGAAAAACCATAATATTCACATTAATTTCTGTGTTAATTTTCCGTTCAAGGGCACCATAAAGGACACTCATTTTGAAGTTGCGAAACACCCAGGACGACTGTAACAAAAGAGCTGAGGAGCATCTAAGAATAAGCCATCCAGCAGTGCATAGAAAGTTGGCAGAGAAGTATTGGAAAGTGTCTTAGACTCGAGTGGAACTCTTTTGAAGAGGAAACTATGTAGTTTGAGGTTTGGAATTGAAATGAATTGACACTAGTCTCGTTATTTACAGACAAGCCTTGTATGTTTACAAAATGATGGAAACATTTGCGTAAAACTTTTATCAAAGTTATTTGATTATTGGCTAAATGAAAATACTGAAATTATAGGGATTGATTAAAGTGGTAAGGAATGCTTACCTTAAGTAAGTTTGGTGGGTTCAATATTCATTGTCATTTCTGTTAGATCGAAAATCATTGATGAAACTTCTCAGTCATGGTCATACACATTCAACAAATTCACATCCGTCTTGTATATATGGCAATGTTCTAAGCATAGAGCAACCAGGGACGAACTCGCTTTTCATTTGTAACTGATTTAGCTAGACAAGCTTGCTAGTCATTGCCTCACGTAGGTGCGCACAATCTCATTATATATATATATATATATATATATATATATATATATATATATTGTAACTAAGTTGTTGAAATCGTAGGTTTATTTATCTTTTTGTTCAAGCATTTAATTTTATAAAGAGTGCTCGATACAAATGTAGTGCTTTATACTGTAATAGTTGTTATAATGTTTTTAAATTCATAGTATCACTACAAAAAAATGTCTCATGTTTCGAAGCCAGCCCATTATGTTTTGGCTTCATCCTCAGGTGATTTGTTTTAGAAATGAGTTAAAAAACATTGTAACAACCGTTACACACACACACACATATATATATATATATATATATTTACAGGTTGAAAAATACTACCCAATTACACCTCTTATAAATACCTCCCACATAATAGTGAAATATATGCAGGAAGGAACTGTTGCTATTAATGTCTTGCCATCATGGCGGAGATATTTCTGGAAGCTGTCTGACGTAGGTAAAAGGTAACCAGGTTGTGATAGCAAAAACAAAAGGATAACCCTAGATATAAAAGATTAAATAGATTAAATAAAGAGACATGTTCAAAATTCCCAGATCTATGTACACCGAAGGTGTGATATCAAAGATGAGGAAAATATTTCGAATATAGTGTAAATAATAAGTCTTCATTACAAAATTACAGGCAAAACTTCGGCTGTATTTGTTTACATCTGCGCAAAACTAACCAGCTTACTCACTCTATAAGTTAATAACAAAATAGACTTTACGTTCGAGTTTTTGTTAGCAATTATTTTAGGAGCAGTGTAACTCAGAAGAAATTGCGTGGACTATAGTATGCTTAAGGCGGGGTGAACAGGTGCACAAAACTAGAAGAGATTGCGTTGATGACACTAAAACAACTGATTTTTATATATTGTCATATTTTACTTAAATAATATACTAGACGCTGAGAATCGATGAAATTCGTAGTCGCCATTTGCAGCTTTTCCTTTACTGTTCGTTTTCCATAAAAAAAAAAACAGTTAAAAATGATGGCCTAAAAATCTACCAAATATATCGGGATGTTGCATATCGATCTGAACTGAGTTTATTTAAACCTAATATATCGGGGTGTTGCATATCGACCTGACCTGAATCATTTATAAATGATGGCCTAAACATCTACCTAATATATCGGGGTGTTGCATATCGACTTGACCTGAATCATTTACAAATGATGGCCTAAAAATCAAGCTAATATATCGGTGTTGCATATCGACCTGACATGAATCATTTACAAATGATGGCCTAAAAATCTACCTAATATATCGGGGTGTTGCATATCAACCTGACCTGAGTTTTCTTTTAAACCCTTGCACAAAATGCAAATGATGGCCTAAAATCTAATTAATATATCGGGATTTTGCATATCGGCAAGTCTTAAGGTTTCCTGGAGCAACGATTTAAACAGACTTATGTCAATCCCATGTCAATCAGTTAAGTGCTATACGTTACACATTCTCCGGCGACCGTGTTTATTTTGTCCATAACCGAGTAGGTAGATTTTTCTTCAGTAAGATGCAATTTCTTTGTGCAGTAGACTGGTTGCCAATCAACGTTATACAACACAATCTGTGACATAAAAGAGAAGAATTATTACATTTCCCAAGGGTATTTGTGCGCAAGTGAATACATCAAATTCAACTAGAATTTGAACTCGGCTGTCCAATTTTTTAATCCGAGCCGATTACACCATAACACAAATTTCCATGAATAACCAATCAATAATGTTGTTGGATATTGAATGCTGGAAAACTAACTTTTTTATCACGGTAGATAATAAAAACAATAATTGTTTACTTCTGTAAATAACATTTGCGCTAAGATTGCGTAACGTAGCGAGCATCGGATGGCGAATTTGAACTGGCGTAACTATTAATCCACCTATGTATATTTTGAGTAAGTAATATTGAAAAGGTATTGATTCAACATCTCTCTACCCATCCTAGATGTTAACAGCAAGATATATTTAGCGTTCTGCGTTTTGTTTGCCATCATTTTAAAAGGACTGTAACTCTGAAGAAATTGTTACGTTGGTTACGCTAAAATGATTTATTTGTATATAATTTCATATATTTTATCAAGCCATTGCAACCAACCCTATCAGCTCTTATCTGGCTTTTTGCTTGCTCGTCAAAACTTTTCTCTATGAAACACTATTCATAGAGTCAATATAAGAAGTCTTCAAGACTCAAAAAATATATTTGAAAGAAAATGTTATAAGTCGTATGAGTTTCGATCCTCATCGCTACTGTTATAAATCGGTTTTTGTCAGTTATAAAGTCTTGCTTAAGCACACGAAGATGACGGGTTGGTATTTACTAAATCTTTTAACTGAAGAGAACTGACACCAGGTAGGGTTTAACTTTGACAACCTGAGCGCAGATACTCGAGCCAAGGCTCATTCTTCATAGTATTAGCATACGCGAGATCTAGTACAAAGCTTGTCTGTTTTTTAGCAGAGTCTGTGGACACATCATGATCGAGTCAAACTCTGCCTGAAAACAGAGAGCTTGGCAGTTGCGAGCCGGACAGCAAGCTACCAGATTTCAAAGAGGTGAATTTGGTTTAAATACAAAAAATGAGGCAAAATGAAAAAATATTGGAATTGGAGACTGGTCTTCATTTGTTCTATCCTTAAATTAACTAACTTTTATCACTGACCCAATTGTTTATATATTGTTATTTTCACTAAAACTTCTAAGCTGCACAGCAGTACCTTACACAAGCACCATAATGCCATATTCCTACCATAATCTTATGTACAAAATTTGTAAATGACTGGGTTGGTATAAAAATTAAAAAAATAATTCCTCAATGTTCATGATAAACAAGATCCTGAGACAACTAAACAAAGTTGGCGTCAATATGAGAAAACCTAACCAGTCTAATCTTTGTAGAAATAGCAGTTGACTTGACGAACAATACTAATGGGATTAACAAAATAAAATCCTATGCATGCGTTCGAAAATAACTCAAACATTCATTCATGCATTTCGACACAATAGCAATTACCAAGTGCCGCTTGACAAATCCAGTGAGCACCTGGAAAATATTTCGCCCAGTTTGGTGCAGTACAGGAAATAAATCGTATTGTTAGTAAGTTGGGAGTACAAAAATAGTTTTTCCTATCTCTAAGTGGTGCCAAACCAACAGAAATTTATGAATATCCCGACATATTGTTGTTCCGTGGAAGTAGGATGTTCATAGTTGTTGAAAGAAAAAGTCTCCACTGCTAGACGTGTGCAGCAGCTGGACATTTGGCAAAAATTCTCAGCCGACACCGGAAACACCAGTTACACCGGTAACACCAGCGATGGTAAATGTTGCAGCAAATGAGGTGTTAGCGGCGGCAGAAAAATCCAGCCTGCACGATTCGAATGAATAGACTTAAGTGGTGCGGTAAAGCAAAAAATCGGTTACAATAAGCGGGGCATCGAATCGAAAAAGGGGAAACTGGCCAAAAAGAAGCAACATCAACAAGAAGCTTATTCGCTGCAAAGGGGAACGGAAGAAGAAGAAATGGCACAGCTTTGTGCAGGGAGGATCCAGGTAATTCTTCCCCGCTTCTTTGTATAAGGTTTTGAAATTTACGTAACTCGCGGACGACGGCAGTATTGTCCTAGACGGACGTATTACGTCCGAGATTGGTACAGGCAGTCTGGGACAATCTGTCGGGGTCCTGATTGCAGCAGATTTCCGTCCAGTATGTAAATAAGATGTCACAATTTTAAAAATGCCTATCAGGTTAGCCCGCTTGAATGCGAGGGGTCCGAGAGATCGAGGTCAGTCTGCCCACCTGCTTGTCCATCGGAGCAGATGTGACTCCGATCCGGAGCCTATTTGTTTGCAAGTGTGCAGTTTAGCGACGTTGTTGTCTATTCAACATGTGCTGAATAGAAAACAAAAACATCAGCTGGACAGAGGTGTTTCCTTGCTTGTTAAACTTACACTGGGTGTGAGGGTAGACCTGATCCATGTCGACGCGGGTATGGGCGTTTGATCGTGGCAGATACTGGTGTGAATAGGAATTCGTTTCGGATAGTTGCGGTTTATGCGTCTAGCGGCCAGGAGGAGTACGTCTTGTTTTTCCGTCAGATAGGGCCATTCCTGGTGGATTATTTGCGACTAGTCATAGTAGGAATCTGGAATGCCATCCTGGATAAAAAAGATAAGAGCGGGAGGTAAGTAGGAGGTCGGGAGATTGTGACTTTGGTGATCTTAACGATGAGTTTGGTATCGTCTCTCTCTCTCTCTATATATATATATATGGGTCGATTACCGTGGGGATGGGAGATGTGAAAGTGAGCACTTAAGTGGCCTTCTACTAAAGTGGCTAGCTACCAGGATAGAATTTTAGTGAGAAAAGTTGATGTAGATTTGCTAGAGTAGTTACTGTTTCACTAGTAAGGTTATTCGGACTACAGACTCGTTCGTGCCGATGGCGTTAGAATGTAGACGTAAATTTCCAGGATATTAGAGGTTCAACGTTTCTGAACTGGACAAGCTGGACTTCCGGCAACAGCTAACCGATTTAGTGAAGCAGGCATTGGTGCGGCCGTTGTTGAGAATAGGTGGAAGCTTAAGGATAGCATCACGAATTTTACCGCCGACTATAGCCGTCGACTCACATTAGCTAAATTTAACAAGGGGAAGACACTTAAAGACAGTCTATCCAAAGGGGAGGCAGGGGACCCCCTAGAGATAGCATTAGCTAGTCAGGCCTTGGTGCGGTTTGCTAGCAAGCGTTACAGATGTCATGTAAATATGCATCGGTTAAATATTATGTCGAACGAAGCCGTGAGCATGAGAGTAGAATTGCGCAAATAAGAGATCCGTCGAGGTGTCGATCAATATATTCGAGAAGTCAAAACCCCGGAGTGGCGTATTCTGAGGTCGACCAACGATATGTGCCAGGCGATTTTGGACGGCATTTCTGGAGCCACTTTACTAAGGAGCCTGGTCTCAGGGAAATGAGTTTCCCAGAAATTTTGCTGACTTTCCTCGACTGGCACCGACGGAAGGAGCAAGCTGGGAGGGCGATATCCCGCTTTTGCGTTTTCTTGGTTGGTTCTTCAGGGTTGCCCGCTATTTCCTCTACCTTACGTAGGGCGTTGGAGACCCTCCTTTGCAGGGCTAAGGGAGAGCGCTGTTATTGGTGAGGCTCGAGCCAGGGTTCCTGCTTACGCCGATGTATTCATTTTCGCATCTTCACGGGACAACATTGAGGTAACGCAGAAGGCACTTGAGCAGTACGAAAAGTGATGGGGACCAAAATTGCAACAAATCATCTGGCTGGAAGACTTTGGAGGCTGGAAGGTAGTCGCGCTTGCTGGGCCCTTTAGTTAGACTGACGGCTCCGTCCGCATCCTTGGAGTGTAGTTTGTGCCGGATCTTTAGCTGGAGAAGAATTGTTCGGAGGGAATAGCAAAGGCCGGAGCATCGGTTCAGATTGAAACTATGAAGCGAAAAACAAGATTATCATACAAAATATCAGATTCAAAACATGAAAAAATAAGAAAATTAAGACAAACCGTTCTGTAAGAAAACAAAAATTAAAACAAATATGAAGCTGAAAATATAAGGAAAGCGCAAAATACACTCAACAAAAGAAAATTACTGAAACGAAATTAGAAATTAAAAAAAAAGACTTATCAAAATAATATTTCAATATAAGAGAACCGGTTGTCAATAAATTAAAAAAAAATGAATGCTACCTAAATTATTTTATTTTATTATTTTATTATTTTTAGACAATTTTGAATTAATTATTTAAGTTTCTAGTCTAGTCCATTTAGTGACCGGTGGGGTGTTATTCACTTCGTAACAAAACTACAATGAAATTTGGTACTTATATTTTTAAAAAATAGTAAAGAAAATATGTTTGTATTTGTAAAAACATCTGTGAGTTATAAAACAAAAATTTAAAATAAACACACCAAAGATTAACTGTATTTATATTATTTATTTACAAAATAATTTGAGTATATTACATATAAATTTCTATATGCCTGAAAATATTATTAAGTGAAGTTTTCAATTTACAAGATTATATAAATTGTTATATTTAATCATTTCATATCACAAGCAATTCAATAAAGCTACTAACCTGAAATTAACTTGCGCCCCCACCCCCCGCACTAAGACGACACAATGCCTTGTAAACCCGTATAAAGTCTTTACAAAATCGACAGTCGTGATAGCAAGTGCGCTCGCCCCGTTGTTTTCCGGTGGGCTTCCTCTTTGCCATAATTCACACTTCTCAATGCCGGAAAAGCTTACTTAGCGTCCTTCTTCCAAAAGGGACCGTTACCCTCGTTTTGCTGACACATTCTATCCAAAAACTTAGCTGCAATGTCTGGGCATTCCTAGACCGCCGTAAAACTAATTCGGAAAAAAAGAAAAAAAAACATCAAGAAATGGGAATAATAAAAATAACAGAAATTAATAAGGTAGGAGATAACTATTAATATTTTCCTTTTTGAAGATCAAATTGGCTGGAAAGCAAGAAGCTGGAAGAGAATTTCCCAAGCGAAAGTTTCAAGGAAAGTACAGGTTTGCATTGAATTTACGTCATTATCAATTTTAACACTCTTCATCTTCTCGCTTCACGGTCAAAGTATTCAAGAATATTAAGTGCAATATCAATATCTATCTTCTGTTTCCTTAATTCTTATTCTTCAATTTTCTCTCAATAGTAGTTTTAATCATATTCTCTCACACCCAATAAACCATTGCGTAATTGGGAATTTACTGCTTTTTTAAATGATTCAAACATATGAGGATGAGACCGAGCTGCTAATCTAGAATTTCTTTAAAATTCGTAAATGCAAGGTTCCAAAGAGCAAAGGTCATCAGTACAATTACCATGAACGTATTTCTAAAAAAAAGTTATAGAAAATCTATATTAAGGTAGTGAGAAATAACTGAATCTGAGATGAAAGGTCACGATTTATAACATTGCAAATTCTTATTTTGGCTATTATCAAAAATCTCTAAATATATAACAGGACCACTTGACCGGATGCGAAATCAATATTCTATGCATGGACGAATGGTAAACTCATAAGTTTTAAATATAGATTTTGAGGTTACAAAATGTCTTGTAAGACAGAGGGAAACATATATTTGATATCTTATTCTTATTTATTATATATTAAGAAAAAATTAACCTACCTTTTTGTAATTATAAAACCATTATAAATGTCCGTAAATTACAAAAGAATCTTTATGATACACATCAAAGATAAACTGTAATTATAAAATTTGAAAAAGTACATAATCCGAATATTTATTTCATTTTGTTTTACTTCAAATATTCACTAAAGGTATATTAAAAGAAGTTTTTCCCTTTAAACCATTCTTTTATCTGTACAGAAAGATGCTCACCCGAATTCCGGCCGTGCTCAACACAACAAGACTAGGAATAAACGCTCCGACTAGTATTCAAAGTATAGAAATAATGCACTTCAAACAGTCAAAAGATGAAAATAAAAGCGCCTTTTGAAACTGACTAAAATGTTGCCGAAAGCGCTTCGAACAGTAGATGGTATAAACAGTTCTTGTATTTACTTATTCCCACAAAACGGAAAAATATACGAATGCTAGAGAAAAATAAATTAATAAAATTTTCCTTGTTCGTCACATTCAACGAAAGCTGTTTAAAAGAAAGTTTGTTTTTCAAATATACATTAATCATATGATAGTTGCTTGAGTAGCACCATATTCATTTAGTAAATAAAAAATTCCCTGTGTATTTCGGCAGCAAATGCTATTAAAACGATATACAATTTGTTTCGATAATTTTAATGATTGTCTTTTCTAAGTTAAGAATAAGCTTTCTCCGACATGCCGGAAATTCTATCAGAAACTTTCGGAAGAAATGTAGTTGAATATAGTCCAAGCTTTCTACTTTTTTAAAACATAGGATTAGTAGACTTAAGAAAGTCGAAACTTTTTTATATATATGGCGGAATTTCCTTCTTGAGCAAGTAGTAGTATTGGTAAGTTTGATCTGATTAGTAAGTTCGACCCAGAGTGGTTGCTTCATACTTTAGGCCTTGTGTCAAATCTAAGCTACATTTAGTGAATCGCTACTCCAAATTTGGAAAAGGCGATCATAATTAATCGACACAAAACGTCTATTGCTTTTAATAGTACTTTCACTAAAGTTTACTTAATGCATGATTAATGAATGTTTCTGAAATTAATGCGGTGTTTGGTAGGTGTCATAGTAACACTAATATTGTATGAATTGCTGGTAAAATAAAAATAAATTTAAAAATGTACTCTACACTATAAAGACTATTTTCCTCATATTGGTTGCCATTTGTACGACGTTTCAGCAGTTGTACGCTTTTGCCTTCTTCAGATTTCGAACCAAACCTTTTATTACAATCGCTGGGGTATATCATTCTAATTTATTGTGCGAAACCTCTTTTGGTAGTCATGAGTTTCTCTCTCTAATAAAACTCTCTAATGTATTGTTCTCCACTGCTGTAGCTTGATATTGAACACACAACACTTGAGGTCAAGTCACTGGAACTAACCAACGTCTATATCCACTGGGCTATGTGTCTTTAAGGAGCATACAACAGCCGAAACGTCGTACAAATGGGAACCAAGTTAAAGACAATAGTCCGAATAACGTAAATACTACCTCATCTGAGAAACACAGACAAAAAATTACTTATTTTAATTTTATTAGTAGAGTCCAGTTTAGGACATGAAAAATAACTGTCTATAATGCAAAAAAGAAATTGACCGATCTTTTCTTGAGCTGCATATTATGTAATTCGCCAGGGCGACATACAGTTTTGCATTCAGTTTTCTTTTTCTTAGAAAGCGTCTCACCCAGTATTAGAGAACATCGCCTGTCCTACTATTTATCAACAGCTGGGTAGAGAAGAGTTAGACTCATCCCTTTCCTAACGTTATTAGCATGTAATTGCATGCAAAGAACTCGACTGGAATTCAAATTCATTACTGCGATTTATCAGACCGAACCGCAATCCATTATATTGCTGTGCCCACAGATAACAAAGAACGGTATATTAATGGCGAACTGAAGCCTAAACACAGAAACACTTAAAACAAGATGCTATCTGAGGTTATTATGTTTAACTGCATTGAGAAAAAATATATGTCTGTTTTAATGGTGTGGCATTCTAAAAATATTCTTTTAAAACAATAAATATTATCACGGGAATAAATTTCTTACCAGAGTTTTATAAAATATTATCGAGGGAGAATAAAGTTAGAGAGATGTTTACAAAGTATGTTTTTTGCCTTGTAGTTTTAATTTTCCCAGGCAAAGGTAAGTAATGTCAATTATTTAATATTTACTTACATATTTAATTTTTGCAATGATGCTCACCCTGTACAAGGCTGAAGAGACATACGATTTACAGAGTTACAATGTAAAAGACACCACCCCGAGCATAGTGATAATGCCAGCAAGACGCAAGTGGTAGCTGTCATTGAAAGAAAAGGACAAAATATTAAGCAACCTGAAATCCTATATTTTTCTTTAATGCGTCGTTTTTCTTCCGGAAGTATGGAATCGTGGTTCTCCACAACTTCATGCTTTTTGTAGCTCTTTGTATATTTTATGTTGTTATTTCTTCCAAACCTTTCTCTGACATCTACTTGCCCATAAAATATGTCACACCTTGCTTTCCCTTGTTACCTTTTTTCATTCTATCCATTCTGTGAGTATTAGATTCTTCAAGCCTTCCTTCCACATTACTCGTTCAAGAAACTTCAGCCATCTTTTCCTGATGTTATAAGTTTCCTTTTCGTTTGCATCCTCTCCAAACTGAGTCGTTGCTCACATGTTCGGTCTATGATATCCTCACCATCCTTCTGTAGAACAACATTTTCGGTTGCCTTATCTTTTTCTTTCATCTTTGACGATATTTCCCGGCATTCGCTGTTCTGTAGGAGGACAAATATTGTCCAGTAATTGTTTTCTTTGTATCCTACCAAATTATCCTGTCTCTCAATACTCTATCAGTTAGTCAGTTAAGTGCCATACGTGATACATGCTCGGGCGATCATGGCGACTGGGGAAATGATTTTTCCACAGTAGGTGGCAATTAATTTCTGCAGTAGTCTGGTTGCCAGCCAATGTTATATAATCCTGTCTTGCTATCTAACGCATAACTGAAGGGAAGAGGCGGATTAATACATTTCTCAAGGATATTTGCGCGTAAGTGAATGCAACGAATCCAACTGAAATTCTAACTCGGCTCCCCTATCTCTCGTTCCGAGCCGATATCCTCTGCACCACAACGTACATCACAATACTCTATACTTGGTGGAAAAAGGATATATTTCTACTCAGATTCAAAAGGCAGGGAAAGATTTTGAGTCGAATGATAGGTAAATATTATGAACTCTTTTTGCAGAAAAAAATGAGGTTTAGATAGTAAGTAAATTTTAGTTTTAGGGGAAAAATCAGAAGTAGACAGCTAAAGTAGACATTAGAAAGAACCGGAAACCCGATCGTAAACAGAAAACAATGGCTAACTCTTTACTCTTGATCAAAAAGCAAGAGTTGAGTGTTAACCGGAATGATAGACAAATTTATCTACTCCTTCTGATTAAAAAAAAATAGTAAATATTTCAGACTTTTAGGGTTAGTCGTATGAAGTATACAGTTGAAGTAGACATCAAAAGGAACAGCAAAACTTATTATAAAGTAGTCAGAGGAGAGAAACCAGTACTTCTCTTCAAGAAATTGGGAGTTGTGTAAACGAGTCGATGAGCAAGCATCTTTACTGTTGTAGAACAATAAATTGGCAGGAAATAAATGTTTAGAGTTTTCAGCGGGTAAGTTAAAAATATTTTCATAATATCGTAAAAATAATTACATCCTGTCTTCGAAAATCGAATTCTATCTTCAATGAATATTTAAATGTGTAATCAATATTCCTAAGTTCCATAACAAAAATAGAAGTACTTGATGTCTATCCCATACACGAACCCCACTTCTCCCTCGCTGTCCTTAAATATTATTTTATTATATTTTTTACTATTTTGTATAACTATTATGTCATATTTATCATGTTTGCCTAAACTCTTCATTTTTATTTAGTATTTTCAATATATATTAGTAGACATGTTCGCCTATCGCCTGAAGCAAACTCCTCATCAGTCATTTGAACAAGAGTAGAGGTTTACCCCTTGTTTCCTAAAATATTTAAAAGTTTTATCTACTCTGTATTTCATCCAGTTAATCTCTTCTGTAATTTAAATAACTAGACTAAATCTTATTTCAACTGAATATGAGGAAGAGAAAGCTATGAAGGTCTTATTCCAATGTGAATAAAGTTCGGGTACATTTCTTTTCTACCAGAGAGGTAATATTCGCGTTCATTAAAAGTAGCTATGCACTCAGTCATACGTTAATTGCAAAAGATTCTGCTGGTAAGTAACATCCACTTCAACTACACGCACACACGCATACAAACATGTACACGTATATATACATGCTAAATGGGGTCTCTATCAATCTATCCAGTCTTAAGTTAATAAAGCCAAGAAAGCAGTTTTCCACATAACAGAGTGCATCAAAGTAACAGCGATATTTTTCAAAATTATTAATTGGAGTTTCATCTGAGATTTCATATGACTTAAGAGACCCACGAAATTATTGCCTCATATTCTGTATGAGCAAATTTAGTTTCTCAAGAAATAATCCAATGAGACTTTCATATATAATGGAATTCATAATTTTCCGATGAATATCTAAGTCAATTTCATTTGACATTGTAAATATATTAGATATGCAAAACTATTCTTTCTTAGTTTTCACTAATATTCTTTATTCTTTAACGTTATAAAGATTACAATTTCTCGCTGCTCATAAGACGCCCCTCAAAGTAATGTAAGATGAAATTGGAATTTTTTAAAATCTTTAATTTTATAGTACTGTCCACTATCAAGGATTTAACTTAGTGAATAGTATAATCAGAATGAAAACCTGATAAAAATTGACAAATTCATAAACAAAAACGAGATATACCAAATGTATGGTAACTATATTGAATGGAATAAGAATTACAAATGTTTAATACTACAGAAATTTTAACTTGTTTCAGCCTGAAATCTTCATTATGCACTGACCAGACACACTAAATACATGACTCACATCACAGACCATCGATTATAAGAATCAACTAGGTTTTTGGACATCTTTTACAAGAAAGTATGCATCTTATGACTAAGAATACGATACAAGTTCCTTAAACTTCAAAATAAATTATACCGATTATTTTTTCCTTTGATCAACGAATTTTCTGTAGAAACATTTGAGAATATTATAGACTTATAAAAATTCGAAGAAAATTATTTACGTGAAATTTGATATTTTCTTATATATATTTGTCAAAAAATTACACATTTTTTCTGGTAATTATTTGTGTTGAATTTTATCATTTTACGATAATTATATGCTTTAAATTTGATCGGATTGATGGTAATTATTTCTGAAAAAAATGCTATTCTTTATGATAAATACTTTTGTTATATTCGATTTTTTATGATAATTATACGTGCTTTATTTCAGTATTAGGATAACTATGAGTTAAAATTGGTCATTTATAAGAATTATTATTTATTTTAAAACTGATAATTGATAATGAGAATTTTCGTAGCATATTTGATCTTTTTGACAAAAATATTTGTTGATTTTTAAAAAAATGCGTTAGTTATTATTTTGATAAAGTATGATATTTTCTAATAAATATTTGTGTTTGATGATAATTGTTTCTGAAAAATTAATATCATTAATATTTGTGAAAATTCAATTTCTTTGATAATTAATTGTATTAAATTTGAATATTAAGATAATTATGCATTAAATTTGACATTTTTATGATAATTATTTGTGTTAAATCTGCTTTATCACACGATATTTACATGTCTTAAATTTTAAATATTTTATGATAATTATGTGTAAAATTTAATCTATTTTAATGATAAATATTTGTGTTGAATATGAAATTCTATGATTATTTTTTCATATTTTAATTTTATAAAATCATTTGTGTTAAATTTGATCTTTTCAATGTTAATTATTAGTGTGAAATCTACTTTGTGATGGAACTTGTCATGATAAAAATTAGTGTAGTTTTTATCCTTTTTTACATTATATTTATTAGTTTTAAATTTGATCCTTTTCATAATTCTTTGTCTTGCATTTGAACTTATTTGATGTGATAATGTCTGTTGAATTTGATAATTTCTATATGTATTTGGATTAAATTTGATGTTTATATGATAATTTTTGTATTAAAGTTGATGTTTTTATGGTAATAATTTTATAAATATTCCAACGTTTAATAAGAATAATTTGTGCTATATTTCTCTTTTTGATGATAGCTATTAGTGTTAAATATCATTTTTATGATATTGTTTTGTGTTAAACCGGTCATTCTGCCACAGATCTTTGCATAAATTTTCATGTTTTAAGGATAATTAGTTGTGGTATATCTTTTTATGATAATTATTAATAGTAAGTTTGAGCTTTTATATAATAATTTGTAGTATATTTGATATTTTATGAAATCATTTCTGATAAATTTTACCATTTTGATGATTATTATTTATTTTAAATGTAATTGTTATAATGACAATTATGTATAAAATTTTACCATTTTATGACAATTGTTTGTGTTGAATCTGCTCGTTTTTAGATAATGATTTTTGTTCCGTTGAAACCTTTTATCATAATTATTTGCTATTTTTATGATTATTATTTGTTTTATTTTTCTTTTTTTGCGAAATCATTTCGTTTAATTTAGATGTTTTCGGTTGTAATTATCTGCGTTGAATTTGATATTTTTTGAAGATAACACCGGTCAACACGATTTTTGGTGTCACGAAACAAAACACATTTTTAAACTAATTCGATGGTGCTGGTTCCGAAAATTACGTTAAATGTTCATGGATGGCTTCTGTTTTTGCTGTATTGAAATTGCTCAAATTTTAGAAAAAAGATCGATATAAGATCTTGGCTGGTCGAAACATTTAGTTAATACAGGACGTATATGACCATCAGTTTTCAGATAGGCCAAGCAGTTTATGTCAACCATTTGAAATAAAATATTTGGGCTAAATTTGTTTATTATATACATTGTTCTGTTAAGTTTGACGATTTATGATAATTTCCGTTAAATCTTGTGTTTTAATGACAATTGTGTTTGATAAATCTGTTTTATGATAATAATTTGTTAAATTTAATAATCTTGATGACAGTAATTTCAATTTTGTACATATTATGTATGTTAAATTGATCACTTTGTGATAATTGCTGTATCAAAAGTAATCTTTTGTATGATAATAATTGTGGAAATTTTTCATTGTAATTATTTGTGTTAAATTTAATATTTTTCATTATATATTTATTGTTTAAATATGATCATTTTTCATTATGAAATTTGTGCCAAATTTCATCATTTTTGTTATAGATTATCGTGTTAACTTTTATCTTTTTGTTGATAGCTGGGTTCAATTTTATTTTTTTATTTGTGTTCAATTTTATCAATAATAATTGTATTACATTTAGTATTTTTGTGAAACTCTTTTGCTAATTTTGATTAATTTATGATAAAGATTTATGTACATTTTCTCTTATTTCATGATAATTATGATAAATTCTCTTATTTATGATTTTTATATAATAGTAATGATTATTATTATTATTTTTACATTTTTTAGATGATCTTGTTGGAAAATCTCAAAAATACAATTTGTGATCATGACTTGTCTGATAAAAAAGATAATATATAAAATGAAAATTAAAAGAAATAAATTATTATTATTATTATTAATGGTAATAATAAAAATAATGATTTTTATGGTAACCTATCTAAAGGAATGGCTTTTTCTCCGTCAATAAATAATAACCTGCGTGACTTCCGAAGACAGTCTAGAGGCAATCGAAATGCAGCGTAACTATACCGTTCGGACTTCACTAATGTTTATTGAACACTAACATTTTACTCTGTATATATGTTCTAGTTATTCTAATACACTCTTTGAACACTTCTTGTTACCGTTTCTTTCTTCCTGGCCATACAGGCCACAACAACAACAACAACAATAATAATAATAATAATAATAATAATAATGCTTATTTACTGAGA
Source organism: Ascarosepion bandense (assembly GCA_037127315.1). Lineage (NCBI taxonomy): Eukaryota > Metazoa > Mollusca > Cephalopoda > Sepiida > Sepiidae > Ascarosepion > Ascarosepion bandense. The sequence goes on along the minus strand of JBBBDQ010000493.1, from coordinate 2,431,199 downwards.
ACTGATTTTAAATCCTATCATTAGTGCAGGCATCTACGCAGATGACACTACAATATACTCCCGCTCCAGTAAGAAACCTGTCGTGGCGGACAGACATAATCTCGCTGCTGACCTTGAGCGGGATCTACACTCTGTGGTGAACTGGGGCAAGAAGTGGCTTGTCAACTTCAATTCATCTAAGACCAAGCTGTTGTCTGTCAACCATTACAGGCAACCTCTTCTGCCTCCCATAAGCATGGACCAGATGATTCTCCCGGAGAGTAATACACTACGCCTCCTCGGACTTACCCTGTCCTCTGACCTCAAATTGAAGCACTATATTGAATCCATAGCAAAATCTACTGCTAAGAAGATTGGGTCACTATGTCGATCCAGGATGTTTTTTCCACCTGAATCCATCCTGCATATATACAAGTCAACCATCCGTCCGTGCATGGAGTACTGCTGCCATTTATGGTCAGGTGCCCCTGCCGTTCTCCTCAGTGTTCTTGACAAGCTCCAAAGGAGAGTCTGTAATGTGATAGGTACTGATCTGGCGACTCGTCTGCAGCCACTTTCCTATCGTCGAAATGTGGCCTCCCTCTGTCTCTTCTATAAATACTTTCATGGCTTCTGCTCGGATGAGCTTAAGTCACTGATGCCTCCTCAACAGGTGTTTACCCGTTCAACCAGACTGGCAACTGGGTCCCACCCATTCACAGTCAGGTTAGCCAAACGCAGACGACAATTCTACTCCTGCAGCTTCCTCTCTCGCACTTCCCGCCTGTGGAACTCACTCCCGTATTCTTGCTTTCCTGACGGCTACGACCTCCAGAAATTTAAAAGCAAAGTTAATACTCACCTACTAACCACTGGCCTCTAGCTCTCTCCCCTCCCCTTTCTCTCCGCCCATGTACCTGTCATTGCACCTGCTTTCTCAGCTTTCTATTGTTCCTTTCTAACTAGCTTGTACTCCTCACTCTTTTGTAATTAATCTCTTTACATTTATGTAACCCCCTGCACATCAGTGGCGTTTCTGCCTTGCTCGGGGTGAAATGATTAAAAAAAAAAAAAAAAAAAAGACAATGGAATAGGACATTTTAAAACAGTACTAAAATAAGAGATAATACGAGATTCAACTTCATCCAAATTAACAAATAAAAATTACATGCGTAAAAAGATTAATTCGACATAAAATATAATTGTTACATCTGCTACAACCGGTTGACAGACAATGTAGCATTATTGCCGACAGGATTTGCGACATTAAATTACTTTTTTAAATTCTGTTAAACAGAAATGATCATTGTGTACATATGCATACAACATAGCTTAGGTATATCAGTTAGCACGCGTTGATCTGGTTCAGTTCGGTTTATAAACAACAATATGCATATTTAATGAAGGGTTTATTTTCAGCCCAGTCAGTGGAGCTCTATATTTAAAATTTTATGTGATTTTATCAGTTACTTGTGAAATGTTTACAGAAGCTAGCTAGTATATACTGGGAAAATGAATCTATGTATGAAGACTGTATGGGTACATATCATAATGAAAGTTTATAAAATTAATTTTGTATCACTGAACAATTAAAACGTTTAATAAAATATCAGTTTAAAATAGATATATCGATCTGAACACAATTTCTGTAGCTCCATATCTATTCAAATCTAAAAGCAGTAACGATAGTACCGTAATGCATTAATCATGAGTGTGCAATTGAATCATATACGCAATCTATAATATGATGCACCTTATTTCCAAGGTTAATAGAATCCTAAATCGGATTACTGTTAACTACATGGATGTATGCATGAAGTGCAAGAAGTACAAATTTGTTCTACTAAACAATGTAATTATTATGATAAAAGCGTGACTAAAAATATAATGATTTGTTTTATTCAAAGTATGAGGTCTGATTAAAAAAGTTCTGGTAACAGTTACTATTAAAAGAAAATTACGACACATTAATTCAGCATTATATCCCCTTCGATATTATTCTCTTCTAAAGTCACACCTTTGATTTCGCGTCATTTTAATTTTTGAAATCTCACAAACTCATTTACTAAGTGAGCGAGAACGAGCTTGGCCACTTTTTCTTATGCGAGATCTGAGGAATATGGTGGTTGTTGGACATTAAAAATGTTCTGCTGGGCCAAAAATTGTTGCACCAGCCATGATCACTGATGAAATCTCTGTGGTGTGAGAAGATGAATATACTCTACACACTTTCATTCCAAGCACTTCTCTAAGCAACAAAAGAAAAAGAGTGAAAGAGAAAGAGAGAGAAAGAAAGAGAAAGAAGGGAAGAGACAGAGAGAGAAGGAAAGAGAGAGAGAGAGAGAGAGAGAGAGAGAGGGCATGAATCATTCAAGGCAAATAAATACCATGTATTTTCGCTCTGCATACTTTAGCTCCGTGAGCATAGCAAATGTTCCGATAGTTTTTCATTGGATCTCATACTTTCAATTCTAAAACTAATACTTAACTTTAACATTAGTGTTTCAGACTATTCGCATTATATATAAACTAACGCTCTTTTAAAAAACAGCTTAACTCACTAGGGTTAATACTTTCCTTGATACGGAACTACCTTAAGCATTCCATCCGTACACCAGATAACAAATGACATAGTACGAGACGCGATTAGTCAAAAACTGGCTTGTTGCGAGACCTCGTAACCACCGTGAAGTACTGACACGTCACAAGAGCTCACAATTTTTAAACTATCAACATATTTTAACGCCTCCAAAATAAATCTACTCTCTAACCGACATTCTGTTTTCCATCAGCATGGCTAATGCTAATCTTCGGGAGAGTTACTCTTTATGCTTCCCCTCAGTAACCTTTCCACGGACATAAAGTGGAAAGATTACATAGAATTATGATAGGTCTGCTGCCAAAAAGGTTGGTTCATTGTGCGGGGGTGTGCAATTTTTCTAGCATAAATATATCTTACATATTTATAAACCAATAATTTCGTCATTCTAATAATACTTCTACAATATATTTTTTGGTGTTCCTGTTATATATTTTGAGGTTCATGATAAAATCTAGATAAGAATCTGCAAAGTCAGTGGTCCTTGTGTTCAGTCACATTCCTACCACCGAAATTTAATTTCTCTGTCACTTTTCTATCAATTTCTTATACTTTAAAACCTAAATGTAGGTTAAGTACTAAAAATCTGAATCTAAATCTAAGTACCTAAAATTTACATGTAGATAAAGAACTAGATTGGCAAAAATCACATCATTTTATAGTTGGAACTGCTAGAGGCAACCGTACATTTTATACAAACCTTTTCTTTTCGCGCAATTATTTCTTGTGGAACTCTCTTCCTGCTTCTAACATTTCAGTCAACTTTGATCTGCTAAAGATAAATGCAATGTTAATTGTTACCTTATGTTGTCTTTATGTTCTTTTATTGCTGTCCTTTTCCTCCATAATATTTTTATATTGAAATAAGATAAAAAATACATTAAAACGGAAAGAAACGAAAAACAAAAAAAATCTGCTTAACGTAATAAGATGAAATAAAATTTAACAAACTCTATAAAATCTAGATAAAGTATACCAAATGAAAGAGAAATTTGAATAAGCCTATATTCAATAACATTAATACAACAATCGTAGATAGATGTGATATTACTATAACGACAGCAATTCGACATTGATTATTAAAATCTAAAATTCAGCATAAGAGTGAGCAATATTGTTTAAAGAAATTAGATGATGAAATATTTAACCATCAACTAACCCTCAAATAGCAGAGCATTTTTCTAATATCTTCGAACTCGACATAATTTTCTGATTAAAATCTCGTTTCATTTCTATACAAGAAATCCATACACCGTGGTGAAAGTTAATTGAAACAACTGATTTAGTTATACTTTTTTCAAATTACCCTCAGTTTTAGACATACTAGAGTGACAGGGTGTAATCGATTTATATTTTTTCATCCGATCAGGTCAATTACAGTGATGTGCAATAATATGAATCCATTATCAGTGTGTACGCTGAAATTTGTTTGGCCTTGAAAAATATTGCGTCATCCGTGAGTGCATCAGAATTTTATCACGCTTGGACTCTATACTCTCGTCAATGGTCATTACTCTATCGAAGCCTACGAAAACTTTCTACAATGGACATTACTCTAACGAAGCCTACGAAAACTGTAATGCTGCACGAAAACACTTGTAAGCTTTAAGAGAGATCGTGGATATTGTTGGTGTCAGCCTTTCAAATGTCATTCTTGTCATCAAGGTGAAGAAACAAACCGGATCCATTAGTGTAAAACGTAAAGGAAAATCGCGGCGGGGGAAAAAACAACGCCAAAGGACGACATATACGCAGTCAGGGAAAGTGTGAAAGGACATAGTAAGACATTATTCGTTTTGTTTCAATTAATATTAATATACATATTAATTTCAGTTCATAGCAACCCAGAAGATAGCGCTTGTTCAAGGTTTGTTAGTGCAACTTATATTTATATCTTAAGGTAAATATTTGTAAAACCGTGCACTTAAATTTATTACGTCATTTTATCTACACCATAATTAGGGTAAGATAGGCGTGATGTAAATTGTTTCCAAAATGCAGCTTTTATCTGTAGTGATATCACTACGCCAAAGATGCATCAGAATTTATAACTTGATCTGAATCTGAAATATACGATCTATGTGATTATATGAAATGAGTTTTTAATAATGAAACTATGCTCAAATTACAATAATGTTTATTCATAAAATGGATTGATTTTTCTTTACAATGGACATATATAAGTACTAAGTATTAAGTAATGTATTTTAATAAAACCCCTAACATTATCATTTTCCTTAAAAAAATGATGAAGGCTGCCATAAAAATAAAACTACATGCATACTAATCTTGCATTTAATTTTAATTGAAGACGTCCCCTCGTCAAATTCTTTCTTCTTTTAATATTGTAAATGATCAAAAACTGTTTCATAAGCCACGATCGGTGACTGAAACTCTGTGAAACGACTGCACGCCACACATTTTTATTCCAAGCCCTGCTATAAACTAAGAAAGTGAGCAAGAACGTGAGAACATTATATGCATGCTTGACAGAGTTCAAGGTCAGTCTATACTAAGCGGCTTCACTCAGCTCATTTGAGCTCTGTTAGATACAAGACCTCCTACAGAAAGTAGCTGAAGAGATTATCAATGACTACAAATAAACAGCAAGAAAACCGAATGGTTGGTTATTAGCAAAAAGAGCAGCACAAAATGCTAAATACCAGTTAAGGATACTGAAACCAAGCAAGCAGAAAAAATTAGGTACTTGGGAAGAGTTCTGATGGAAGTCTATAAGTGCGACACTGAGATCCCAAGGCGAATTGGAATGGGCAAGAACGTGTCTCAGAAGCTGAGTAGAGAATTAAAAGTCAGGAAAATTTAACTGAAAACAAAGAGAGTTGTAGATTCACTTGTGATGTCATTTCTTCATTATGGCAGTAAATGCTGGACAATATCATCAAAGATGAGAAAAAAACCTTGAAGCAACAAATGTGTTTCTAAGGTAGGATGCTGCGGATATCATGGATCGAGCATGTGAGCAATGATGAAGATTTGGAAAGGATGAAAACGAAAGGAAATTAATACATATCACGATGAAACTGCTAAAGTTCCCTGGACATGCAATGAGGAAGGATAGCTTAGAGAATCTGATACTCACAGGCCAGATAAAAGGAAGAAGAGACAGGGGAAAACAGCGTGTAACATACTTGACGGGTCTGAGCAGCTGAATAGCAGAGCGGGGGTTGCATGGTGTAACAAGAGAAAGCGTGTTAAGTACACCAGGGTAGTGAGATGTGGAGGGCCATGATAGCCTAAGTTCTAAAAGGACAAGGCACACAGAAGAAGAAAAAAAAGAAGAGGAAGAAGCATAGAAACAATCACGATAATTTTCATCTACCTCTTATATATTCGAAAATCTTTGAACGTTATGGAAAGGAATGACGCTATGGAGGACACAAAGTGATGTAATTTGGATTATTTTTAAACGAAACTGAATTATTAGAATTAGCAATAGTATTAGTGATATCTGTAATAGTAGCAGTATTCAAAAAGGAAATAGAAGTAAGAAGATAACTTTGCCCTTTTAGGTTTTTTAGGTGATACATATTTCTTTGAGGATAAGAATTTTCCCTTAGGAAAGAGGTATTTTTGAAAAATAGAAAGCATATTGTTACGTTTGTGTTTAAGATCATAAAATATATTTTTTGAGGAATATGAATTTCCTCTATTTGAAAAATCTAGAGCGCATAGTTACGTTTAGGTTTAAGGTCATAATATTCTTTCAATCAATGAGAATTTCCTTATTTGAAAAATACAGAATGTAGAGTTACTTTTAGAAATAAGGTCTTAAATATATTTTCTGGAGGAATGAGAATTTTCCTTATTTGAAAAATAGACAACGTTTACTTACATTAGTTTTAAGGTAATAATTGTCTATTTTTAAGAATGAGAATTTCTCTTATTTGAAAAAAAAAGAGCATTTAATTAGGTGTGGTTTGAGGTCATATATCAATTTACTTGAGGTGTAAGAATTTCAATGAATGAAGGAGATATTTGAAAAATGCAGAATATAGAGTTAGGCATAGGTTTAAGTGCATACATCTATTTACCTGAGAAAGAAGAATTTCCATAACGTCTAGTTACGTTCGGCTTTATCGATGCTTTTGTGAACTTTTAAAGGTGGTTATATTACCCTTCAGTTTTGGTATCGAAAGTTGGGTTGAACTCATGTATGTGTCTTTTAAAAAATACAATAGATAAGTTTCATTAATATATCATGAGAAACAACAGTTAGTTGATTTCGGTTATATATATATATATATATATATATATATATATATATATATCCTTAATGATAAGAATTTGTAACTTTAACTGAGTAGGTTCAGGTCGACATCGAAGTTTCGAGAATACGTGGGGCTATGTGAAGACACCATAACGGTGTCATTACGAAACTTTACAGTCAGCATAAACCTACTCAGTTTAAGTGACAATTTCTTTACATTAAACCTATCAATGGTCTCTCTCTCTCTCTCTCTCTCTCTCTCTCTTTCTATCTATCTATCTATCTATCTATCTATCTATCTCCATAAAAGCGTTTTACAATAAAAAAGTTGCTTGCAAAAATAACTCTAACGTTTTATCAGTAAAACTACGTGAAATAACAATATTGGCGTTTAACATCATCCCATTGCAAAACTCTCTCTCTCTCACTCTCTCTCTCTCTCTCTATATATATATATATGTGTGTGTGTGTGTGTGTGTGTGTGTGTGTGTGTGTGTTCGTGTGTTTGTTTTCGCAAAATAAAAAAGGTTTCTCATATTGGCATTCCCATATATATATATATATATATATATATATATATATATACGGATGTCTTTCTGGTGATGTCTTTCTGGTGAAAGAATATCTCGGCAAGAAAAACTTAAAACCTTTCAAAATATAAAGGGCTTTTCATCAAGAATTTGTAATAACGTGTCATTTACGCAATTAATAATAAGAAGCATAAGACTAATAAGAATAATTTCAATAATCTCCTTTATATGATATTGTGAATCAGTCAGTCAGATAAGTACCATACCTGATCGCGTAGAAGATTTTCTCAAAGTACCTTGCCATTACCTTCTACGGAAGAGAAAACCCAATCTCTTCTGCTATTCAAACAGTAGCTGGAGGGAGAAGCGACGAATCCATACTTTTCCAATAGACATTTGCGCATAACTGAATGCAACAGATTCGATTGGAATTCGAATTCCGCTCTACGATTTCTTGATCCTCACCAATATTCACTGAACCACAACGAACATCCATATAGTTAATAATTTTGTAAAATTTATAAATAAAACGCTTTCTCTATCTCTTACCAAGGACACGCAGAAATATCATACTTAACAGAAACATTATTTATAATATTAAAACTTGTCTCTTAATTGGTATGGCTTGTCCAGCTGATTGTAGCAAGGAATTCGAAAAATTAAAAAGAAAAAACCTGGAAAAATGGAAAAAATCAAAACAGGAATAGTACTAGTTAGAGTAGGTGCGCTTGGAATGATAAAAAAATGAACACAAAAATTTACTGAAAAATTTCCTGGAAATCCCAACTTCAGAGAAAAAATGCCTCTATAAGTACAGCCCACATTCTAAGAACAAATTTGACAATATAACGATAGTTATGTTATGGGAAGTAGAAAAATAAATCATGACTGGTATATATAACAACACACCACCTCCTTCAATTTTCCCGCAGACTTGGTAGATACTGTGACTGTAGAAGAAATCGAAATATGATGATAATAAAAAATAATATTAAAGATTTACTACTAATATTACTTTAACTAATGTTACTACTACTACTAATAATAATAATCATAAATTTACCTACTAATTGATATGGCTTGTCAATTGATATGATCCGAATAATAATAATAATAATAATAATAATAATAATAATAATAATAAATACTCAATGTAGCTATTCATGGTGATGTATGTCTGAAAGAAATATAGAAAATTGTACTCACAAGTACAGTTCAAACATCACGAAGAGATTTATCTCTGTAAAATGTGTTTTCAAAGAGAGCAATAAAAGTTTTGTCTTCCTAACAATATTGATTTAAAATATATTTTTGAATGGACAATAAAACCTGTTAACATTCATGAGGTTATTTATAAAAAAGAGAGGAAATACACCATTTTTAAATACAACAATAAATTCTGTAATGAGCCAAATTTCACTGTGAAAAAAAAAATATATACTAATACAAAGAATACAGCTAAACTTATGCAGAAATGAGAAATCACAATGATTAAGCAATTTGAAAAATGCAACGGGGAATAAAAACAGGCCAGTATGCAATCAGAATTCGCACAAAACACATCAGAATCTGCGGCGCGAAGGGCTAAAATAAGAAATGGTTCTATTATTATTATTATTATTATTATTATTATTACAGAAATGAGTTGGAATGTAATTTGTATTTCACGTGATTTTGTATCAGCAGTTTTTTTGTCTTCTTTACATTTAAATTGAACTATTTTTCTTTCTTTCCTCTTTCACTTACATGATTTTACTTTCCTTTTCATTGGCGATAATTCATCCGGTCTTTACTCGATATTCTAACAGTAATTCTATCAGTTTACCCATCCCCCACAAACAGATTTTTTATACACGATTTTTTATTAGGGAAAATTCTTCAATTAGATTTTCTTTTACTCGTAAATCTCACATAGTATCAACAAAAATCTTTTCCAGTTTCTTAGTAATTTCTTAAAATATATTGGTGCATCAATAATTACTTAATTTAACTGAGTGCATCGCAAAATCACATAAGAACGAAACACAGCGAAGAAGAATATGCTAAAAAAATCCTTCAGTTATGGAGAAAATTTGTGCCTAAATAATATCTTTCAGAATGTGTTTTTTTTTTCATTTTATTATATATTAAACTGTGATTTGATGTCGGTGGAAATTAATTCCCTATGAAGTTTCAGGCACGACCTGCTACACATTCTTTGTCTTCTATGTGCTATGTTCCTCCAGTAAGTAGGCGATCATGGATTTCAATGTCTCTGTATCCCTGGTTGCTCTTAGCACTCTTTCTCATGTTACTCTACCGAAACCTCGCTCTGCTATCCACCTGCTCAGGCCCTTCATATATATTATCCGATGTTTTCTCTTGTCTCTATTTCCCTCTATTTGACCTGTGGGTATCAGATTCTCCAAGCCTTCTCTTCTCATCAGTGCCCCAAGAAATTCAGCTGTCTCTTGCTGATGCTCAGTATAAATTTTCTTTTCGTTTCCATCCATTCAAAACCTCATCATTGCTCAAATACTCGATCTATGATATTAGCAGCGTTCTTCTGTCGAACGAAATTTCAGTTGCTTCCGATTTTATATTCCGATTTTATATTCATCTTTGATTTATTGTCCGGCAATGCGTTGTTGGCCATTCTAATTCACCTTCGGATCTCAGTGTCGCACAATCCGTTTTCCGTTAGAACACTTCTCAAGTACTTAAATTTTTGTACTTGCTTGATTTTAGTATTTCCAACCTGTAATTCGCATATTGTGTTTCTCTGATGATGACCATACATTCGGTTTTCTTGTAGTTTATTTGTAGTCCTTTTTTCTGACTTCCTTCATCTACATTTTTTCGGATGTCTTGTATTTTTATTTCCGTGTCAGATATCAGCACTGTATCATCTGTGTATCTTATGTTGTTCAGGTTGTAACCGCCAATGACAAATTATTGGCTAAAAGTACACACAACATATTTCATTTTCTTTATAGCATCTTGATTGCCCAAAACAACCTTCGGTACTTTCTCCTGGGTGATAATTATCGGGGATCAGCTTATTAATGAATAAGAAATTAAATGGATTCCCCATTTTATGACACGTAGAATTTTATGTCTGCTGAAAAGTTTACCAGCTCAAACCACACCGTAAATATAACATGAACAAACATCAGAATTTTTTTTTAATATCACTTCTTAATCAAACTTCTCAGTGCATTCTTATACGCAATATTTTTGGGAGAAGTTCTTTATTAATTGCTAACAAAAATAAACGGTTATCTAATTTTATTCCCTCTAGAACTTGTGTTAATGCTACAAAAGTCCTAAAATTCTTATTTTCATCACTACACTCTTCCTAAAGTCTGACCAAACATACAGCAGTTATTTTAGAAGGAATTTATTCTTGATCTAGAAAATATATATTTCAGATCCCCCTTGTAAAACCACCATTTATTTTTTTCAGTTATGGGCCGACAATGTTTCTGAAATTTTACCTGCGATAAACTTTTCATAAAACTCGCTTTCATCACTATTAAAAAAATACCCATAGCCAGTCTATAGATTTGTTTCATTCTACAAACGACAATTCGCGTTGATGCATACTAATAAATGCAAGATTTTCATATTCAGGAAATTAATGACATATTTTTGCTATGTAACCTCTTTCTTATCAGACTCCGTTTTGCCAGATAATTTCACACCTGCTAAAGCAAAATTATATGCGCTATTTGTGGAAAAATTATTTTTTCTTTCAAGGAACAGGAAGGTGGTAATGTCGTGAGTCTACAAAACAATATATGGGGGAATTATTTTCTTCTATTGATTCGATTTCATTATCGGCGTTTTAAGAACATAGTATATTTTAATATTGTCGGAAATGTTTTTAGTATTATCAAAAATTCACGATCCATAAAACTGAGCAAACATTCCAATTGCATTGTCAATAACCAAACGAAAATTCTATGTTTACTTGACACGCAAAGGTTTTATATATAGATGTTTTATTAGTGGATATTTATCATCTAGTTATGCTTTATGATTCTTAAATGCTAAAATCTTTTTTAAGTTTTTTTTCCGTGTTTTTTCAAGACGTAAGCGATCGTGTCTCTCCATATCTTCCTGTCCCTTGTAGTTCTTTATACATTTTATAATATTACTTCTCCCAGACGCTGCTCTGCCATCCATTTTATGGTCATCAAGTATGTCAACCAAATTTTCACCTGTCTCTCTTTCTCTCTACCGTCGTTTGATTATCCAAGCTTTCCTTCCTCATTAGGTGTCCCCAAAATTTCAGCTGCCTCGTCCAAACGTTTAACATAAGTATCCTTATTGTTTTCACTCTCTCCGAAACACTTTACATCAACAAATCGTGTCTTAGTTTTCAACATTTTCTTATATATATATTTTTTTGATTTTCTTTGGTTTTAATTTTTTATTGATTATAACTATTCAAAACTTACTTATAAGCATATCAAATGGTTCAAAACAAGGTTATGAGCATGTCACAATGAAACTACGGTTCCTGTTCGATTACTGATGTTACGTCTGAGCAGTACCTAGATGTTTGACCTCTTGGGAACGCCACAGACTGTTACATAGACTTGCAGGTGAGATATTTGATAATTACTAGGAAATGTTCATCAGAAAGTCGAAATAAATTTCCAGTTGGGCTTGTTATATTTACTTACACAGCAGTGTCCTTGAAAAAGCCGAAAATTAGACTCTACTTCTCTATGATATGGGTTAATTAGTAAGTCTTGTATCAATAAATCATTATTATCATAAGAAAAATTCATACAACCTACTAGTTTTTTCTGGCTTGAAATAATCTGCAAATGGTTGATAAGCCGTAGAAGATGAGTCAATCAATCGAAACATTTTCTAAGATTACTTCAAATTATGACGTTATGTGATTAAACATTAAACACCATCAGTCATAGTTCTGTAGTGTAGATATATATATATATATATATATATATATATATATATATATATGTGTGTGTTCAGTTATGATATGAGTTTAAGGACATGATAGTTAAATAAAAAAGAAGACAAGAGAAAAACTGTTTTTAACTAGCCTACGCGTTTGTCCTCTGAGGGACTTTATCAAGGCAAAGAGACAAAATGAGCTTTATTCCAAATTACGTATCTATAAACAAAGTGTTTTGGAAACTATAAAAAACGTTCACAAATCATTCAAAAAGATTAACAGAATATTTTAGTTTTAGAGCTTCTACACATGTAGTGTAATGTCTCGAAATTTTAAAATAAAAGGGAATTCAACCGTTTTCCTTGGGCTTTTTATTATGTATGTTAGTGTATTCTACACTCTGATATCAGCCAAAACCTCCGAATCCAGTACATTCATTTAATATGGTCGCATTTTTTTATATATTATTTTTATTTTGAATTTTCTTATCAGTATGTGACTCCGGTACTGAACCGCATTTCCTTGGCTGATAATGGTGTGTTGAACGCCGAAACTAAATAGCTTTTGAGTTGCCATATTCTATCATTATATTAATAATAATAATAATAATAATAATAGTACTAACAATAATAATAACTATATATCGATAAATGCTTTAAACCACTTATATATATATATATATATATATATATATATATATATATATATATATATGAGTGGTTTGAACTAACTAATACATAATATATATTAGTCGGTTTCACAGCACACAATGCAGTTAATCCCCCTCCGTCCCAAGAGGTTACCTGATGTGGAAGAATTAGGAATAGAAACATTTATAATGAGCAGAAAAAGAAAGGTGTGAGCAAGGTAACAGTAGATACAGATTTACATTATACATACTGTAAATTGATAAGATCCTGACGCCAGCCCTGTACCGCTCCTAAATTCATAAAGTCTCGGTACCATAGTGAACAAATAATCTGAACGAATATTGTGAAAGTATTTGTTAAAATAGTCACAGAGATGCAACTTTAATGCGGTGAGAAAGTAAATGAATCAGATCCACCTAATTAGAACATGGCTGATTCTTCTTTGGATATTATCAAGGAACGCAACATGAATAGCAGAGGCACCTGACTGTATATAGTAGCATATTCTATACATGGACGAATGTTAGACTTATATATACATACATACATATATATATATATATATATATATATATATAGGAAAAATTACTAAAATGTTGTAAGTTTAAAAATGTATTTTTTTGACAGTATTTATTTATTTCTATTATTATATTTGATATTTCAAACCGTCCTCGGCACTTCATCAGAAACAATATAAGATAGATTCTAGTGAGAAAAATTGTTTTACATGACAAAGTGAACAAACTTAGCAATGGATTCAGTATAGTTTTTCTTTATAATATCAGCAGAGAGAGAGAGAGAGAGAGAGAGAGAGAGACAGACAGACAGACAGTCAGACAGAGAGACAGAGAGACAGAGAGAGACAGAGACAGAGAGAATGAATATCTCTCATCTGAGTAATGGCAATGTTTAATTTTTTGGGATGTGAAAATTAACAAGCCATAAAATAATACTTTAGTTTACATTACCTATCAAATTCATATTTTTAAATTACTTTCTTTGTTATATATTACTATAAATAAATAATATTTACACATTTAATCTTTAGTTTACAACATCAAGGAATTATTCTAATAATCATTTTTATCTATTATTATTTTGGTCTCTTGTATGTTAGTCTGACAGCTTAATAATTGACATGTTTATTGCCGTTCTTAACGATGATTTCTATTCGAAGCTTCGATAAACCTCACACTCCTATTCCCACTTTCCTTACTTTCCTAACTACATGCATATTACTCTTCTTTTTTTTTCGCCCATTATCCTCAATTGTTAGCCTTTAAATTCATCGCGTAATATCAGACAAAACTAGCCTCCTAAATGCGATTCGTATAGCGCCACCGCCTCTCGTCTGTATTTGTATTGCGTGTTACGTTCGTTTACCGGCATTTCGTTTGCAATTACACACCGGAAATGCAGGGTGTGGGAAAGCTAATGCTCTGGTATTGCTAGCACATAAGATGTTCTAAAATAATAGCAGAAAAATGCAAAACAGGCATATGGTTTGTTTTGCGGAAGTTAGAGAAAAGCATGAGCGTTAAAAATATTTTAGAAAAGTAAAAAGAAAAAAATAGAGTAATTTATGCATGCCTAAACAAAAATGCAGACCAAAATAAACTCTTCAGCATTGTTGTTTTCAAAATGTACGCCATCTTAACAGGAATCAAGAGAAGAAATGTAAATAGCCCCATATAAGCATGTGATGTAAGTGAAAGCATTTCTTAAGCCAGTCAAAGTGTTAAGCTATATATTTCATGTCAAATTAACTCTTCAGTAAATATAAGTTTTTAAATCAATTTCTGAAGTGTTTTAATAAGAATGAAAAAGAGGGACCCATTTGTAGAATTATATGTGCTTGTTAATGTTGGATTAGTATTTTTTTCAATTCTTCCTCTCATTTTATCGTTTACCAGCGTAGATTTTGCATTATATATCCTTGTGCTAATTTAGTAGAAAAAAAAGGGAATAATATCTTCCTACTGTCAGTTTACCGTTTTCCAGCATAGATTTTGCATTGTACATACTTGTGCAAATTTAGTGGAAAAAAAGAATAATATATTCCTAGGATCTTCATGCTTTTCATGGTCATATAGACGTCGTCCCTGGACGTTGTTTTTATCTTCCGGTCGTATTTTTTTTTTCAATCTGGATTGATGAATCCAGTTTGTTTCTTCGGCGTGATGACATAATTGACAGTAGAAGGCTGATTCTAATTTCCACGATCGCCCTGTAAGAATTTCCGGTGTGTTCATGCAGTGTTAAAATTTTCGTACGCTTCTTTTAGCAACGTTCTATGCTGATAGTAGCTGAGGGACTATAGCGTTTAGGCGTGATAAAAATCTGGTGCAATCATGGACAACACAATATTTTTCAAGGCCAAACAAGTTTCATGATATTACCACGAAAGAAACATTTTACTGAGCGCCACTTCAAAGCATCTAATCTGAAGAAATAGTACAAATCGATTACACCCTGTCACTCCACTGGGTCTAAAACTTACTGTATGTTTAAAGAATCTGTTGTTTCATTTAATTTGCACAAGTGTGTAAGTATTCTTATAAACTCTCCTTCTTTATTCTTTTATGAGCCGTGATACTTCAGGACGTATGCAGTCATTGACTTTCGCTTACCCCTATCCCTTGTTGCTCTTAACATCTTTTTTCTTAGTATCTCTTTGAATCTGTGACTTGTCATCTACTTTCAAAGCCCATCAAGTATATATCGCTTTGCTTTTCCCTGTCTCTCTTTCTGTCTATCCGTCACGTGAATATTAGATTCTCAAAGCTGTTCTTCCACATTAAGTTTTCCAGAAAATTCAACTGCCTCTTCCAGATGTTAAGTATAAGTTTTCTTTTTGTTTGCTTCCGCTCCAAAAGTTTGTCATTGTTCACATGTTCAGTCCATGATATCCTCACTACCTTTCTGTAGAACCACATTTCTATTGCTTCCAGTTTCTCTTTCATCTTTCAGGGGATTGTCTAGCATGCTTCCATATAAAAGATAGACATCGCATAACAATCCAATACTCTTTCTTTGCTTCCAAAGAGATATTTCTGTCTCTCAGTATACTGCTTAACTTTTGAAATGCGTCCTTCAATATGCCTTATGTCACCCTTTCCATTCTCTTTTAGAAAACTTTACAATTATTTAAATTCCTGCATCTGCTTGATTTTACTATCCTCGACCGGGAGTTGGCATTTTGGTCTTCTCTTTTTGCGGATGATCATGCATTCATTTTTATTGTACTTTATGTTTAGTCTTTTCTTCTCGTTTTCCTTACCTACCTTCTGTAAAAGATACAATATTTTTCTTTCAGTGTCTGCTATCAGCACTATGCCATCTGCAAATAAACTCTTACGATCTCAAATGATAACACCTTTGCAAGAAACGCAGACGTCGGAACTAATAGGATGCGTGATTTTACTCTGATTTTCTTTTGTTTGTCCATTGATAATAAAGACACTAATGACCTGATCGTTGTACGTTCTGGTAACTTCAATCTGTTTGTCGTTGTATATATTCGACCGTAACATTACGGTCACCGGTAACAGCAACGATAAAGAGGATACGTTCTTTTGTTTTTTATTTGTTTGTTTGTTTGTTTTTGTTTTATTTTATTTATTTATTTTTGGTTGTTGTTTTTGTTTTTCATGGCTGTGATAACTGTTTTGGTCGCAACAAGAATCCGGTCTGGATGAATATTGACGTTTTCTCTTTCAATCATTTCATCCATCCCCAAAAATGCGAGACGGTCACTAGTGCGCATAGAGTTACAGTGACAGAAGAAATAAAAATGAGTACAGGATGTACTGAAGGAAGGATAAATGATCACCTGGATTCAAAAAGATAGATGTCAATTAACGTTGGATTTGAATATTTGTCCAATGTAGCTATTAGAGAAGCAATTAAATGAGTAGAAGTTCCGCAGAAGCGAACTGCAAGAAAAGAAACTATTGAAGTTAAAGTGGTGGTTACATTTAATTATTTCAACGATAAAACGGAGTAACCTTGATGCCAATCTAGAAGTACGCTTAAATTCATTTGGTCAAAAAAAAAAGCTCATTAGAAAAAAAAGACAGAGAGAAACAACGTCAGATCGAATAGAAAGGGTCTGAAGTTAGAATCAAATATATATCAGATCGTCTTTTAGATTTTACCGAAGACCTCAAGATGAATAGCAGGAGCAGATATAGTAACAGTATTGAAAGCACGGACGAATTATCTATAAATGTGCAAGATGGATTCTGACGAAAAAAGATCTCTGGCACAAATTCCAAAATGTAGATGCAGCTATAGATTCGATGAAGTCGTTCACGTCAGGTCGGCTGAGAGAGTGAGGCCAAGGAGGATCAGTGTGTTGCTGTTCAGGAGATTAGCATTAGCCATGCTCATAGCAGACATGACATTTTCTCTATGGTTGCTCAAAGAGGGCAGATTTGTTTTAGAGGCATTAACATTTAGAAGACATATACCACCTCAGTTAACCACGAATTAGAACAGCAGCGGGATTTTCTTTGTCACATTTGGCAAATCTTCTATTGAGACGGAAGTAAATTGTAGTGTCATCTGCATAAACCTCAACTTCGGAATTGATGACATAAGGAAGAATATGGGTGAAGAGCATAAACAGCTTAGAACTTAGGGGATAACCTTGAGGAACAGGCGTTTGTGTGCTTAAGTATCTGGAAACTTTCTCATTTAAAAATACATTCATTTCACAATTTGATAAGAATGATTTGATTACATAAGTTATCCAGTTATACCTTCAGCCTTGAGATGGCTTCAAAGACTAGTATGCCAAACCAAGTGTAAATCTTTTTAGTTATCTCAAGCCACAGCACGAGCTCAGCTATTTTATAAAGAGCCTGTGTAGTAGTAATGCAACAAATAGACGCACCTTAAAGAGAAAGATGGTGTGCTCTCTCCGCTACCGGCACCTTGAGGAAAAAAGCAAGAAAAAGAATCAAGTGGAACTAGTTTAATGAAGTAGGATGTGGTAATCCCGCGTAAAGTGGCGAGATTTAATACGTATAAAAGACCAAATTTGAAGTAGACAAGGAGTATGCATTTTTGTGTTTATTTTTTACCAGAGATTTTTACCGACCAACTTTAACGGTAGAGAACAAGCTATTTTGACACATATATCTGCACAAGCCGTAAACGGATCCACATGTTAAATGTTTTCAACACCACACTTCACACAACAGCTCCACGTATTCCAAACATTCGGACAATATATAATCGGGTGAGACACCATGAAATTCATGAATCGACCAAATTTCAAAGGCTTTGCCTGTCGTTTGCATGTAGTGTCTTGTTTGGACGAAATAGCTTGTTCTCTACCGTTAAAGTTGGTCGGTAACAATCTCTGCGCGTATGCAAATGTACGCTTGCCATACCGAAACACAAAAAAGTATACTCGTTGCCGACTTCAAATTTGGTATGTCGATCAAACTCTGCGCGAAAATCAGGCTGTTCTAATTCTTTTCTCGCTCTCAAGGTAAGAAATATGCATTTCGAATCCTGCATTTTGATCCTGCTCGTCGGCACTCTGTCAACATTTGTCTGCATGAAAAACGGTGCCACATTGAGTCCAAACCCCATTCGGGTAAGGAAATACCTTCGTCCACTAATTAGTACAGTTTGGTAGGGCCACAAAGATTGGAGTGCATGTACCTAAGGACGTATGCTTTCTGTGCTTCGGCACGGCAAGCGTACATTTACATACGTGCGGAGATTGTTACCGAACCCTTTTAACGTTAGAGAACAGTCTGGTATACATTTTCAGTGACAGCCGTTAACACATCATCGCTAAACCTGACTAAGTGAAAATCACACAGTTTGTCAGTGATGTGAGATGCCTAACTACTTCAACATTAGTTTGAGCCTTGAAAACCTTTTTTTGACAAGCGGTAAGAGACTAATAGGGCGATAGTTAGAGGAGTCAGAGATCCTAAAAATCTTTCCTCGGTGGTTTGCGATCAGTGTTTTAGGCTTTTTCTCAATTCAAACTTCAAAATTGCTACATACGCACTGATGCAGAGGGCAAGTAACTCTATGCCAAAGTTTGCGCTCTTTTTGCACTATATTGTTATCTGAGAAGGTTAAGTTTTATCAACGTAATTTAGCTGTATGATTCTGGAATAAACTTACCATAATATAAGTAAAAATTCTTGACTCCCTGACATCATATCAGTCAGGCATTTCACTAATACAGCAAAAACAGTTTCTTGCGGTAAAAGCTATATTTTTTTCTACTGTGTTCTTAACTAGTCTCTAAATATTAAAAAATGTAACATTTTCCCGTATTACAGACATATTTTTTGTGCTGGGGGGCGGTTAATTCTTTTTTTAAAAAAGTTTTTCAGTTTTCTTAATTTCAGAAATATAGATATATTAATTAATTAATTTATTTCTTCTTTAACTACGTTTTCGTAAATTAATGCATGATTGAAAAAATAAATTATATGTCTCAACTTCACTATTTGTTAAATTTTCTAAAGTATTAAAATAATAATTAAGAAAGATTATGTATTTTATTTATCGTTGTCTGAATATAATATAATATATATATATATATATATATATATGAATATATATATGCATATATATGTGTGTATATATACACACATATATGTATATTTAAACACACATATATATATATAAATACAGACATATATATAGATACAGATATATATATATATATCCATATATACTAACATATATATATATATATATATATATATGTATATATGAAAAATTACAAACTACTAAAAAGTGTACATTTTGTTTCAACATTTAAAAAAAGTCTCATCAGGTAGTTAACAATGATGACATGTTTTAATTTTTTCTGTTTATTTTTTTTGTTTTGTATTTGTATATTTAAATTAAACTTTGCTCAGAGAAATATTCTAATTTGAAGCAGGAATTTGAACTTTCTATTGGAATTTTGCCTCTAACGTAGCTACGGTGTATTTATGTTGGCCAATAATAGATCTTCCGATTTTACTCAGTTAAAACTTAGTAGAATTATTTTTCACTTGGATTGCATAACCATACAATCACTCACTCATGTACCTTTCGTTTCTCTTGAATAGGAGTATAGGGCCATACATTGTTTCCTGTTAGAAAGGGGTGCCCGGTTTTTTTCCTCTTAAGTCTTTAGAATTGTACTCTCACGAATGTTCTGTGTTCTATGTGTCTGATGGCGACATGTCTCCATACTGAGAGTACCGGATTGTCTGTTTTCTGATTGAAGCTTCCGACTAGGAGCACGAACTCTAGCGTACCATCTAGAAAGGCTTCACTGATCAACTGTTGCACAATATTGGGGGTTTCGCAGGCTAAGAGCCGCATGGATTGATGTCTCTGCAAGCCCTTCCGGTGAGCAACACTGAAGCCACACTATACTCAGATCTGCGCTAGTTTAGTTTCCTACATCTATCTCATCTGTTGACACTTTGCTAACACTACTAGAGGCTTCTTATTACCAAAATACCCCAAAACTTAAAAAATAAAAATCAGAGATACAAAACTTAACCAGCCAAACAAAAACAATTAGACCCCTCAACATTTCTTTCTCAAACATCAGTGATATACGTGCCAACTTTTATAATATAGAATGTTCCTTCACGAAAAGTCCCCAGACATCATAGCTCTACTATTGTAGGGAAACCAACCATTACTTTACAATTCCCTGTTCTGATTTCTCGATTAGTCGTCACTTTCCTCTCTTTAGAAAACGAGTCTATTGTTTCTATGTATGACCTAAGAGTTTATATCAGCGAAAATCTCCCGCTGGCTAGAAATATTTCTCTTGAACCTCCAGCCCATTCTTACATGTGGTTCTGTCTCTTGCCACTGAACTTAGAAACTTTTCTTTCTCTATCTAACCTTCTCCCTCTTCGTTTGAATATTCCGTGCTAGACAGTATTTCAGATAACAAGGCCATTTCTTCTCACCACGTGTTATATAGCAAGAAACAGACCAACACGGGGGTATATATAAAAATATATATTATATTTTTATTAACGACGATGGACCGTGTCGCCTAGGAACAGAGAGTTGAGGGAGCGCTTCCAGGGGCTGACGTGGGGTTCGACGTGAGTGTAGCCTCTCTCCTTAGCTCGTCTAGCTTCTTCTTCGACTTCTCGAGACTTCTGGTCTTGTCTGGCTCTCTGCCTAGACTGCCTGTCGAGCCTGACTCCTGTCGAGGCTGACTGGGACTCGACTTCTCTTCTACTGTCGACTTCTGGAGACTCTTGTTTCGAGGCCTTTATATATCTTCCAAGTTTTGCCTCGATTCGCGACGCCTACTCGACGCCTACGTAATTTCTCAGAGTCACTTCCGCATCTGTCGGAAATAGGGTCAAACAAACATCCGTTCCTTTCAATGACCGGAAACACCCACGCTTCATCGCCTTCTTCGGGTGGGGCCAGATTATTATATTACACACGTTTTGAATATATTTGTGTTCAGTGGCTAAAAACTGTGCCACTAATCCTGCTGGCATCCATACGCTGAACTTCTTAATTACTCACTCATTCCCTAAGTGGTGCATTTCCCCACGGGTTTCATGCTTGTTGAAAGTCTACCTGTGTCGTTCCTGTTTTTAAAAAATCCGTTTATTCCTTTGAACTATTTTTTATCACCTTATTAAACTCTTACCGCTTCTTGTCAGTGTGTTCGTGGCTATTATCAAATCTGAAATGGTTCATCATCTAACATCTCACAACCTATTCTCTGAAAACCAGTATGGCCTCCATTTTGCCAGGAATACCGCTGATGTGTTAATAGCCATCACCGAATATATGTACAAAGCTCTTAGTACGAAGGGCAAAGCTCGAGGTGTCGCTCTGGATATCCCGAAAGGTTTAGACCCTAGAGCTATAGTCGAAATAGCAGCGTAGACTGGGTTATCTAACTTGGTTTACCAGTCTGAAGTTAAGACTGAATTTAAAAAGAAAAAAAGAAAACAACGGAAAATCTCTCATAAAAATTTCTCAAGAAGTCATCACAAGTTACAAAATACATCTAAAATCTGGAAAGCCTGATCGTCTACGTTTTGATCAGGCATTACATTAAAAATCGATCGCAATATTTTTCTCTTAACGCCGGCATTACTGCTATTTCTGTAAAATAATCTTTCAATTTATTTTCTATACTTTCTTTATATTATAACGTATTTTGTAAATTTCATAGTAAGGCTCATATGCAGCTTTTCTATAATTTAATTAATGGGTTATTGCTGCTTAAAGGCTACTTAGTTGTTTTCATCGTTTGAGATTTTCTTCTACGGCCGTTTTCCTTCTATGGGTTTCAGTGGATATTTTGGTCTCGTGCGGATATCTATGCGGAAAATGAAATCAGTGAGTCGTGAATAAATTTCTGCTGAAAAAGGAATAAATCCGTCTATTCTTCACCCAGCAACTGATTAAATTACAATTTAAAATCGGTTCTCTAATCTTGGGTAGCAACATACGTAAGAAGAATAGCAGGATATTAAAACTTGTAAAATCTTTTTTAAACTCCCCATCTGTTGGTTATTTACCGAGACTTGTATAACTAAAAACCTTGTCTAAAAGAAAATTTTGGTGATTTCTATCTTTATTTGAAAATGACTGCAAAACTCTTTTACTTTCCATTCTATCAGCAGAAGCACTTTAATGTTTGCTGGGATTATTTCTTGGCAAATCAAATTGGCTGATTTGCAGTTTCATATGATACAATCCCGCTCTGTCTAGTCTTGAAGTCGGAACGCTATGTTCGCTTGTCCAAACTTGCATTTGTGACAAAATCAATTATTAGTTTGTAAAATTTTGCTATATTACTGTTCATTTGGCTTGTATATATTGTTTAGTTGCTTTGCTCTGTTCATTTTTCTCTATTTCTATTATTGCTTAGTGCACATTTTGTCAGTACTCTTTAGTTGACAGTTCTATCACTTATTTTTCCATTTGACCATGGTTACTCAATCCACAAATGGTGTACAAAACATTTATATTTCAAAATTAAATAGCCATAGAATTTGGGAAGCAACTAAAATGGAAAACAATTGTTTTCTTCCTCGTGAATACCTGGTACCTCACAAATAAACATGAAGATTCATAATCGCCTAATTTTTGAAGCAACACCGCATAGAAAATGATTCTTTATGGCTTTCATGATATCAGCTTGAGCGATATTTGGTCATGTGATCGATTTTTAGTTCCGTCTCTCCATGATTCTGATAATGAGGATAGTGTGATCTACGATGTACTACTTTCTACAGCGTTTTACGGATACGTCACCGTTCACTTTTCTACCTGAGTATATTTTTAAATACCTGATATAAATCTCTGCGTGTACGAAAAGAGGCAGGTAACAATATGTATAAATGCATGAAATGAAGTTGAAAAGAATCACTAAATTGTGAATTAATCAGTCAAGATTTGATCGGTACTAAATAATATACTAAATAAAGACATACATGTTTCTAATTAATTTTCAGTCGAAACATTTTCTTTAGTCTCATCTTTGTCGGAGTGAATGGTATCATTTTGATGGAGAAACTTATATTTCTTTAAGGCACCAGTGTTTACAACCATAGATTTGTTTCTTTCGAACTGTGTCTTCAATTTAATCTTTTTCTATTGAGCTTTTGTGTTTCTCTCTTTATTTTATTCTCTTTTGATTCTTTATTAACTTTTTTCTTTCATTCCTTCTTTTTTATTTTTTACGTTACTTCTTTTTTTTACTTCATTTTATTTTTTTGCATTCTTGTCTTTCTTTCTTTTGCTTCCTTTTTGATCATTCTTTCATTTTTATTACTCTTTTCTTCTGTTCGAATTTTACTTTTATCTTCCTTTTTCTTTCATTTTCATGTTTCATCCTTTATTTCATTATTTATTTAACAATTCTTTTTTACTAATGTTTTTTTTATTTCATTAATCGCTTCCTTGACATTTGTATTTGTTTATTCTTTATTTTTCTTTTTTTACGTTCTTTTTATTTGCACTTTATATTTTTCTTTCTTGCATCGTTTTTATATGATTCTTTGTTTAACATTCTTTTTATTTTCTGACGTTTCTTCAATTTTTTACTTTCTGTCGTTTTTGTTCTTCTCATTATTTCTTTCTTCTCTATATTTCTTCTCATTATTTCTTTCTTCTCTATATTTCTTCTCATTATTTCTTTCTTCTCTATATTTCTTCTCATTATTTCTTTCTTCTCTATATTTCTTCTCATTATTTCTTTCTTCTTAATATTTCTTCTCAATATTTCTTTCTTCTCAATACTTCCTTCTTAATATTTCTTCTCAATATTTCTTCTTTCTTAATATTTCTTCTCAATATTCCCTCCTTCTTAATATTTCTTCTCGATATTTCTTTCTTTTCAATATTTCTTTCTTTCTTTCCTGTTCTTCGTATTTATTTCTTTTTTGTTTTTTTTCTCGTTTTTGCATTCTCTTTCATTCTTCTTTTGTTTTCCTTTCTTTCTTCACTTCTTACTTTCGTTCTTTGTATTTTTACGTGTTGTATTCCTTGAATTCACTTCTTACTTGCTTTTTCTTTATTTCTTTATTCTTTTTCCTCTTTCATTACTGTTTTAACCGATAGCCTTTCTCGTATTTCTACGTAGACTTCTCAATTATTTCGTAGTCTAATAAAAAACACTTCTTTTTAAAAAGCTAGATTTCAACATTACCCTCGTATTTGCAAATTGATTTAAATTTGTGCAAAATCTTAATCACATTCATTAAAATTAATACATCGAAAATATTAAATCATTTTCATTTAATAACTGATTCGCACTTTTAATCAGTTAATATACCTTGTATATTATTTCTATACTATTTTATATGTAAGAAGAAGGTGTAGATATCAACACAGGTGGTCGGACACCGATCTCCAGGCAACAAGCATAACTGTCGAAGGAATTGTGTCAGATGACCATAAATATTTAGAATATAAATCACAAAAACAGGAGTCTGAGTGTGTTCTGTTTTCTGCATCATTCCGCTGTTGTCATTCTAATGTGCGTCATTGAAGTCATTGTTTCTGAGTGAATTACTTGAGAGAATTTTCCGGGAGCATTATTATGCATTATTCGAAAGATTCGTCTAGTATGCTGACTTTACGAGAAGATACCGAATTATTATAACACGCTAATAGCGTGTTACCAGTAGTTCACTTTAGAAAAACTAACGTTATAAAAGTGACCATAAAAATCTCGTTCTGAATGTTCACAAAAGAATACAGGAGGAAATTATGTATCCTTCGCGTAGAAATTAAAATATTGAGTGGAATAAAAGGACAATGAACAAACTGAAATCAATTATGTTTCAAATGTTGGCTCTTTAAAACTAGAAATAGATTCCAAAATTACTCCCCAAAATACCTGAAGTGTGTCAACGTATGGTGAATTTAAAACTTGATATCGCAAGGCTTCAGGATAGATATATTTCACAAATACATAACGTTCAACCGCCCAAGGAAAACAAAAGTCTTTCAACTTCTAGAGAAACAGTAAAAATATACGATAACCCACCTCAATACTTAATACTGCCACAGTTGTGGACGTCAGCATTTTAAAATTGATTGTTTCAAAAATGCTACCAATGTGGAAGATTAGGACATAAGAGTACTTGTTTCAAATAAAAAAATGGTAGATAAACAAAAAGTATGTCAACAAAGTAAATACATTTGGCTAAATCGACAAGCTGAAAAAATAGCAAGCTTTCGAATAAAACATCTCGAATAAAAAGTTTGTTTTTGCCACTATTAACAATATAAAAAATACAATTGGATTCTGGGTCCGAAATTACTATGATTAATTAAAAAGCTTGATGAAAACTGAGTAAACCTAGTTTATAGACTTTGAGAATAGTTGCCTATGGCATTTCAGGGAATAAATTAAATAGTTGCTTATAACTAGAAGAAATAAGATTTAAATTTGAGAAAGACGACTTCATATCAAAAGTGCATATAAAATCAAAAATATTATAGCAAATAAAAGTAATGCATTTTCAATATAGGTCATCCGTGAATTTCACGGATTAAATCTTAATGAGATGCTAAATTTGCTGTCTGAAAATAAATGAAGACAAGCAAAATGTGTTTATTTTATGCAAAGTTCGTGATTTGGTCGTGAAGTCCGCCTCTATTAAATTTTAACCTAGGCCAGAAAAAGACATTCCGTTGTCAGGATTACATCTAGGTTTTGCTGTGCCAATGAATAGAGTATATTATTAAATGGTGGTTGACATACCAAGTCAAATGCAGAAAACCATCTACCACGGAAGCAATAGATTTCTTACAAGAAATCGTTGTAAAGTTTGGCGTACCTCATTCTATTGTATCGGTCAGCAGAATACATTTCTCATTTAGTGAATTCAAGTTATTCTGCAAGTACTTACAAATACAATATATTCCAACGCGCCGTATCATGTAAGATCGAACGGATAAGCGGGAAAACTTTGTTGACATGTTCGAAGGTTTCCTTAAAAATAGTAGGAAAGATAGACGGAAGAGAAAGTGCTTCAGCAATTTCTGAGCCTCTCAGAATTACGCCAAATCCTAACACTTGTGCTGTAATATCGCAGTCATAATTGATGTCTGTCAGAAAAATTAGGTCTATGGTCAACAAAATACTACCTGAAATACCCCTGTAAATAATTACTTTAACTCGAGAGAAAAGGAAGTTTTAAGATGTACCAAAGGAGAAAAATATTTAGAAAAGATGATGTTCTAAAGATATATATATATATATATATATATATATATATATATATATATATATATATATATATCGAATGGCTTACATGATGCATGGAGCAATGTAGAAGTATAAATCTCGCCTCAACCAGTTAAGATGTTGACACGTTGATTCGGAAAGTTCCAGTCAAGAAGTCCCAATGGAAGCATTATACAATACATTCGACACACCTACACCACAAAGAATTATTGAACCACGGCGGTACGGCAAAAGAAAAAAAGAACTACGATGGAAGTTGTAAATCTAAAGCCAACACAAAGAAAATACAGACTCCAAAGGAAAGTGAGTCAGATCAAATGTTGTGGTGTTTTGTAGGAAGAAAATTTCGATACTGACACGTGTGGTCGAACACGAATCCCCAGGCAACAAGCGTAATCGTTGAAAGAATTGCCCTATTAGGAACACGTGATATAAATATTTTGTATATGAAATACTCAGATAAAAGTCTGCTGTGTTCGGTGTTGTACATCAGTTCGAACTTTAACTTTCTCAGACTCTCTTATTTCGGACAGAGAGGAACCCAGACGAGGCTCAGCCGAAGGGCAGTCTCGTCTGTGGAAAATTAGACTAAGTACTCTACCCTGCTGTGTGCAAGGTCCATGGGAAATTTTTGCCTGGGATTTATGGCTTGGATTCCCCACAATAAAAAGATCCTGTGCCACATTCAGCCTCGGTAGGAAGGCTAATAAATATCGTTCTGTGTTTTAAATCTTTCCGCTCTTGTGCATCATTGCAGAGAGTAAATTAATCGAGAGAATGATTCCAACAGCATTATAGTAGATTATTCAAAGGATTCGTTAAGTAGTTTGAGTTTACAGAAAGATACCGAAATTATTCATCGCTAAAAGAAAGTTACCAAAAGTTCCCTTCGGAATAACGTTACGAAAAACTAACGTTATAAAAATTACTTTATTCGCAATCAGCTTTTTCGCATCGATAAACGGAGCTGGAGCAGTGTGCAAAATGCCAGGTATTATATACAGTAAAAATCTGCGAGATTGATGACAGCGATGGTGAGTTTTAGTGGGAGCAGCACGAGAGACCTATTTCGAAAAATTCAATGGGAATGATCTAATCAGCCAGTTAAGTGCCATACGTGATACTTGCATCTGTTAGAGACATGACTGACTGGGAAGAAGTTTATCCCGCAGTATGTAGCCATTGCTTTCTGCAGTCGACTGGTTGCAAGGCTATAGAAAACTGTTCTGTTATTTAACTCATAACTGGAGGGAAGAGACGGATTAATACTTTTCCAATATTATTTGCACGTAAGTGAATGCATGGAATTTAACTGGAATTCGAACTCGGCTTCCGGATTTCTCGTTACGAGACGATAACCACTGCACTACAACGCACATTATTAAAAACATAGATGATTCTATAATACAAAATATTATACACTTATTAGAGGTTTATTACTTGATAAGTATATTATATGTGCCAGCATCCTATTTCAGCATTTATGAATAAAGCACATATTCTACTGTATTATCTTCTGACAAGGATCAATTTCCATTTTCTGAGTACGTGTAAGAATTGTCAGTATAATTGAATATATGTTACTACTATTTATGCGCGTGGAAATCCCATCTTCATAAAAATATATATGTGAGTATTCGAACGCAAGATTTATATGTGAGCATGGATTGATGTGTGTCTGTGGGTATATGTAAGTATACGTACAGACGCATTTGTATATACATATGTAGATGTATTGACATGTGCGTATGTGGATATAAATAATTATACGTGAATGTGTTAATATGTAGGGTCGCACGTATATACATATCCATGAGCTTGTGAGTGGGCGTATAATGTCTTTATGGACGCTATCCAAGAATGATGACCGCATCTCTAATGGTCTAGAGATCTCCAACAAAAATAACGCCAACGTCTATGTTTTTGTATTTTTTATATCTTTTTAATTGTTTTCCTTTTCATTTTAAAGAATTGCTTATTCCGGTAAAATATTTGTACCGAATGAACTAATTTAGCACATAGAAATGAATTATAATTTATAACCGATATAAATGTGTTCAGTTTTCTTTTAGAAATATATATTAATTTTTAGTTACAATTCTCTTTCCTTCTTTTATTTTTAGTTACAATTCTCTTTCCTTCTTTTGCGAACCCAGACGATGACAATTTTTTCTTTTCTTGTTTATTTGATTTTATTTTGTTTTATCTTTTTCTTTTCCTTTATTTTTCCTTATTTTCTTTTTTAATTTTAATTTATTTGAAAATCTATTTAAAAAGAAAAGTAGACTAATTTTTCTCCAGTTTCTGAAAGGATTTTTCTGTTGCTGAGGTGATGTGTTATCCCCCTTGGGGATCTTCATATCGAAATGGCCATTCAACATCATTGAATTAATCCTTTTTTAATTTATTTATATATATATATATATATATATATATATATATATATATATATATGTGTGTGTGTGTGTGTGAAAAATGTATGTATATAATTATAAATATATATATGCAATTTGTTATGTATTTTGTTTGACAATAGCAGGAGCGTGAAACCCAGGGTCACAAACTCACACTTATCTATCTATCTATCTATATATATGTGTGTGTCTGCGCGCGCACGCGTGTGTGTGTGTGTTTAAATATTCGCAAATGCAATCTCCAGAAAAAAAGAATGGGAATAAATAAATAGAAATTGACTACTAAGAATCCAATAAATCGTCTCTTACAGAGACTTGAGTTTAAGATTGTCTTGATAATAAGGAGAATGTGAAAACTTTCTCATGGTATCTTATCGTACTTAATACACTTGTTATCTATTGTTTACAATTTTAAAATTTTCCAAGGGCCTGAGTAAATGTAATTTAACATAACATTTCAGTTAAACTGGCGAATATGTAGCGTTTTGTAATTTTAAAAAATTCGAGTAACTAACATTTTTCTTTTGTTGATAGTTATGTTGTGAAAAATGTTATTCTTTCGATTTCCTTGTGACGAAACGCGTTGGCTGAAAGTGCAGTTTTCTTTTTCTTATTCACACACACACACACACACACACACACACACACACACACACACATATATATATATATATATATATATATATATATGTTTGCATGTTCTTTGTGTTCCAGTGAAGAGCTTTGTTCGAATTCTCGTTGAATCCGCTGCATTCACAAATATCCTTAAGAAAGTTATTGACCTGTCTCTTCTCACTCTAGCTATGAGTTAAGTAGCAGAACAAATTGGGTTCGACAGCCTTAACTGGCAAACATACTACTGAAGAAGTAATGCCAACCATACTCTGAGAAAATTTTCTGCCGGTTAGTGTATCATGCATGTCACTTAAGTGTGTATCACGTATGTCACTAAACGGACGGATATGTGTGTTTTCGTGTGGGTTTGTGCATACACACATTTTTATTACTGTAATCTTTCTCTTCATTGAAAATAGCGTTTATAGTAATAAAATAGAATGTCGAATTAGGATATTAATTAACAAATTATTTTTATTTACGTTCTGGTTACGAAACTGAATCTATCACGTGTAGATTAGTACAAGACCCAAGAAGTGGTGTCCATTTCTGAAAGAGGTAACTCAGACCTTGCTCTGTCAAAATAATCATCATGCCTAAAGTCGTAGTTGCCTGATTCTGCTACAAAAGCAGTTGCACTTATGGAAAAAGAGATACAGTTCCGATTCATGTCAGGAGCGCAATTTTACTTTAGTAATTCTTCTCGATTGAAGGCGATAGTTATCATTTTCATTATTTAAGAAGATAAAGAAAACAGGCATAGCAACTCACTCACGTGTTCCAATAGAAACTAAAATTTATATGTGTCCGAAAGTGCTAGGAACAATGAACATTACAGAAAAACTTTGTACCTTTTTACTCTACCAAAAGGCAAATTAAGCATTTGGAAAAATAAAAAAAATTAAAACTTTCTTTTCTGACTTTAACAAAATATGTTTAAAAGAAAGGGTGCTGACCAAATATATAATCAGGAAACAAAAGTTATATATTTTTACAAATCCATTGGTAATAATGTATTTCGCGGCTGGCTCCGCAGGTCGTCAGACCAAACAAATTCTTACAACAATGAATGTTGCAAATTTATCCAGACGAAGTCAAATGAAATAAAAAAAATAAATAAATAAATTAATAAATAAATATTAAAAAGAAGAGAAAAGAGAAAGAAAAGGAGAACAGTAGAATAAGGGAAAAGGAGTTTAACTTAAGAAATTAAATCTTAGCTTCATCAAAATCATACAACAATAAATGTTTCAAATTTATCCCGATGAAGTCAAGTTACATAGCAAAAAAAAAGAAATATTGTACATATATATATATAGATTTAATTTAAATATTTGAACATTATTTTAATCGATACTCGTATTTGAGTAGATTTTTTTTTCTGTTTTTAATCAAAGAGTATATTTATTTACAACGGCCTGATTTTTTACGATAAATTTTGTCACGAAAATGTGTGTCATTTGTCAGGACTCGAACCTGTGACCCCTAACAACATAGCGGAGACACTAATTGATCTGGTGCATTTTAGACTACTCAACAACGAATGATTCTACATCCTAATCGAAGTCAAATCAAGCCTTATATAACACAATTTTCAATTCTGCGTAAATAGCCATGACTTCTCTGAAAGTGTATCATGATCTCAACAAATATAGACATACAATGTTAAGGAAAGTCACGAAGATTATCGAAATGGTTTTAACAAGAGACATATTTAATTTATTCTTTTGAACATTATTTTTAATCGATACTACCGGCCTGATTATTTACGATAAATTTTCTTACACAAATAGATGTCATTCGGCAGTATTCGAAACTGCGATTCCTAACAGCATAGTAGAGGCTTCTTCTATGTTCTTAGACGTTGCAGGTTCTAGAATATGCTATGTTTACTTTGCTATTATAGTCCAGTAGTTATTAGATATTAATTGTTTTTAGTTCGCTTTCCTCATTATGTATCCCAGAAATCTAATTTAGCATTTTGATTTTAATTGTAAGCTTAAATATAATTCATGTTTTCCTTACAACTTTCTTGGTCCTCTTGTGTTCTCTCCACGATATTCTGTTCATTCTTCAGCAGAAACCCATTATTGGAGCTTCATGTATCTGTGAGGACTTCTCTAGCAACAACATTCTTTTTCTGTAGGACGTTTCCCGTTAGAACGCAGACGATCATGGCTCTCCACAGCACTAGTTGGGCGCAACCGATATTCATCTTGAGGTTCTCAAAAAAGTCAAAAGGAAGATCTGCAATATTATCGATCTTTTTTTTTAATCGTATCATCCCGAGCAAGGCTGTAACGCCACTGGTGTGCAGGGGGCTACGTAATAGTGAAAAGATTGGAAAGAGAAAGCCGGAAACCACATCCTAAACAGGGAACAAGGGATGAGCATCTTAACCTGTTTAATAGACGTGGGTGGAGTGTGAACCGGGCGATAGATAGATCTATCTATTCCAATTGAGATCTATCTACTCGACAAGGCAACTTATCTTCAGTCATTATCTAACCGACGTGATGTCGCTTCCCTCTGTATTTTCATGGTAACTGCTCTGACAAATAATTCCTTGGTCCTCCACCGTATGTAAACTGCGTCTAGAGATTATATGCAAGTTGTGAATTGGTATAAAGAGTTGTGTATTTAATGTTAAATGTCGTATTATGATGTTGTTTAGATTTTACTCAATATTATTAACTTAGATAATAGAGATAGAGATAACTTTTGTTTTTGGTTGGAAAAAAATTTAATAAGTTAACAAAATAGACTAATTTGACTGTCAGTAATTTATTTGCAACTATTTATTTTGATACTTTTACATTATTGTCCATTGTAAAACTAATGTAAATAATTATATCAAAAGATTTTCAAACAAATTCGTCAACTGTTTAAAAGAAAAACATAAAAAACATTTTATTTTAAAAATAAAAGATATATTAACAAAAAATAATAAGAACCTCCTAAAATTTATTGCACAAATGTTCCCTTCTTTTCAATAACTTTTAGCAGCATATTGTCAAAATCTGATGTTAGATTTGCAAATTTAGCATCTGGTAAGTTGTTTGCAGCAACGTTAATTGCCTCCCAGAGGTCACACTTGCTGTTGAATTGACTTCCATTAGAATAAATATCTCTCTTGAGCATGATCCACAGGTTATCAATGGAATTCATGTCACAGCTATTTGAAGGCCAGTCCATAAGGGAATCGTCAACGAATCCCTTAATAAACGTTGGTGCATGGCCTGGTGCGTTGCCTTGCATAAAGATCATAGATCTACGCTTGGCTAAAGACTGTTTATCAAGCCATTGAAAGAAATACTGATCTCGAAAATCACAGTAACTTTTGGAATTCATTTTAAGCCCGTCTTTCACTTTAAATGGACTCACAAGCTCATTGACAATAATCCCAGCACATATCATGTTCCCAACACCGCTCTTTTGGCCTTTAAGAAATTTTCTTGAGACATCTTGCTTGCAAACGAATTCTCGAATCTATACATCGAGCCCATCGCGTGTGATCCTTGATTTGTCTGTAAGAAGCACTTTACTAAAATCAGTTTTCATGTATTTTTTGCCCACTGCAATCTTCTTTCCTGATGATATTGTTAAAATAGGTTTCTTTATTTGATTTTCTACACTAGCAGACTTTCTTAATGCTTTACATCTTGTTTCCTTTGGCACCATAGGAGCTCCAGCAGCCTCAGATATGAACGCACTTGACGCATTTGGGTTTCTTATTAATTCTCTTTGGATATGTGATAGATCTCGTTTTGTCAATTTCATGAATTCAGCCTGGGACTTTTTTTCCCTTGGTTGAATTCCCATTTGACATATTTTCTTGATTGTTTGATGATCCCTTTTCAAATCAGTAGAAATTTGAAGCGAAGACTTACCTTTTGTTAATTTCTTTGATTACATAGTTATTTTCATTCATTGTTAGTTCTATGTTACTAGGCGTAACACTAAATTCTAGTTCTTGCAAATAATCTCTCGACACTGCAAATTGCTATAATTACTAAAAAAATACTAAATATCAATCTGAAATTGAAAATTGGGACTTAATTGCTTTCATGCTTACTCGCTATACATAATAGTACAAATTATTTTATTGGATAAAACATATCTATGAATTTTACTTAAAATATTTGACAATA
The DNA here is from genome assembly GCA_037127315.1 of Ascarosepion bandense. Classification (NCBI taxonomy): domain Eukaryota; kingdom Metazoa; phylum Mollusca; class Cephalopoda; order Sepiida; family Sepiidae; genus Ascarosepion; species Ascarosepion bandense. The sequence continues at coordinate 2,397,386 of JBBBDQ010000493.1, read as the reverse complement.
CCTGTTTTGCATATAATCTCTAGATGCAGTTTATTTACGCGTGTTAGAATCATCTTTTACCGTCCAAATATTTAAATGTAACCGCCTCTTCTACTCAAACAGATTCTTTTCTCGAACTTCCCATTTGTGAATTTTTCTTCCGTTTTCGTGCATTACTAGGAACTACAACCTCTAAAAGTTTAACTGCAATGTCAAATTCTATATTCAGTCCAATTGTCTCCAATTCATCTCTCATCCTTTCATCGACACACTTTGTAATTTATTTTTTTCTCTCACTGTAATCCCTGTGCACCAGATTGGGGCGAAATTTGTATAAAAATGACAACAACAAAACAAAAAACAAAAAACAAATAAGTCTTTTGTAACACTTAGTAAAATCACCCTTTTTCTTTCATCTCATACCTATTCTGCTATTTAAACAAGCTCGTTAGGCATGTTATATGCAGCTTTCCTTTTTCTCGTCTGCTGTCTCGTGTTCTTCATTTTTCTAATCTCTCTTTTTATCATTATATGCTCTAGAAATTAAGCTGTCTCTTTGTAATATTACGTATAAATGTCCTTTTCGTTCCCATTTTTTCTAAAATATATTCTTTGCTCAGAAATTAAATCCATGATATTTTCAAATTCCTTTTGTATTAGAACATCCCTGTTGTTTCAGGTCACTTCCTCATCTGTCAATAGCATTTACTTTTGTATCATTAGACCGATATTACAAAACAGTTCAGTATTCTTTTCCTTGTTTCTAACCAAATGTTCTTGTTTCATAATACTTTGCTGAGATTTTCGAAAGCAAATGCATATTTCAAATTATCAGAGATTAAATATCAATTAAATATTCAATAATATTTTTTTCAAAAATGTTTTGTTTTGTTTTTAGTCATATTTTCCTATATCTTAATAGGTTGGTTCAAATGAGGAAGACATCTTTCGCTCTTCCTCTTTTCGCATTCGTTTATCTGGCTCATTTTTTGTCGTCTTTTACAAAACTCCTCATGATTTTTACCTCACAATAAGGAGCTCTTTATTGCTACCGATTATGCATTTTTAGTTTTTGAGTTAGCCGATAATTTTCGCTTATCTTTACTACCTATAATAAGAAACACACACACACACACACACACACAAACATATATATATATATATATGCAAGATTAAGTAAATTGCAAACATTGTGTCTGCTTATATTTATTTCGTCCATTTCTAGACATCTACAACAACATTCTACATTCACAATATAAAAAATAATGATCCATAACACAAATATTCTACACCAAGAAAACAACAAATCAAACTACAGATTTTCGAGTTAATATTCATTAAAATACTGAAACAGTCAATTAAAAGAGTCAGCTATGAATACTGTAGAAATATTTTAAAATGTTTAAAGAAATAACAGTTTTTCATGATTTAACACGTGCATGACCATGACATTACAACATAGATAATTTTCACGTTCGAATGAACACTAAGCAGTTTGTCAACCGTTATATTTGAAGCATAAAGAAAATTTACAGTAATATTTTAGCAACACAGTTTTGCTGTTCATTTAGGTTACCGCAACGCACTCCCCTGAAGATGATCTCGGAAAGAGATTGAAAGTATTTGGAAACATTGAGAAATGAATAATAAAATCATGTGCAAACGCTCAGCTCATTTCTTACATCTTACATCAAGATATCCTCCGCAAGTATGAACGGATTTTATTAAAAATATGCAGACACTATATTTTCAATTTAGTTAATCTGACATGTCTAAAAGAAATTTTGCTGCCTAAATACACAAATATATATAACCCACACCTACAATGTTTTAAATTAATGTTTTGTACGTTGTAAGAATTCTTTCTTCACTAGGATATATATATATATATATATATATATATATATATATATATATATATATATATACAATTAAATTTGGTATACAGTTAAAAATTAAAAATACATGGCAACACGGAAGTTTCTATATTTCGACATTTCTATCTCGTCATCAGGCAATGTTAGATGTTAGTTGTGAAAATGATTTTCATTTTATATAATTATATTATGGCCTACAATATTTATTGAATTGAGTAATCTTTTAAAAAAGTAAATGCAAGAGAACTCAAAATCGTAAAACCTTGGGTCCTCATTACCTATATATTGAATTAATCTAATAGTCATTCGGTAAAAATATTAGACTTATCCTGTGTTTGAAGATAAGCTATATCTAGCCCTGAGCATTTGGTTTTGAGGATGATGTAACCTCTTCTAAATTTATGTGCTTCCCTCGTCTCATGAACCGGGTTAATAGCCTTCTCTGGGTCCCAGCTATGCCCAAATAGCGAACAACCAAATTGGACGAAAAATGTAATTATAGATTTAAAAAAAGAAATTAATTGCCAGTAAGACATTTCTGTAACAGAAAGAAATTTTACCAGTAATAGATATTTGTAAAAGAATTCAATACTAAACTTAGCAAGGAAATGAAATTTCAGCATTAAAAGAAATATAAGGAGTTTACACGCTGTTAAACAAACAAAGAATTAAAAGAGAAAAAAAATTCTGGAAAGGAATCTGTAGTGAAGCGTTGTGGTAAAGTATGAAAAATATCTATCAATTATTCTTTTGATATTTTGAACACGACAAACATTCAAAATATCACGCATCATTAATCAGCTGACATTTGCAGCAATTAATTCTTCTGCATTTATCATTCTTCATATTGCTTGGGGGAATAAATTCATTAATTATTACATGGGCCTCACTGAGTTTTCAAAAAGTAGCTCTATTATTCTCCTCATCTTGCAATACTGAGCCTTTTAGCGTTTTCAAAAATTATTAAAATCCTGTTTATACGAACTGTGTTTGAGTGCATATATACAGGGGGCAATGTTTAAATTGTCTTCTAAATTGCACAAAAATGAAAATAACGCTGACATCTAACTATAAGAGATATATTTCCCAAGATGACGCAAAAATATCTTGAAAATGTATTCCTATTATGCAGCCATGCTATGGTGGCCACATCTAACAAGACAAAGTACCATGCCACAAATAACAATATAAGGGCAGATTGAATCTGTAGGGACCAATCTCGGGGCGTCAGACTTAACCCAGTAGCTTACATCAAGTGTCTTGAGGAAGTAGTACAGCCTTGAGTCAAGGTGGCTGATATAAGACCCTATATTTGGCAACATAACTCTGCACATAGCACACAAGCAGCAGAACACAATCATCACTGTCAGAAAATCTATGCGACCACATCAACCCTTATATCTACCCAGACAGCAAACATATGAGAGAGAGAGAAAGAGAGAGAAAGAGAGACTGAGACCGAGACCAAAAACACACTTTGTAACACGAAAGACAGCCCAAAAAAGAGGTTGTGGTTGAAAGCAATGGTGTCTGTATTAAAGTAATTCCTTTTTACCATTTCAGATTTATTTTGTTTAATATTGTTAAATACCTCTTTTAATTTTTTCCCGTAATTTACACGGGCATTTAACCATCGCACTACATATATATTTATATATATATATATATATATATATATATACACACACACACACACACACACACACACATATATATATATATATATATATATATATATATAATCAACAAATCATAATTACATTACATATTCATTAATAATAACAGTCTTTATTACACAAATTACAACCTTTTTCTAACGATTTTCCAGACTGGAATGAAAATATAATTTAAAAATTAAAAAATGAGCTACGGCAATTGAACCTTTACATTTAACATTTGTTGGCTCTTTCTTCTGAAGTCACGACGTCAACCATTCTTTTCTTGTAATTTTAAGAATTTTCCGGTAGTAGTGAGTCAAGATTTTTTGTTCGTTTTCTTGACAAAATTCAGTTTTATTGACAAAATTCTTACAATTGTTCGAAATTACCTAGGTTTGTATCATTTATGTATTTCTTTTCATTGAACTACAGACTTTCAATGGAAAGAAATGTGTTTACGAGATTTTAACCATGACAATTTGTTTTTTTTAAGCCATTTCTCTTTCGAAGGATGTGCCTTGTGGTACAGTGGATATCTGCTCGGAACGACAAGCCAGGAAGCCGAGTTCGAATTCCAGTTGAATCCATTGTATTCACTTACGTGCAAATACCCTTGGGAAAGGTTTTAATACGTCTCTTCCTTCCAGTTATGGGTTAAATAGCAGGACAGATTGGGTTCTATAGCCTGGGTTGGCAACCAGTCTACCGCAGAAATCAATGGCAACCTACTGCGGGATAATCTTCTGCCCAGTCAGTCATGTCTCTTTCGAGACATGATCGCCTAAGCGTGTATCACGTATGGCACTTGACTGACTCTTTCGAAACGAGAAAAAGACATGTTCAGAATTTTCTAGTAACTTTCAGAGTCTATTGTGGCGTCAACACGTTCTATGTTACCGTTTAGAGCTGCAAAAATGCTTCCCCAATCATAATGTCTTTTAATTGCTGGTACCGAATCCTTCTCTTCAAAAGCTTTATCAGAATCTTGCTAAACATATCGCCTGTTGTTTAAAAAATATATAATTTGGTCTCATACAATAAAACCTATTGCAAGAATGTTTAATGCTAATTAATATCAGTTGAGTTTGTTTTTAGCGGACAGTCACTTTTTGATTGCGATGTCCTCATATTAGTTGCTTTTCATTTATAAATAATTTACCGACACGTTCATTCTAAATTGATATGATAGTTTTTTTTAAATTTATTCTCTTACTATAGGCTTCAAATATGTTATTTTAAACATTCCAGTAAGTAATTTTTATATATACAATGAGTTATGTTTTTTCGCTGCAGTATACACAAATAACCAAATGACTTTGATGTTGATTTTCACACGTGTACAATTATTTGAGCTGTTACCCACTTTAAACAAAAATACAGAATGAAAAATATGTTTTCACTTACTTTTGCACATCTGAATTTTTATTGTTCAATTAATATATTTATAATAGCTTTATAAAAAAGTTTGAAATTAGTCGTAAATATTTTAATAATTTTTTCCCAATGAATATATAGTTGAGTAATGAGTGGTGATTATCGAGAAAAAGAGATAATTCATTCTAATGTTTTCTTAACTTACTTTTGCATAGTACTGAATATATATATACATATATAATTATAAATTAAAAATACACTGAGACAAGGAAATTTCTGTTTCCAGATTTCTGCTTCGTCGTCAGGCAATGATAGACGTTAGTTGTGAAAACTTACTAACCTCTAACCTTGACTGACGAAGAGATAAACATCTCGAAACATAGAAATTTAATTGTCGCAATGTATTTTTGATTTGAAAATATATGATTATGATTATTTCATGCTCTACAATATTTATTGTATTGAGCATATTTTATAAAAATATAAATGCCAGATAACTCAAAATCGAAATACTTGGGTCCCCTATACCGACACACACACACACACACACACACACACACACACACACACACACACACACACACACACACATATATATATATATATATTGATAAATGGAAACTAATATTTTTGTAAACAAGCCTTCTCTGTCTCTCCTATGCACTCACAAAATATTTTAATAAATGAATTTTTTTCGTACTGAGTTTGATGCCTCTGTTTTTATAATCATATCGCCCCAAGCAAGGCATTTTATTTCCACTGTTTTGCAGGGGGTTACATAGGAGGAAAGTTATGAGAAAGAGTAACAGGCTATAGGGTGTGTCAGGAGATTGGTAAGAGAAGGATGAGAATACTGATGATGGTGGAGTGGGAGGAGAAAAGAGCAAGAGAGAAAGAATGCAGGCTAGTGAAATAGGAGGTGACTTTACATTTAAATTCTTAGAGACTATTATTTTGGGAAAGCAAGTAAATGCAAGGGAATTTCACAGGCGGAAAGTGTGAGAAAAAACTGATGGAGTAGAATTTGCGTTTACAATTTATTGGTTTTACAATAAGAGGCTGAGACCTAGTTGCTAATTTTGTGGCTCGAGTAAATGTATATATAGAGGTCACTATTGAGCTAAGTTAATCGGAGCAGAAGCCGTGAAAATATTTGAAGAAGAGACACAGGTAAGCCACATTGCGCCGGTGAAAAGCGACTGTATATAAACTGCCAATTCGGGATCTTTCACATTACAGATTCTTGGTTGGATTTTGTCAAGGACACTTAGGTTGATAGCAGGAGCACCTAACCCGTATTCAATGCACGGGCGGATGGTAGATTTATATATGTGCAGGATTGTTTCAGGCGGAAATAAAACTACCTAAGCCTACACAGAGAACCGAATTTCTTAGCGGTGGATTTAGCTATGAATTCTATATACTCTTTCCAACTGATATCCGTTTCCCTAATAATCATTACCACTATTTTTTGTATGTTTGTGATGTCATTCTAAAAACTCTCTTTCAATATTTATGTCCAAGTTGTTATTCTTAAACCATATAACTTTTTTAGTTTGGTCTGCTGCTCATCCAAGAATCAAATCCGCTCTTTCCACAACATAAGAAATGTGTTTGTAGATCCAGTGATTGTGGAAGACACTATAACACAGAAAACCACTTGCAGTATTGTATGAGCCAGTCTGTCAATATGTTTCAGTTTAGGCATTGTATTTTGTATTGATAGACGTGGTCACAATACACTGGATGCATCATAATTATGAATTGATGCATTTCTTTAGCTGTGTCATTTAAATTATCTTGTATTGGTACTAATGTCCTAATGTATGTCATGAATATATAACCCAAACCATAATAATATAACTACTATCCCGAACAATTGATCAAAACTGTTGTTTAATTACTTTTATTTATCTGTCTATACTTATAATATGTTGTGGCATTTAAATTATTTACATTGATCGGACTGTTGTTTTAATTTTTATTGCCATGTTTAGGACCATTCAGCCATTGTAGGCCTCGGGCTAGTGATCGAAATAAAAGGTTCGGTTAGAAAATTCTAGCATCTGAAGAAAGACGGATCGTACATCAGCCGAAACATCGTGAACGGTACAATAAATATGAGAACAAAAGTCCTGACAATGTAAATAATGTCACTAGTTTTATGCTGTTTACCTAACATTCTAGCCTTATTATCTGAATGCTACAGCAGAAATTGTGACTTATTAGACCTGCAAGAATGTTCGAATCTTCTGTTTCCCAATTTAATTATTCCCAGCAAGTTGTAGCACCAGTTTATTACCTGATAGGGGCACCAATCTGCGTGTTGCTTTGAGATATACACTAACCAGTCATTTTATTAAATATATACTTTCCAAATAATGAATTGGGCACACTTTTGCCTTTAAAATCACATCAATTCGTTTTTGCATCGGTTCTATGATGTTCTAAAAGTACACTTTCAACATTTATATCCGAACGCTTACTATAATATTCCACAATGCCTCAATCTTGGTTAGAAGCACAACCAGGATTCATTTAAATCTCTCTTTCCAACGCATCCAAAATGTGTTCTATGATAAAGTGATTGAGTAGGTCACACTAACGTAGAAAACCCCGTGCCCTGTTCCCTGAACTAATCCCCCATGACATCTAATTCGTGATATGGTGACTAGTATTGCTGAAAGTGGTCACTAGTAGATCTATATACTTAGTCATCTTTTAGGTAGGTGGTAATATATTTTTTTAAATTAATACAGGAATTTTAAAACTTCATTCAGATGTTAATTGCCGTTTATTGTCGAGTATAGTGCAATAAGAATGTGAGTGTGTGTGAGAGAGAGAATTCCAGTTTTTTGTCTATCATCATATAGAATTCGCATCGATCATTTATTCAAGCATTCGTGGCAAATATTCAAATAGATAGTGTTAAGTATCTTCTTCATTAAAACCAAGTGACTTGATTTGCAGCATATTTATAAAAGTCTGCTAATATATCAAATATTTTTATGCTTTTTAATAAAAATATTCAAATATTAGAAAAACAATGAAAATCTGAAATAATTATTATAATTTTTCTCTTTTTTCTCTTTCCCTCTCTCTCTCTCTCTTTCTCTCTCTCTCTCTCTCTCTCTATATATATATATATATATATATATATATATATCTTCTATGTTCAGTATCTCTTTAGGACGTAGGCGATTTTGACATCCGACATCTCCCTATACCTTGTAGCTCTTGTCACCATTTGCAAACCTTGCTCTACTATATATTTATTCAAGTCCATTAAGCACGTCAGTTACCGCTTTCCTCTGTTTATCTTTTCCTCGATCTGTTTTGTGAGTATCACATTCTCCAAACATTCCTTCCTCATTACATATCTCATAAAATTCGGCTCTCTTTTCCGGGTGTTAAGTATAAGTTTCCTTTTCGTTTCCATCCACTTTAACGCAAATAATATCAAAGCTAATGGACATTTTATGTCTATTAATTTTACTGATCATCTTTTCAAAATTATCTTGGTAAGCTAAGCTGCTGTGTTCATGAAAGCATCTTGATATGAATCTGTTCCCGTATATAAAAAAGGTGGTTGAAAATATCGATTTTACATTTTGTACGCATACAACGTAAGGAGAATTCGAGTGTCATGGCGTTTTCCATCCCTAGAATTCGGAACTGGTAGAACTAAAAAAAGAACTTCATTTTAACATTTACTATAGAAATATGTGTAGAAAACTACAAGACTGTAAATTTATGTAGATCGGAAAATGTTGCATAGTTGTATGTAAGTTGTGCTTAATTTTTCAGTATTCTCTAAGCTAATATGACATACGATTACAAATTTTCATTGTGCTTTCTTTCTTGTAAACAGTTTTGGCAATATCCGATAGTTAATCTACTTAGATTTTCGTTACAAATTTGGTAATCACTAAGTCACGCAGAGTGTCTCGATATGGGGTAATGTTTAGTGAGATATTTGGCTATTAGAAGTGAATTCTCTCATTGGGTGGCCTATACTTGTAACTTTGCCTTAAATTAAGCACATCGTAGTGAATAAAAATGCCTCTCTATGAAATACATATACAGGAAAAGAAAATGTGTGTATTTTGATGTATTTTCTGATTTGTATTTTTAATGGGAATCCATCGATTTACCAATGATTGCTTTACGACACAAATCCTGTTTATTTATTTTTATTTGCTATAGTTAATAACCTTTCTGCAGGTATAGTTGAACTGACGAACTGAAAATGTTATGTCGAAAGATGTTAGCGTAGTGTTTAACACAGTGAAAAGTTATGTCGACAACAGAGGGTTCGAATTCCCCCAGAGACCACTGCGCCTACCCTTGGAAATATATGAAACTTTCTCTTAAATCATCACACAACTATGGGTTGTGTGATGATTTAAGAGCTATCTGGCTTTAGTTGGATAGGAAATTAAGAATTAAAAGCAACCCTCTTCTTCACTTTTACAAAAATTCACAATGACGTGTGAAAACCAGGTTTTGCCAAATAGAAAAAAGATTGACCATGAGCTTAAACAAAAACGTCGACAGATGAGGGTTGCTTTTAATTCTTAATTTCCTACCCACCGCAAATACAGCTGTTAATCTATTCTCCATTCAGTGTTTATCCGCTTAACCGCAACAACACTAAAAATTTGATATCCCTGAGTTTGTTCCTATCTGTCTATTAGTGAATATAGCACAGGGAGGTCCTTATAGAAACTAACCAATTTTTATTTATTTATGTTACAATAAGAAGGCTTTATGTGATTTTATAACAGTTATTTTCTTGTCTGGATATGCTTTGCGATTTTGATAGTCACGTGCTTTATAATGATACACCGACTTCTCTTATGAACACATAAACAATGTAATTATTTCTAGCCTTGATTTAGAGATATATAATCAGACTGCATTTTCAGAGTAGATGTCGTACACATTTTCGCGAAAGTGTTCAATTTATAAAATAGGAAATCAAAAATAATTACAGTTATTAACTTTTTTTTCGAATATTATAAAAGATTGTATTTTCCAAATTCACAATATATCTTCTTTGATAATGAGACTGGGGTATAGATTATCTTCCCTTATACGCCTTCTGCATTTAATTAAGTCTAGCTCGGACAGATTCCATTCTAAGTTGAATAAAATTTCAGATAAGTTTTATTATCTGAAATAGTTCGTGATTTTCGCTTCAGTTTATTCAATTTAGAATAAAAATAGAACATGCACGAGGCCACAAAGGTTTCACGTCGTTCCTGACCTTACCACAAAAGGGATAAACTATTTTCTAAAGATCATTTAAAAATGTTATCAGTTGAAATATTTGTATTCTGAATTATTTATTAAAACATTTTCTTTTCTTTTTTAACAATTTTAACTACTGTTTTATTTTATTTATTTTTTGATTTTTTGCAAATCTTAATCTAATAAAATGTCCCAGATCCCCTCAATGTAAAGAGTTATTGAAAACGGTAGCATGAATGTAAAAGTAGACAGTAAAAACTGCAGCGTATGAGAATATCGAATAAATATAACGGTTAACCCTAAAGTTTTAAAAAGTTAAGATTGCGGTGAACAGGAAAACAGACTCTCCGGAATCTGTTTTCCAAGTGGAGGATTTTGGAATGCAGTTATCAAATATAACTTTCTTCTTACTAATGGAATACTAACAAATACGTGTGGTTCACCCAGTGTAAGAGGCATGGTGGTATTGAGTATGAAAGTCAGAACTAATGTAACCTAATGAGTGAATCTCGTCGGATCATTTGCCATATAAAAAGCGATAAAGACTCTAGGTGTTAGAATTAGGCCGGAGAAGAGATCAGCTGCCTGTCTTTACTCATATACACTTCCGAAGAGGCATCTCTATGCCGCTGTGTCATGTGAATAAATATTTATAATGTCCTGTCAACTAAACTCAGTCATTCCGGTTATGATGCAGATTATATGAGAAACACAAATCAGACGAAATATATTTCAAAAAGACCGATCCAATGATTAGTGTATCGGACATTCTGCATATTCCTTACCTACTTCATTATTAGTGTCCACACTAGAAAACAGAAATGAATCTGTAAACTTTAAGCGTGAAAAATGACACTAGTTATGGAGAAGAGAGGGCAACTGTATATTACAACAGACATAAAACTCTGATTTCTCCACTTCAAAGGGAATTAATCATAACACTGTCTGTATGCCAATTTCGAAGTGTTAAATAATAATAAAGGAACGTTTATGGAAGTATCTGAAGTATGTTTGCCTATCTTTATGAGATTCCAATTATTTACACTATTTACATTGTTTGCACTGCTGTCCTCAGTTTTGTTGCTATATTCACGACATTTTGGCCGTTGTACACTCTGGCATTCTTTAACTAATTGAAATTTTGAACTGAAATGTTCTAGTTCCACGAGTCATGCCTCTTCCAGAAATCTCATTTGAGTTAAAAGAAGATAACTAACACTAAGATATCTGAATGAAACATGGTCCGTGGAATTACAGTGGGACACTAGTTAAATCTTGAACTCAGTATTCACAGGTATTTGATACGGCGAGAAAAACTTGCTAAATATTGCTTCATGTCGAAAACCTTGACATGAATTTTTAAGCTTGAGACCAAATTCCTAAGAAGACTGAGAGTATGGAGGATCGAACACGCTACTCATACATTAACTGATTATGCTGGACAACACGTCGAAGTACTCTAGCCATTTTGTAGCTTAGCTGTGGTACAATACCGAAAGTATGGAACACACAGTGAAGATCGAATTGACTACTCAGCAATAATTGCGCTAGCGAGACAAATTTTTAATCATTAAACTTCGTCAGAGAGCTGTAGTTCGTTTTATGTTAATATTATTAGGAGTTATAATAAAAGTAGTAAAAATAATAATAGTAGTAGTAGTAGTAGTAGCCGTAGTGGTATGTAGACAGGTGAGTAGTTTAGCGTCTAGCGGCTTGAAAGCAGAAATATACAGGACCTTTTCGAAATCTAGCAGGTTTTCACTGCATTCGGTCTGTTAAGTGCCATACTTGATACACGTTTCGGATACCATGTCTCGAAAGATACCTGACTGACTGGGCAGAAGATTATCACGCAGTCTGGTAGGAGTGCGTTTCTTCTATCTAGCTATTAGTTAAGTATCATGGCAGACTAGGTTCTCTCTCCATCAATGTGTGTCAACCAGTCTAATAGGTGATTTTCTAAGCACAACTTAAATGTGGCATAAGGCCAAAAGTATGAGGCCCCCATTGAGGATCGAACTCGCTACTCAGTCATAATTATTTTAGTGAGGCAAGGTTTCTAACGATTACACTACGTCAAGATACCCAAACGATTTTCTAAGCAAACTTTATATGTGCTACAAGGCTGAACTTATGAAACACCTGGTGAAGATCGAACTCACAACTTGGTCATAACTGTTCTAGCGAGGCGAGCTTGCTAAATATCATGCCACACTGATTATATTATACCAAACTAGACTAAGATGAGGCGGACTCTGAAATCAAAATATCCCACACTTGACGTCTGTCACTGGCACAGTTTTTACTAAAGAGCCATTAAATTTGTTGAAGAATTCAACAATACATGTGCCGTGGTTTCGTACATTTGAAGATCTTGACGGATGTATAATAAAAATTATTATTACTACTACTAAAAAGTTTTTCTTTCTGATTCCGAACGCAAGACCTAAGATTAGAAATGCGATTATCCCATTAGAACATGTCCATTTTGGAACCGTGGAATTGCACTCAGTGTAAAATTTGGGAATTTACATGAAAAAAGCCACAAAATATGTTTCTGAGGAGACCAGTTTAAAGGTTAAGTTTAGGTACAAAATTGTCGCGTTGCAATTTCATTCCGTCGATTAGTGAAAGTCTTATAGCACAGCCTTAGAAAATGTATATTTTACTAACGCCTTATAAATTGTATATGGATAAAATGAGTGGAACAAGAACCTTTTTATTAATTCATTGTGCTATGAAATAAGACATTCATTTACTTCAAATAGAAATTATACCGAACAATTTGTCTATATTCAATATAAAATCGTATACACTGCAGTATTTTTGGGTGTAATTTTCAAAAAACAATGCAAATTTAACACTATTTGTCTCATGTGACAATCAGTTATATACATTTTTTTCTAATTTTTATTTTTATTAATTTTAATCGAACAAATGATCTAAGAAATATTATTCGTTGAATAGCTTTTTTGTTAAACAGTTTTTATTCATAGAATAAAGTAAAAAATAGATATTTTGCTGGTGGTGATTAATAATTAAAATTCTGTTTTAAACATATATGTTTTGCATTCAGTGTATTTAATACAATAATATCAACAGTAATTAATTTGATTTATTATTGAAATATTAGGAAAAAGCCTGCGGAAATTACGTATTTCTGTATATTTGTCAGAAGAATTTTAAAAACAAATACTCAAAAATTGGTAGAAGCTACGAGACTAGGTTTGCTGTCTATACTAAGTAAATCATCGAGTACCATTTTAATTTTCTAAACAAATGAAAAATCAACATTCTTATTAGATATTCCCCTTTCGATATATGAAGAAAAAATTAATCTGCAAACATATTCACATTTTCGAAAGATAAACCACTTCGTTGGTTGTGAGATTTTTTATTAATTTAAAGGATGCCATGGATCCCATCATTGAGTCGATCAGAACTTTTTCGAGACAAACAGAGGGCGCTAACAGCAACTGGAATCATTTATGTTTTCATATGCTACGGTAGTGGAAATTTTAAACTCAAGATATGTGTATTTTGATAGTTTAATTTTTTTATCTTAAAAGCTACATTACAGGAACTGACATGTCAATAAAAAATCATATTCTGTTTTTGTTAGTCTTTGAACTCTAAGCGATTAGTTATGATTGTTTTCTTCGTGTGGATTTTCAAGTCACATTAAATCGTTACACTTCCTATGATTGTAACTACGATTTCCATAGTTTTTATACCAATTTCAAATAGTATTATTCACATAAGAGTTGCTGATTTTACATTGCAAATATTGTTCCATCTTGTCATATTTTAATTTTATCTCATTTTTCATTATATTTCGGTTTCTGCTATGGTCGCACGATCTACCAAGTCTGCAGGAAAACCTAAGGCAGGTCGCGTTGTGTTGTTATGACTCCATTTCATGTTTTGTTCTCCTCTAACATCCATAGCGTTACATAGACAAAATTCTCTTAGTGTGTGGGCTGTACTTAACAAGACAATTTTTTGTATATCTCTTAAGCTGGGGTTTCCAAGGATTTTTCAAGGTGTTGTTTTCTTCTATTTTTATCATTCCAAGTGCACCTACTATTACTGGCACGATTCTTGTTTTCAATTTCCACATTTTTTCTATTTCAATTTCCAGGCCTTTATATTTTTAGTGCTTTTCGAATTCCTTGGTTGTTATGTTACAATCCGCTGGACAAGCCATATCAATTATTAGGCAAGATTTTCTTTCTGGTTTTTAACAATAATGTCCGGCGTATTTGCTTCAATTTTTCTGTTTGTGTAGATGGTGTAATCTCATAGAATGGTGACATTTTCTATTTTTGTAACCGGAGCCGGGTGAAGGTCATACCAGTGTTTGGGTACATATTTTCTTAGTGTTTGCATATTGTTTAATGTAAATATTACCCCAATTTATCGTGACGATTTTTATACTCACTTGGGGCAGTTATAGAACATCCTGAGATTAGATGGTCTATTTATTCTTGGTATTTATCACAGGACCTGCACTTTGGATCTTCATTATTATGTATAATATTTGCCTGAAAATTCTTAGTGAAAAGAATAAAGCCTTCAGTCTCAGACTTTAATCCATATGCACGTAACCATCTTTGAGTATTAACTTTATCAACATTGAATTTATTGTTACGTACTGGATATTGGCCATGCAGAGGTTTTTCCTGCCAGCGTTGTTACATCTGTTCATGAGCTTTATCCTTGACTTTCATTTACATATTTTTTGGCCGCGATAGTTGGTTTTTGGCTTCTGTTTTGCTTTTCTACATAATCTACTAAATGTAAATCTTGTTTGTGATTACTATCTTCTTTTATTATTGAACATCTTTTTCTGTTTCATTGTTGTTTCTATGTATGTTAGTAAGCCAATAGTTGTTGTCTTGTGTGACAATTCTAGCTTAATAAGATCTCTTCCACCTTCATTACGGTGTATGTATAGACGGTCTACATCAGCCTATGGATGTTGCATCTTATGTTTTGAAAGAAGCTTTCTTGTTTTAGAATCCATTCACCTGATGTCGTTTAGAATCTAGTTCAAGATGCTGAAACTATATTGGACCACTGGGATGACAAGGCTATTAATGGCCATAATTCTTTTCTGAAAATTCAATTCAGTTTTTAATATCAGTCGTAGACTTCTATGGTACTCTTTAGGCACTATTTCTTTCTGGAGTTCAAAATATAAGAATTATCCAAAGGATTTGTACAAAACCTTTACACAATTCTCATATAATTTAAGTTCGAAAAGAAAAAATATTCGAACACATTAAGAATTATATAACAAGCATAATGACTGTCTTTTATATATCTTGTCTGCTTTATATATATATATATATATATATATAGGGAAAGAGAATGAGAACATCCTCATCAACTATACAACGGTGCTTTATGCCCGAAAAATATTTTGTCTTTCATTCCATTAGTGGTTTTGTAGAAATATTCGAGACAAATTTATGCTGGCTAATCTTAGTGCTAGACTGCTACGTGATGTCAATTCTTCAATACGGCTGTGAATGCTGGACAATATCATCAAAAATGAGGACAAAACTGGAAGCGGCCGAAATGTGGTTCTACAGAAGGATGCTACGGATATCGTAGACTGAGCATACAAGCAACGACGAGGTGTTAGAAAGAATGGCAACAAAAAGGAAATTGATGCTGAGCAACAGGAAGAGACAACTGAAGTTCCTGGGACATGCAATGAGGAAAGAGAGCCTGGAGAACCTGATACTGACTGGACAGATAGAAGGAAGGAGAGACAGAGGAAGGCAGCGGATAACATATTTGCAGGGCCTGATCAGGTGGATGAAGGAACGGGGGTTGCCAGGAGCAACAGGAGCAAACATACTAAGAGCCACAAGGGATAGGGAGACGTGGAGAGCTATGATCGCCTACGTCCTGAAGGGACAGGGCACATAGAAGAAGAAGAAGAATCTTATAACGGAAAAAATATTGACTTGTTGCTCTAGAATAGGTACCTCCACTCATTTTCGATACTTAAATTGAAATTGAAATTTTAAAAATAAATAAGTTATCATCAATCATGAAAATTAGTTTAATTGAAAGTCAAGGGATTAAATTTAATAAATATAATATAATATAATATAAATTTAATAAATAAGCAAAACAAACTGGAGTATTTTAACCAAAATTATATTGACTGAAATCTAAAATTTGGAAATTTTACAAATTCTTTTAAATATACCGCCATTTTTGATTGATTGACACATTACGTAAACAATAGCCAAAATTTTGTTTTAAAAATCCTTTCAAAAATAGAATATACATCGCTGACATGTTATTTAAGTCAATGTTTAAAATTAAAACTAATCTTTATCTGTTTTCAAACAATTACTAATTGCTTACTGCCAGAAATTTACAATAAAAAACATAATTACGGTAGCCCTGTTTTATGTCAGTCATTGAGGCGATGACAGATTTACGGCTACCGGATGTTGTCAAGAACGCAATGTATTACAACCAATCGTGCCAAAATTTCCATTTCTTTTTTTTATTATCATGAATTAGTTATAGTACCTACAGCCACAATTAATTAAAAAATTGAGGAATTGAAAAAAAAATACTTACATTAAATTTTGAAGTAATTACTTGCAAAACAGGCTGTTAAATTTTGGAAACGTAGAGAATAAATTATCGGAAGAATGAAAATGCGTTCTTCTATAGTTTCCTGTGTACGGGGGAATAACCCAGAACGCTTGTGAATTTATAAAATCAATTTGACCCATATGGAACATCGTACTTTATAAATTTGAACATATTTACACAAAAAATGTTGTTTTCTTTTAAATATACGGGTTGAAAAATTTTTATTATTGTTTTTTATAAGCAGTATAATCATCACTTCTTAATTATTAAAAAAATCATACAGTTCTTTAAAAGGTTTTAAAATATTTTTTGAAAATTTATGAATTATTATAATTAAAAAAAATGAAACCAATTCTTTTAAAATTTTATTAGTAGTCGAATTTCTTTTCTTCAGACTATAATATCCTTAATTATTATCATTTATTCCGGCACGTAAAAGCTTATCAAATTAAATTATGTCAGAGTTTTATTCCATTTTTTTATTTTACTCTTCGTAGCATATTTTCAGATAATGCCAAATAATTTTAAATAAAAAAAATAAATGATTTACATTCTCTGATGCGTCCTGCGTTTAACTAATATAAAAGTAAATTGCAGAAAATTAACATTCATTAAAATCTCATTAATTTATGTGGAGCGGGGTAACAGAATTAAAAAGATTTTCATCAATATTTAAAAAAAAAATGATAATTTCAAAAATAATTTAATTCATTTGTGACTGAGACCTGAAAGTTTAATGAAAATCCAACAATGATGTGATTTTTACGAGAATTTCCAAATTAATGTGTTTGTCACCGAAAAAGTGAGTGACTTAAAAAATTATGTAATCGATTGTAAACAGCAGTAAGATTTTCTGTCCCACTAACAAACTTTTCTGCCAAAGTTTCGAACATGTTAAATAGGATTAAAATATTTTATGAAATTAATAAATATTAATTTTATCTTTCCTGTTAATAATATTATAAACATTTTGATAAAAAAAGTTCGTTTTATTAAGTTTTGAAACTTTTTAATTCAAACTATGCTGGATTTTGTTGTGATGTAATGAAGGTACCTACACTAGAATCATCCGAATTTATAGGCATGGTTTAGACTTTATTCGATTTACTGAAGAAACCTTTCAACCAGAAAATTCCTGTCCTTACTAGATGTTCAGGACGTCTTGTATCCCACAAAAGAATTTAGATACTCTATGACGCTTGCTGATATTAGCTCAATATCCATTTTAACTATAGAAGATCTCATTCAACAATTTTACATCGCTCACAGGTTTGTACTCGTCAAGGTTCTCAGCTGGTTGAGCAGTCAGCTGAAGCTGTTTACCTGTGTGGCTGATGTTGCATTCAAACAAACATTTGGATGTTTGTTCTTCTGGGATAAAAGAGGTACGACTGTTATTCCATCCCAGGCGTTATGCCACTGTGAGAACCAAACATATTTTAACACTGGACATGGAAGCCAACGATCATCTATCATTTCAGTTAATAATATTAAAATAGCATCTATTCAAATAACCAAAAACAATATTTCTAAAAAAGTATATATATAATAAATAGCATAAAGTAATCATCAAGAATATAAAAGGTGATTGAAAAGTAACTTCACATTTTAAATAATTATTATACACTGTATTTTTTTTACAAGAAATGGATATGACAGGCAAGCATTTATAATGATGGTATATTAAATATTTTACAAGGACACCACCTTTTGCTACTAGCTTCTTGAGCCGTCGAGGAATCGCCTCGACTGATTTTATTAAAGATTCTTGTGTTTAAGAATGCATAAATTGTGATGGAATTTCACGTTCTTCTATAGTTTTATTTGGTAAAGTAGACTTGCTCATTAAACCAACCTCAAAGAAAAAATCTCACGGCGTTAAACCAGATCTCCATGTTAGACACCCATAGATAAAATAAGGAGTTATTTTTGATAGCCCTGTATAAAAGATTTGACTATCTGTTTCTCATATATATATATATATATATATATATATATATAGAGAGAGAGAGAGAGAGAGAGAGAGAAAATGGAAGACCGCAAACTTTGCAATTTCTAATCAAAATAATCTAATAATATCTAAACTAGCAATAACTTATATAGGGTATGAATTCTAATGCCAAGTAAACGATTGTGTTTCTTGTAATAAATCAATTACCTATATTACCAACCTTATCAAAACAAAGACTCAAAGAAAACATTTAGTAACTCATAATCTAGCAAAACCCTTAAGAAAAACTCTGGTTAAAAAAATAAGGGAATGCTATTTAAATTACAATATCAAAAGCATCTCACTTTAAGATAGGCACTATATATAATGATTCTCTCTTGCCATCAATCTTAAATTATTTAATAGTGAAATGAAGTAGTGAATGTTTTTTAATATTGAAAGATGTATTTGATATTTTCCAGTCGAGCTCGGCAAGAGCGATCTTTGAAGGAAAGACAAAATATATTACGCTACACTCAAAACAAGCGAATAAAAAATAACAGCTGAAACATAACATCATTACAAATAGCCAGAGAGAAGTGGCTGAAAGCATTTGGGAAAACATTACAGAATAACTTTGCATTCCTTATCTTTAGCAAAAAGGAATCATGTTAGAAAACTGGAAAAACTTAAATCGAAAATTAATAAAATCTTCCTTGACGGCCGTTATCAATGAAACATACTTACAAGAACGGTAGCTGTCGAAATATATATATATATATATATATATATATATATATATATATATATAGATAGATAGATAGATAGATAGATAGATAGATAGATAGATAGAAAGACAAACAGACAGAGACAGACAGAAAGAAAACACTTATAGAGATACGAAATTCAAGGTCAAAGTATTAGCATGAGTAGTCTTATTAGAAAAGAAATAGTTATATTAAAAAAAGAAATTAATCTTTCCGTGGCACAATACACACCGAATCTAACAAAGTTATATAGGTTACTCTGATTATTATGCATAAAACTACATAACATTCACAAGCTGTCTTCCCTGTGCAATTACTGATGATAAGTGACCGTTATATACTTTTTATTTCTCATATTTTTTGGTGGCAACTTTGTTGCTTTTTCAGCGGGTGTTTTTTATATAAGCCTCTGTGGAAGCAGGTATTTTTCACAAAGTACTCGATATTGGAATAAAGACCGAGTTTCTATACTTTTGGCAAAAAATTGTTTTCATTTTAACTGAGGAGGTTCATGCCAACTTCAAACATTCGTGAGAACACCTGTATGATGTTTTCAATCGTCGACGCTATATTAATTTTCTGGAATAAACTCTGCCTAAACACGTGAATACATAATGAAGGTGTCTTCACGAAAGTTCAGCATGAATCTGCTCAAAATTGCAAATTCTTTGCAATAAAACTATATATATATATATATATATATATATATATATATATATATATATATATATATATATATGTGTGTGTCTTATCAAGTGATGAGGTCCATTATATCGTGGCGAAAAAAATGGCTATTTAATAGTGATATTATAACATATATATGTTATAAATTCTAAATATATATATATATATATTTAGAATTTATAGCTAAATTTATAACTTTAATTTTATATATATTCCAAGTATATATATATATATATATATATATATATATATATATATATATATATATGAAGAATTTTTTCTTTGCTAACTTGTTTGTTCTTTTCATTGTAATTATCAAGTCAAATCCGATATTTATAGTAAAAATGTTACACACTCACACACACAAATATATATATATATATATATATAAATATATATATTTATATATATATATATATAAATATATATATATATATATATCCTGAGCATTCTTCTCTATGGATTGTGCTATTTGAATAAATGCGACTGTTATTCGTGTTGCATAAGTATATAAAGCTATAATCTCTGTTATTTGCAGAGGAGACTTCTAGTATATTGTTGCAATTACACCTTCTTACTAAAAATCAATGCGATATTACACATGGGAAGTGTTAAACACTTTCGTACATCTAGAAAAAATGTGTAAGTTGTTAGATCCTTGGACATAAGTTGGCGACTAAATGTGTTTCCCATTACGCTGTCTCCCAAGTAATTATTCATACGTTTTGAGGAATAGTGCAATCACAAATCTAATTGAACGAACAGTAAATGCGTATCACTCTATCTTAAAATCTAATTATATATTCTATTTGGGAGTTTGCGCTTAAAGCTTACCGTTTGCTCAACTATTCAGCTTTGCTTTATATATTATTTATTTGCAATAACTTATAACAACCTGTCATATTTATCAGAAAAGTCTAGATCCAAACGGCCATCACCAACGATTCGACCCTGATCTACCGCTAGTCAATTTGAACGGATCTTCCCTCGAGGAGATATCGTAGCTTTAGATAATACTTGGCCTCAGACTCACACCTGACCTCAAGTAGAAATTTTGCATGCGATCCCTCGCTAAAGATACAGGTAAAATGTTCCACTCCCTGTACTGCTTCAGTAAGTACCTGACTCCTCATGATATACTCTTCCTTACAAGAGCCATACTAGGCCTAAAGTTGTGCACTGTTGTCATGTTTTGATAGTTTAAAAGCTTCTCTAAGTCATTGTGTGTGGCGAACTATTTTCCATCCCACAACCTCTCACGAGATAAACGAGGCAAGGTTTTCTCTGCTTTATCGTTAACAGCTTGGAAAGTTATCGAACAAACTAAATTATTTGGTTCCGTCAGACTTAAACTTCATGACCCGGACCCGACATGCTACTTACATTATAATAAATCGCTGTTATTCATCGTGTGAACCAAATTCCACTCGAACAACCTCTTCCCGTGTCATCTTCGTTCACCTTTAACATCCCTGTTTTCCGTATAAACTGCTCCTTAACGTAGCCTCTATCATGAGTGTCTCTCTAGCCTTGTACATTGTGAATTTACCGTTAAAAATAGATTGGGAAACCTGATGGAATTTCCAACAGTGAAATAGGACTTTTCAAGATTTCAACTTAGCATTGACTAAAGAAATAAAACTACTCTCGAATATAAACTATTTCCTGACAGATATGTTTAGACAAGTATTTTTGCGTCTCTATGTTACATATTAAAATATATAAACCTGAGTTTATATTATTTGCGTTGAGTCCTTAATTTTCATGTCAAGAGAGAACTTTGAGGTGAAAGTGAATCAGGTGGCACCTATTTTGAATAATCATGACTCATGGGTAAAATGTTCAAGGTTGGCATTAAATTTAGTTTTGTGACGTAAAAACTATAGATAGGAAAATGTTGCATAATTCTCATTTATAGGGGTTTAAAAATGAAAATGTAGGATCCATATAGCAGTGTCCAACGTTTCTCCTCAGTATCTAGGCGTCTATCTCTCACAGTACGAATAAATATGAAGCGCCAGCTGTGATAAATTTAAAGGGATGTGAAGTTAAATTAGTAACGGTCCTTGAAAAGGGAAAAAATCTTTCATAGTAGGACATCGCTAACAAAAATAAATATCATGTATATCAAAGCGAACCTTCAAAAACCAAATCAATTTGACACAATCTAGTTCAAGTACCCTACGAGAAGGATTGGCAAAGTACTTAAGTTAGTAACGGAAATAATTAGAAAGTAAAAGACTAAAAAGTAAAATAAAATTACTTACGAAAAATGTATTAACGCCAACAGCGTGAAGGGGGTTGCTTCACAAGGAAACAACTCCTCTCTCGGTAAGGACCGGCATGGGCAACAGGTACCACCTGACCGTCATCCGGCGACTGTTAGTAAAGGGGACATTTTGCTCCAAAATTTGTCCCTCGCCCGGGAAAGAGCGACATGAGCAACAGGTGTCTCTGGACCGTTACCCTGCGTCTGTGCGCAACAAAGACAAAACTAATTTCGGGACATGGAAAGTCAGGACACTCAAGTGTAGACAACTAGAGAATGTTATGCAGGAGATGGACAGACTGAAGATCAACATCTTTGGCATATGCGAAACCAGATGGCCTAATAAAGGAGATATCAGCAGCGACACACAGGATAATTTATGCAGGAGGCAAAAGCAATGAAAAAGGGGTCGGTTTAATTCTAATCAAAGAAGTAAAGGAATGCGTTCTTGGATACTGTCCGCTTTCAGAGAGAGTCCTCTTGGTTAAACTGCGGGGAAGGCCTTTCAATATAGCTATTATAGTAATGTACGCGCCGACAACTCAAAGTTCGGAGGACGAAATAGAAACTTTTTATTCAATACTGGACAGTGCCAAGGCCCAATGCAAAAGCCAAGAAATTAGGATTATAATGGGAGACTTGAATGCCAAAGTAGGTAAAGATAGGGAAGAAAACACGACCGGCCCCTTTGGACTAGGGGACCGCAACGAACGAGGAGAAAAATGGGTTCAATGGTGCTCAGCCAATGACCAGGTAATTACTAACACTTGGTTTCAAGAGTACCCACGACGACTATGGACATGGAGAAGCCCAGGAGGGGACACGAAGAACCAAATGGACTACATAACTATAAACAAGAGATTCAGGAACGCAGTGGTACAATGCAAAATATATCCAGGTGCCGACTGCGGAAGCGACCACGTCCCAGTCATTTTCAAACACAGGGTGAAACTCCGAAGACTAAAGAAACCTAGCACATCACCAAGGCTGCAATACGACACGCTCGTGAATGACCACACCCTGCAGAAAACCTACAATGACAGCGTGAGAAAGAAATATGAAGAACAAATTGGAAAAGAGCATTCAAAATGGCATTCACTAAAGGAAGCGATGGTGACCTCAGCGAACAAGATAGCCCCAAAGGAAATCAGACGCAGAAGAAAAAATGTGTGGATGACCGAAGAAATTCTCCACATGATGCAAAGGAGACAAAAAATAATGCCAAGACATGGAGCAGAGTACAAGAAACTTCACAGGGAGATAAGGAACAAATGCAGACAAGCTAAAGAGGAATGGCTTAACAACAAATGCGCAAAAGTAGAGAGAATGAGCAAGTCAAATAAAGCAGAGATGCATAAAGAGATAAGAGAACTGACAGGACAAAAAACCTGCTCCTCAACTGGATGCATAAAATCCAAGGATGGAACAATCATATTGCAGAAAGAGGAAATACTCCAGCGATGGGAAGAGTATATAAAGGATCTTTTTTGCGACAGGAGAGAACAACCTAGAATACACAGGAGATGGATGGACCAAAAATACTAAAGTCCGAAGTGGAAGCTGTAATGGCCAAAATGAACAGAAACAAAGCAGCTGGTCCAGACGGCATAGTGATAGAGCTGCTGATAGCCTTAGAAGAATATGGCATAGAAAAAAATTAACGTCATATTAAACGAAATTTATAGCAGTGGAATAATACCAGACGACCTATGCAAGTCGATATTTATAGCACTGCCGAAGAAACCAGGTGCAAACGAGTATGAACTACACAGAACTATCAGCTTAATGAGTCACATCACAAAACTGATTGTCAGAATCCTGATGAATAGAGCGAGAAGCAGAATCAGGCCAGAGATGAGGCAGGAGCAATGCGGGTTCGTTAAAGACACTGGAACAAGGAACCCCATAATCATTATTAGGATGCTCTCTGAATGGGCAATACAAATGAAGAAAGACTTATACCTACGTTTCATTGACTATGCGAAGGCATTCGACAAGATACGACACAAAGAATTGATGGAGATGCTTGGCAGCCTAGACATTTTCGGGAAAGACATCAGAGTAATTAAGAATCTCTACTGGCAGCAAACGGCCTGCATACGGACGGGTAACGATCACAGTAGATTTACAAAGATAGAAAGAGACGTAAGACAAGGATGTGTCTTTTAACCGGATTTGTTCAACCTGTACAGCGAGAATATTTTGAGGACACTAGACGACACGCCAGGACTTGCTATTGGAGGCCACAACTTGAACAACATAAGGTATGCAGTGCTGATTGCAGACACGGAAAGGAAACTGCAGGACCTCCTACAGAAGATAGCGTTGGAGAGTGACAAAAAAGGACTACAAATAAACTTTAAGAAAAGTGAATGCATGGTCATCAGCAAAAGGTGCAACCCAAAATGCCAAATACAGGTGGGGGATACCAGAATAAAGCAGGTGCAAAAATTTAAATATCTAGGAAGTGTTCTAACAGGAGATGGAAAGTGCGAAACAGAGATCAGAAGACGAATTGGCATGGCAAAGGGCGCGTTCCAGAAGCTGAGCAAAGTACTAACACACAGGAAAATTTCACTAGAAACAAAGAAAAGAGTGCTGGATTGCTATGTCATGTCAGTTCTTCAATACGGTAGTGAGTGCTGGACAATATCATCGAAAATGAGGACAAAATTTGGAAGCAGCGGAAATGTAGTTCTACAGAAGGATGCTGCGGATATCGTGAACTGAACATGCAAACAACGATGAGGTGTTGGAAAGAATGGCAACCAAAAGGAAATTAATACCGAAAATCAGGAAGAGACAACAAAGTTCCTGGGACACGCAATGAGGAAGGAGAGTTTGGAGAACCTGATACTGACTGGCCAGGTAGAAGGGAAGAGAGACAGAGGAAGGCAGCGGATAACATATTTGCAGGGCCTGGTCGGGTGGATGACGGAAAGGGGGTTACCAGGAGTAACAGGAACAAACATGCTGAGGGCCACAAGGGATAGGGGGACGTGGAGGGCCATGATCGCCTACGTCCTGAAGGGACAGGACACATAGAAGAAGAAGAAGAAGAAGAAGTAGAAGAAGAAGTTAAATACATGTTCGATAGAAATATGCTGTTCATAGTCATCAGTCGAATACAAATATGCTAGAAATGTGAATAGACTGTTCACCTCTCGTCTTCTTGTCCAGAGAATACCACTGCAATGACACCATCTCTGAACGAGTCTTTTATTTCCGCCTCGCTTGTGATAAGCACGCCAGCTACTAGAACAGAAGTGTTCAAATCACAGGTTGTGTCCCGTTTACGACCCACATTCCCTGAAATGTCTTTGCCCACTGCCTGTGCAGATGTGGAGAAGGAAAAGGTGAAATAACTGGTTGCTGGGAGAGTAAAAAAAAAGCGATAGGCAACGGGGCCTCAGTCCCCTAAACTCTAAAAAACACAAAAACACATATAGCATCACTCTCACTATCAGTATTAATACCCAAGACGCCCAGGACTCACGTACATCATTTGAAGGTATGCAAAATAAGTACGGTCCTAGGTTTGAAAATACTGAAAAAAATAATCCGCTGAATTCAAAATTGGATGTTTAAATATTCACTAAATATTCGTCAAATAAGCGTCAGATTGCTACCCAGTTCTTCTCTGTTCTCAAATAATTGCCTGCGCTATCATCTAGTCGCTCCTAGCCCTACAAATTTATCCTCCGCAGCTGAATCCCAGTCCCTTCAAATAAGAAAAAAAATTCATACTCAAATACCTACAACCAGTACTTCCTCTAAAAAAACAAGACATTCATCTCCCTATCAAAAACAAATGAATGCTTCTGTTAAGGGAAATAAACATAGTAACATTCAAATGTCCATACAATTTAAAGGAGTACATGTGCCGTGTTTCTCCATCCCTGGCCGAGAAAACCAAACATTATGTAAACATGATAAAAAAAAAAAACTAAAATATCTGCCATAGATTAAAAAGTATAGGAAGCTTAATATGAAAGCTCCTCATCAATTTCCCCAAGCAGAAGGCGTGCTCATAATCGTCGGAAAGAGGGCGGAAGGGTGGCATACAGAATTATGACCGAGGAGGCTATTAACACATTTAAGGCCACTCAACTACTTGCATTTTTAGACAACCATAAAATCAACAAAGTGAAACATTTTTTTTCGGTAAGGGCTCCTGTTTTCGTTCACTCCTCTCTCTAGAGTGTGTTATTTTATCCCTGTGATATTCGCGGACACTCCCTAAGTGGTTCCATTAAAAATCAGATAGTGCTTGGGGAAATAGACCGTTGGTGTCTTTTGCCTTAATATGTTAAAATCAGATTCTCAGCACTAATCGCACTAGTAACGCTACTCTGATTAGCTAATTTCAATGTCCAAGGCCTGATTAGGGGTCTTTCAAGGCGAGGCTCACTCGCGATCTTCAATTTCTTGGGGCAGATGTTTGTTGTGTACAGGTGATACGGTATTCAATTGGCGAAAATGAAATACTTCTGGACGCTCGAAAGGTATTGTTTGTCTAATGAGCAAGTTATTAAATGTAGCCTTGCACATTTTATGTTAACATATTGATAAGTTTCTTTGTCTTATTTGAATTTATGCGCTTAATAACCATGTACACAGGCCTGACTTCAGCGAAGCCAGCCGTTTTTGACGAAATATCGTTGAATAGTTTTAGCCAGCGATTGGAATGTCATCCTTGCCCATCCCCGATATATATCGTACTGGGGCAAAATCTGTTAGTAAGAAACAGGATGTGAAACTATTTAGGGACTATATCGACGAGTTTAAACTTTTCGATAACTATTACAATGATCATTCTCAGAGGGTAGTGTGGATCTGTACTTAAAGGTGTCGTTAGGATTCACTTGTGCCTTCGGTGTTCGTTGATCGAATTTTTCTTGAGAGTCGACGTAGGGTCCAAATCTTGTCCAAATTTTCATTATATAATTTACACGGTTCATAGGTTCGGGTTCGTTTAATTTTAGATAAGCATAAATATTAGGTAGTTCATGAGTGGGATTTCCAGGATCAGCTGTTACTAATGCTACAGCGGGAATTGGAGGGGAGACAGTGATTTGGAATAATTGTTAGGATATATTAAAATCCAAATTTAGGTCATTAGCTACTGATTAAAGCCGCTAGAATCAATGAATCTAGCACGATTAGCATCACAAACGGCCTGCAAATATGGTTGGGCGATTAACTTCCCTGGTAGAGTACAAGTAGCCATATCTATGTTGGAGCTGACATCCTTGCTCATCCCAAAGAAGTTTCGAAGGCAACGAATATAGCCGCTGAACTGCTTGCAGTAGAAGTTAAATATTCAAATACCAGGCATATCAGGTGCATCACATTCCTGGATAAAGGGACCATGACTACAAATATGGTTATATGCGCGGTTTTACGTGACTATTTTCAGAATCAGTTCATCAGGGAGCCATGTCTGGTCTGCGAATTGCTCAGTTCGATGTCTATTTGGCCGAGGCGGTTGAAGCAGCTGGGTGCGTGGGTTGCGTTACAGAGTCTGATATTTAGGAAGCGCTTAAGCTGGTTTCTCGGGACAAAGTTCCGGGGATTAAATATTTTTTTCCGTTTGAACTGTTCCTGAGTCAGACAACCGCTCTTGTTTCCTTGCTGGAATTTATTTACAACAACTGGATGCAGAATTGGTTCATACCTCAACGATTCACCAGTTTTTACGCAAAAAATAAAAACGATGGAGGTGCGATATATATTTTTCAGCATTTCACTATGTTAAAAGATTTGAAGATTTTAGCCAAGATCTTGTCCTGTATAGTCTGATTAGTTCTGAACAGACTCATCCTTTGAAGGGTAGGATAATTCAGGTCAACATTCATTTGGTACGGTTCATCATCGTGAAAGTCGACAGTGAAGCCGCACTGATCAGTATTGATCAGTCCAAGGCATTCGATAGGGTTGACAATCTTCTTTCACTCGTCGGTTTATGGTTATCCTTTTGTACTAAAATCCGACTTCTGTCCGCATCTTCCGTTGCGCTGGTAGAAGTGAATAGTGTGCAATCGGATACTTTCGTGTTGTCCTATTCATCAATGTTTTCCTCTTTCGCCTTTGCTTGACGCTCTTGCGTTCGAGTGTGTCTTCAGGGAATCAAATGCGAATTCAATCCTACGCTGAATCTCTTTAGCTGGTACTACCATCTCGGCTTGTTACTCTGCTTATGATGACGAAGTTTCGGTTCTTATGTCAAACAGGGCCGAGAATGAAGAAGTCTGCAAATAGATCAGACGACGACAGTAGCCAAGATCAGCAATAATTTACTCTCGACCGGTGGGCCAGTCAAGATACTCAACATCTGGTTAGGTCTTGCTGGAAATGAATAAGTCAGAGATTTGCTAAGGTTCGAAGGAGCAGTTCGGCTTTGTCAAGGAGGAATCTTTCCTTAAAGAGGAATATAGAAATATATGTTTCGCATCTCGAACCAGTTTTCCCTTACCAACTTTACATGCTTCAAATAACGTATGACATATATATACAATTTATTAGGGATTTCGTTTTCTTTCTTGTGAGGTTGCAAGGCTATCAAGGTATATCCGGAGGTTTGTTACCTACACTCTTCAGAAGGCGGTCAAAGTATGCTTAATATGAAAGATTCGCCAATATTCCTTTCGCATCGTGTTCCTAGACTGAATGTATTCGAAGTCGTGGTAATAGTAAATTCTGGAAGGAAAACGACATTATAAAATTTACGTGAATTAAAAGTATGTGGGGGATGAAGCTAACCGTTTACCCAGTAGTGATTGCCTGTTCTATTGCGAAGGCCGGTTAGCTCTCAGGTTCCTTACTGGCGAATAATGGCTTTTCTATAGTTCAGTCGTTGTTTCTTAAGACATTATATTATGAGGAGGTCCGTTTAAGATGGTCCTATTGACGAGAACTCTTTAACTAAACAGAAGGGTTGGTTAATATGGACTTGGTCACCAGAAGTTTAAATGTCTCACTAACTATGAGGTATCACTCACCTGGCTGGCAATACGAAATAGAAAACTTGGGAAATTCTTCCATCTTTCTTGGTTGCGGTAATCGGTTGATACACTGGGTTACGCCCTCTTCCACTGAAAGGTCGTATTCTCCTTTGTGCAAGTTTATTGAAGATCTCATGGTTCGCAAGCTCCGCTGAAAAAATATCTCTTCTTGAGGTCATTGTTTATAACAATGTGATGTCATCGGTGATTAATGCTGAGTACTGTGTGTTCTTGTGATTATACATAAATGCTATGTGAGTCTTGATATGGAAGAAATCCGATGGAGACGATTAATTCACCTCTTTCCAACTGATCTTCTTCTTTAAGCATCAGCTTAGTCAAGATCAGGACGGGAAGATGACGACTCTTACTATCTGAATTTGTCAAAAACTTGGGTGAATCTTGTGCGTATCTGTCGAGTAAAAGAAGCTGACGGAGTGATATTTTGATGCATGAAAGCATAGTTTAGTCTTCTTTCCTCTTTCGTTTTTTACGTGAAGCTAAGAGATCTATGGCCACTGGCTTCTTTTATTTTTGTCCTCACTTTTTTTGGTTTAATTTTCCATAATCTCCCTCGTTAGTTGACCGGAAATGCAAATTCTTTGGCGGATGTGGCACCCATTTTGTTTTTCTAGTACTTTCTAGCGTAATTGTTTTCCTGTCTGAATGTGTGTGTATTTGTGTGTGTGGTAGGACGAATGCTTAGATTTTAATTCATTCAAGTCCCGTAGTAATTTCGTTGAAGTTAAATGATATTTCTGGGAAAACTAATGGTTGAGTGTAGGGGTATATTACTAACACCATTTTGTTTAGTCCATTCTATATATATAGTTTAATACATAATGTAAATATTAATTGGGTCTTTAATTTATAATGTTATTGTTCCAACAGACATCTGGGGATTATTTAGGTTTTTATAGAAACCTGAGTATTATGGTCGTTATAGTAAGAATGGTAAGTAAAAATTTGGTATTGTGGTTCATGTAATATTGTATAGTTTGTCTGGGTCAATGATTGAGAATAGCTAAGTTTAAGATAAGGTAAATTATGACCAAACTTCTCCATCTGCTTTTGTTGCCTTGTGCCATATGTTTGGCATTTTTACAAAAATAAATGTTAGGTCATTGAAGCTCAGGGTTAAACTGAATGCAACTGTTCCCCTAACAATTCTACTACAGTGTTTTTAAGAAATATATTGCTGTGAATATGTTTTGAAAACCTATATTGAACTCATTTTTACTATCAAATGTATTTACAGGTTTTATAGGTTCTAACAGACATCTGGGGATTATTTAGGTTTTTATAGAAACCTGAGTATTATGGTCGTTATAGTAAGAATGGTAAGTAAAAATTTGGTATTATGGTTCAAGTAATATTGTATAGTTTGTCTGGGTCAATGATTGAGAATAGCTAAGTTTAAGATAAGATAAATTATGACCAAACTTCTCCATCTGCTTTTGTTGCCTTGTGCCATATGTTTGGCATTTTTACAAAAATAAATGTTAGGTCATTGAAGCTCAGGGTTAAACTGAATGCAACTGTTCCCCTAACAATTCTACTACAGTGTTTTTAAGAAATATATTGCTGTGAATATGTTTGAAAACCTATATTGAACTCATTTTTACTATCAAATGTATTTACAGGTTTTATAGTATTTTGATCCCTGTTTGAGTGTTAACAATTTGCACATAACTGGACTCTAACAGGTTCTGCCACTTTGGGTCATGGTGGAACTGGGAACAACGGAAAATAAGAAGTGGTTCTACGCTCCTGAAAAACTTCCGGTCATAGACCATGCTACCGGATATTGTTTATCATTATATCCAGAACACCGTTAAACAGAGCGTAGCGTCAACTGAGATTTCATTGGAGCTTAATCGATATCATCAATTGATTAGACTGAGGAAAATTCAGTTTTCTTTTGTCTGTTGTATTAGATTTGACAGTTCTATCTAATTTGTGATGTGAATTTTCAATCCATCCGACACTGTTGTTCAATTCGCAAAAAAGTTTTGTTTTCTTTTTGCACAGAGGTGGTGAAACCTTTTTGCAGTTATATATCATTCCACAAGCTTTTTTTTTATCTAGATACTGATACGTATTGTTGTATAATGTATACTTTTATATGTAATACCATAAAATATATATTTTAATTTTGTCATTTTAACGCATTCAAATATTTCTATATTATATTACCTTGAACAGTGGATGTAACTGGCTGATGCATCCGACGGTAGGTAAAATAGACAACGTGATAATGGTTGACAGATATAGTAGGTCATGGATAATGTCAATAAAGTAGCTGAAGAAGAGATCTCCGCTGGCTTCCAAATCCGACAGCCCCTTCGTGTGCGCGAACTCTCTCCGGTAGCCTTTATTTTCTACACAAGAGTCATCGTCGAAGAATAAAAATATCAGTTTATATTTTTATTTATAAGTGTTCCTCGTGGTTCCTCAAGATCCAATGAAAGTATATAACATTAGTAAGTTTAGCTATGATATAAAATTCTAGAATTCTTGAGCATTCCTGTTTTCGGTAAGATATTCTATAGCTAAAAGTTATTGATAGAACAACGATGACTTTCCAACGTTAATCATTCCGTTAATTAAGTTTGGGCATTGGCGTAATTTAGAATTAGCATATGATTTACTGAAAAAATTTGCCATCGTGATTTAAAAGATGACTTAATTGGACATAATGTCTCTTGTAAATATCTAGATTATAAGTACATATTTCATAAGTTCCCATTTAAACAAAGGTAGAAATTTTCGACGGTTCACATATAAGAATATTAATTAAAGACAGCAATTTTTTAATGTCGTTAATGAATGCGTAAAAAATGCTTTTCCATTCATGGACTTGATAGAAAACACTTTAGGCAATTACAGTGCAGATAACTACGTAGAAATCAATAGAAATTGTAAGGTACTAAATGAGTTAGGCTGCAAAATGAACGAAAAAATGCGTTGTTAGAATAGCATTCTTGACCAATTTCCAAGTAATTTTGATGACGTACTTGATTAACAATCGAAGAGGTTCTACTAAGATATCAGTGAAATCTTCATATCTGCTTTTATTTTATTTTAATTATTATTTAGTTATAATATATATATTTACTGTAGTTTGAACTGCTTTTATAAAAACAAAATTTATAGAAAATTAACATGTGACTTGATTTTTAGGCCTACTTTAACAAATATTGAAAATGATTCATAGGCTGTTGGCACAAATTAGGACCTGATAGAGCCAAACCTAGGTAAAATTCGTATTCAGCGCACCCAAGTTACATAGAATCAAGCCTAGGATATTCATTAAAATACATGTTTCCCAGTATTATTATACAATTTTCGAAAAATATGATCATCATTCCTTCAAGTCTAAGTAAGTAATTTTGAAATAAAGGATTTTTGAGTTTTCTATTTATTGGGATTCATGAGCATACCTCATTTACTTTTCTATTTACCTACAAATAAACATTGGCGTACCAACCAAAGACATTAATGCACCTGTATGCTTAGTTCACGAAGAGAAAAGAAAGCAACAAATTGTGAGGTCTTTGTGTAAACAACAAACAACGTTTTTTGGAACGAAATGCTACTAGGTGTAGAATGACGTTACAAAAATAATTATAAAATATTTAAAGACATACATCTCATTTCTTTCCTAATTTGTCATATGTACAAGAGAAAAAACATAATTTTTTGTACATTGTTAGTTTAAACAACTCAATTCTGGGAAAGAAATTTGCCCTTTATATTTTCGTCTTCACGTTTCTTCAGCGTTTGGTGTGCAACTTTATGCAAACATTTCCCTACAATTTAAACGCTTACCTGCACACACACACACACACACACACACACACACACACATATATATATATATATATATATATATATATATATATATGCAAAGAAGTGTGCCATTTAATTGTTAGGATGACGTCAGACATCAGGGTTAATTTTACCGATTTGCTGCTTGTTTCCAGTTTTTTTTAATTTATATAAAGCTTAGCGTAGTTTGCCATTCTGTTACGAGAGTGATCTTGTTTGTAGGTGGTGGATTTTTTTATTTTGTAGGCTTTTGATTTCTTTTATTTCTTCATAATGTACCCGTGAATGGGTGGCCGCTTAATTTCTTCACATCGAATTATGGGTTTCCAATTTTTTTATTAATTGTAATACTTCAGAGAATTTTTGATCATGGCACGCTACTATCTCTCATCTTTTATAGAACTAAATACATTTATGAAATAGGGTTTTAAAAGTTTGATGCAAACAAAGCAAATTAAGAACAAGATGTAAAATATTTATTCATTAACGAAATCTTTGTTTATTTCTAACTACAGGACCGTAATAAATAAATATAGTGTTTAATAAATAAACACAGAGCCCCTATTCAAATATGGGTAACAATAACGTTGAATTAATGAATAAATACATACCTCTATATACATATATATGCAGCAGTGCATATATATATATATATGCACGCCGATTCGGTCGGGTTTCAATGCTGGGTTAAAAGCAATCGGAGTCTAACCGTACAGATCTGTCTGCGGATGACTATATATATATATATATATATGCGCATACAATCTTGTCTTGCTGTATCACAGCTCGTCAATCTCTCTATACATACGATTACTTCCAGCCGATATTGAAACCCGACCAACTTGATATCAATCCGAGATTTTACACCAAAGCTATCGGTGCACGGCGGAGAATAGCATATTTTAGCGTGGTATATACACAATGTAAACAAACGCAAGTTGCCAAGAGTGTTCAATTCATTGCTGAAAGACGATATCTATCTATCTATTCTTCATTTGTAAACAATATATATATATATATATATATATATATATATAACGTAGAATATGTGGCATTTAAGTCAGCTAAATTTAGATAGAGACGGACTCTAAAGAACTCGATGTTACATTTATTTATTTTAACAGAGTAATATAATCTAGGAAAAATTTTAGATATTCCACAATTTCATAGGTAATAAATATTTCAC
The DNA here is from genome assembly GCA_037127315.1 of Ascarosepion bandense. Taxonomy (NCBI): domain Eukaryota; kingdom Metazoa; phylum Mollusca; class Cephalopoda; order Sepiida; family Sepiidae; genus Ascarosepion; species Ascarosepion bandense. The sequence goes on along the minus strand of JBBBDQ010000493.1, from coordinate 2,362,947 downwards.
AGCCAAAACCTGCTGAATTTCAGACCCAAATGATACAACAGTTCATATACAAATTCATCCAGAAAAGAATTACTTATAAACACGTGCTCATACCAAGAATAGATATTTGTAACGGTAATTTAAAAATTATCTCGTCCATCTGGGAAATTCGCTGACAACAAAGATATATATATTCTTGGTTTGTGAACAAGTTATTTACAAATGAAGAATATTCAAAAGTTTGACAATATAATATAACGAGAGTTTAAGCACTCATCGTAAAAAATATCAGCATACTTCGATAATATTAATTTTGGTCAGCTCAGTTGAATTTTAATAGATAGATAGATAGATAGATAGATAGATAGATAGATAGATATTTTTACTTAATTCAACACAGAAGAAGGTAGTAGATGTGAAAGTAAAACAAAACAATTTAAACGAAACCAGAAACTCAATCATAAACAGGGATAAAGAAATAAACGTCAACTCCTGTTTCAAAGATTAAAGAGGAATATGAAGTGGATGATAGGTGAACTCTTCTACTTCTGTTAATTCGTATAGCTGTTTGTGTGTGAATGTATGTGTGTGCGTGTGTGTGTATTTATCACTTTAAACATTATTTTATGGGATACCGATATTTATTTAGATTTTGCGTTTATTTTGAATATCTAGAACTACTCGATCTTGCTTGATTGATTAGTTTCTTTATAACTTATTCGGTCAAAATCACCTCCGACCTAACGGAGGCGGACGCATCGTTGAATCATATCAAAGGCGCATCGTTTCCCTCATTACCATAATTTGAACATTCAGGTAAGAATTAAAACGAATAATGTATAAAACTTAACGAGACCTCAACTCAAATCTGAGTATCAAACAGTAACGTTTAAAACGTAATAAATTAATAATTTCATTACTTCTTTAAAAATTGCTTGGTTTACGTTTTGATATGAAAGTGAGTATTGGTGAACATTCGAGAAATTAGAATGGGTTCACGCTTATAAGACACTATCTCGTGTATTGGGTGCTTGCACGAATAAACGAGACAGTTTTCAATCACCAGCATCGTGCATGTAACTCAGATTTGCATTACAACTACCGGAAATCATCTTTTCTCTGAACGTTTAAAGACTATAGTTTGAACAATAAAATATTCTTATCATGTAAATGGCTTAAATTCAGTTAAACATTTTATCATAAAATGAAAATTAGTATTTAACTAAGTAAAACTTTTTTATCTCCAATAAAGAATGATCGTAAATGTCAAAAGTGATAAAGAACCCACATGGAAGGCTACAGAAGAAAATCTGTCAGTAAAAATCTCTAACTAAAATCGAAAGTCATCTATCTATCAATGATGACGTCAAAGGCAATACGACATTGTTTAATAGTTAATAAATTTCTCTTGCTAGATCAATTAGGACTTAGTAGTGAGTTCGATCTTTATTAGGTGCCCTACATTATCGACCTTGTGCCACGTAGGAAAACCATTTGATTACTTTGACTTGATGCACTGGTTAGCAGGTTTGCTTCGTTTGATCTATTAGGATTGAGTTGTGACTTCAATGCTCATTAGGTTCTCCAAACATTCAGCCTTGTGCGACATTCATGATGCATGTAGAAAAGTGGTGTAATTGTTAGCAAGTTTGTCTCCTGAGATCAATTATAACAAAGTGGGAAGTTCGATTGTCACTTATCTGTGCGTTCAAAATAGTGGTACATCTAATCTACCCTTGGAAATTCACTATATAAGTTTCTAGGACACTTTGACGTGGTATATAAAACGCCGATCATGTTTTACGAATAAAATGTGAGTTCGATCCTCGCAAAATATCCCATACTTTTGAGCATGTTACACTTGACGCATGGACGTTGTGTAATGGTTAATGAACTTGTCTCAATGGATCATTTAAGACTGAAAAATGAGTTCGAGCCTCCCAAAGTGTTTCATACTTTTGGTCATGCAGCAGATTTAAGGTACGTTTGAAATATTTTGGACACATAGAAGTAGTTTAAAAGAGAGCTGTTTTGACTGGCTAGATAATTTACGCCTAAAAGTGAATTATATCATCACTGGATGAGCCATACATTTGGCCTGGTGCCAGCTCTAGCTTACGCTTAGAAAATAATTCGGCAGTTCAACGTAGTAACATGGTTATCAAGCTGCTTTCACTATATTAATTACGACTGAAAAATTAGTTCGATACTCACTGGGTGCACTATAGTTTTGACCTTGTGCCACATTTAAGCAACATTTTTATAATCACTATACAAACAAACAGTCGTATTTAAATATATTTAAATATACTAAAATGTTAAGTTTTCGAGTGGATTCTCGCTCTTTTCCTTGGCCTATGAAATGTGCATTGTAATACAGTTGATAATCCGCTCGAAAAAAAGAATCGTTTTTTCTAATTAGAATTAAATGCATTCACTTACGTGCAAAAACTATTGGGAAAGGTATTAATCCATTTTTCAGTGGTGGGTTAAATAGCAAGCCAAACTAAGTTCTAGAGTCTTGGTTGGTAAATTGTCTACCTTGCCTGAAGTATAAAAGGGTTTCCATATGGCCTACACCTCTATCTATAAAAAGACACAATATATAGAAGCGTCGATGGCAAGAGGTCGTCGACGGCCTATTCTCAAATGAGAGAGATAGGATTGTTTATAAATTGCATGATCGTCTTTAGAAAAATATACAATAAATTTCAAGTTGTAGAGTTATTCTATTTGGTCCGTCTCCTCTTGTCTGTGCAGTGATGAATTTTATATGTAACTGAAAAGTATATTATTTAATTAATTCAGTGGACTTCCACTGCTCAATCCTCATTTGGGGAAGAATGATAAGTGACATGATATGAAAGTAAGTGAAACAAATTTTTCTTCATTTCTGGTATTTATTCTACTGGTTTCGTTTGTTTCCGGTGGTTAGCTTCGTCAAATTAAGTGTTCATCGGGTTTTCTTTACATCTCTGCATCAAAGGCTATCATGGTTATTGTAGCAAGTGACTCCTTTGCGTCCCCATAAATGTGGCACAGTATATCAAGTTTTTAGTCAAACACTAGAACTTCTGTAGATTCTTCTGGTTATAAATTTAATTCCGGAATATCCTTATTCTGTTTTCCATGACTTAAGTCTGATCGCATTATTTCCAGGCGAAGTATATCATCCTTCTTATTCCCTAATATGATTAATTTAAACGCAATTCTTTCAGTTGCCAGAGCATATATAAATTTGAAAACACTGTCGTAGGGGGCTCATTAAAAGCTTATTTATATAATTTTACATATATCAATCTATTTAGCTACCAATATAAATTTGGGTTAAATTCATCAAAATATTATGTGTTTCTTTTTATTCAGATTATTAAATGTTAAATGTATCAAAAATAGTTAATGTCATATATATTTGAATAAATATTTCCTTCATTAAAACAACATATTTTAATGTATTGCTGAAATGTTATTTTTAATGGTTACCTTTATTTTAGTAGATGTTCTGTTATTATTAATTAGTATATTTATTTATTTCGGGCCGTTTTAATAAAAAAAGTAACATACTAAATCTACTCAAAATGGGTATAATTAAAAATAATGTTCAAGTGATATATATATATATATATATATATATATATATATATATATATATATATATATAGACTCCGACTGACACCAAATCGATGGAGTTTCTATTCCGGCCGGAGGCAAGTGGATGTATAGCTACAATGTTGAGTTGTGATACAGCGAAACAGGCTTGAATGTGGATGACAAATATATATATATACAGTCATCCGCAGACAGATCTGTTTCGTTGTATCACAGCTCATCAGTACGGTTAGACTCCGACTGCCTATATATTCAAACAGAAAGTGTCATGTAGGCAAAATTCTAAATGAGATCCTATCAACTTTACTAATATTAAAAATGATCCAGAGAGCCCGATGTAAAGAGTATTATTTTTTCACAGAGTCAAATATGAATATTCTGAAATAAAACTTTGAAAATCACATGCCATATGATCATTACTTCAAGGAATCCTCGCTTCGTCTGCAACAAAAATCTTTATTATTATGGCAAATTCGAGAACATATCATACACCAGAAGGTCACTTAAAAGGAATCCGTACACCGGAAGTTCATTTGAAAAGGAAAAACAAGAAAAGAAATAAGAAAAAGATTGTGGGAGAATGAGTTAAAAGAGACATTAGATTGTGTTGTAATGTGACTGTCTTGACATCGTTACGGAGGATAGAGAAAGAGAGGGAGGTAGATAGACGACGAAATGGATTCAAACTCGATCATTGAAAAGGACTTCTTTTAAACGTTGCATGTGTTCAGAAGTCAAAATTAAGAGAGTCACAGAAATGAAAAAAAGGAAAATGAAAATGGCAATGGAAAAAGAAAAACAGTGTAGACAAGAAGTGTTAAAGGAAAAGGTGGGGAAGAAACAAAAAGAAATGAGAGAAGGGGAGAAAGAGAGAAAAATTGCCGTACACCGAAACCGGCACCTGTAACGAATTCCAGTTAAAGAGAGACGGAAAAAACTGAGGCAGATACTTAAAATGAAAGAGGAAAAATAAATCGGGATGGTAAAATAGAAAAATACATAACATGACATAATATTCGGCTTCACCAAGTTTTTTCAGAAAAATTTTCCGCTTGAAATAATATTGTTTAACTATTGTTAGGATTGAAATAATTTAAGTTCTATTACTGAATTAAAAAAAAGAAGAACCGAGAAAGAAATATACTAGTGGAATTTTTTAAAATAATTTATATAAAAAAAGGAAAAATAAAAAATAAAAAATAAATATGTTTTTAAAAATTTGAAAACATATTAATACATAAAAATCAAAAGAAAATGACTTAAGATAGAAAAATGAATTGTTATTGGGATTTATAAAGTTATCGATAATTATAGAGCAAATCATAGATTTCATTAAACCATCTCAGTATGTCAATAAAGCAACCGCGACGAGAGAAATAGTAAAATGACAAAGGAAAATATTTAAAAATTGATATATGTATTATGGACTCTCCCGTCGATTTGGACGTATAAGTGTCAAACTCAGATAGACTGCCACAAAAAGAATTGTTTTGAGTGGTGAAGGCTTGCGTGCACATTCCACGCTTTTTGGAACTACTGATCAGAGGTCGCATGAACAAAAGACTTCAGTAATTTAACCCATAACTGAAGGAAAGGGACGGATTAATACCTTTCCCAAGGGCACCAGTGCCTAAGTGAATTGGAACTCAGCTCAAAGATTTGCATCTTCTAACCGACATCTACTGTACCACAACGTATATATATATATATATATATATATATATATATATATATATATATATAACGGTCATATAAAGTTTATATATATATATATATATATATATATATATATCAGTGTGGCTATATATATATATATATATATATCAGTGTGTCTAGCCACATTGATGAGCTGTGATACAGCGAAACAGGGTTGTATGTGGATGACTAATATATATATATATATATATATATATATATATATAAGCGTAAATTATATTTTTCGAGTTGCAGCTCAGATCTGATTTTATTTCGAATGTAGATGTGTTCTCGAACTTGAAGTGTTTTCCTTCTATTATTATGTTGCATACTCAACATCTTTATATTTGCATTTTTTTACGCCCTCCTCTGTTCGAATTTTCATGAGATTAGGATGTCTTCTAAAATTCGTGGCTGGTGTTTACTATTATTTTTTTTGTTGTTGTCTTTAAGATTTCCTTTATTTTGCTATTATTTTTTAGAAAGTCCATATGTGTTTACATTCACTCATAAACATATATATATATATATATATATATATATATGTTCAAACGAATATAAAGAGGAAAGAAAAATAAAATAAATTTAAAATAAAGGATTTTAAAATAAAAGTTACATAAATATACATATACACAAATACGTATATATATATATATATATATATATGAACAAGTTTTTTTTCTTACCACACCAAAATATAATTAATTTAAATTGGATCATGTTATTACCAAGATCAATACAATGGTGAAAAAAAACCTATATTTTACTTTTTTAAGCGAGATATCTTTGTATTTATCTTAAGAAAATGATCCTATTTAAATTATATATATATATACAAATACATACCCATATATATACATACATACACCTACAGACATAACATATATACATACATACTTATAACTGTATAGATAAAACTAAATATAAGAGATTATTGCTGAGAAGAGAGGAAATAATTTAGAATAAAGAAAATAAGAAAACTGTTATATAAAAATTAAAATATATATGTAAATAATAAAATTAGTCATAAAATAGTATATATAACTTAAATGATGCGCTAATATATATATATATACACCCATATGCCCTTGAAACCCCTATTATTTTGCATTCATATATACATACATATTTTATTGCATGCACCCACACACCAATATATGTATATCTACGCGTACACAACCATACACTATAATAAACATCTATATAAAGTTTATAAAAAAGAAATAGGTTAACAGGCAATAAATAATGACCAAGTAATGAGGGCTTAATATTATAATACATGGTGCTATATACTTAAGATTTAGAGAATCAGGAGGTATTAAGCGGTAAAAATATAATTAATTAAAAGTTTAGGGAATTAGGAAAATAAATTTCGAATTTTTTATTAGTTGCTACCCAAAGAATAGACTCAGAAAATATAAGGGCTAAAACGTTGGATCTACTTGGTTGTTTTGATTAATACTATAGTGATTAGGAAGATGGAAAGTAAAGTTTTATCAAACAGAAATTAGTTTTGGATCAGATTTTGGGTTTTTTATTTTATATTTTAAAATTTAGAAATGTATAATTGTGGCAGCATTTACCTATAAATTCTTTACGTAATTTTAAAAGCCGATTTTTTTAGGATACATTATTATTTTAATGTTTTAACAAAACATATATTGTATCTATCGTAAAGGTTTTTAGAGGTGCGGGGTAAGCCTATCAATTTTCAATTTACCGTGGGTTCTATTCACTCTTATTTCATTTCCCAAAATCTTCAGGAAATGGATGTTTGAAAACTTAGATTGGGTTAGAAAAGAGTGTTTTGAGTGTAGTTCGTGGTTTCACTTGCGGAAATATCAGTGTAAGTTTGGCAATTCTTCTTGTTGTTTGTTCGGGATATTTGGGCTTGGTTGATTATCTGGGAAGATCTACATTTGCCTTATACCGGAAGTTTTTTAACAGAACTACAATTACAAGAATTTAAAATACCTGTTTAATGTTGGCATTATCTAGACACTTTAAAATTCGATTATTATGAGAATTGATAATACTGTCCATATTATGAGTACAAGGGTGGCTAATTCTAGGAGAATTTATATTCAAAATTTAGTGTAGTGGATTGTTGGTGTTGAAGTGTTTATTTACTAGTTTAATTAAGAAAATATATTCCCATATTAATATCTGATAGTATACAGAATAGGGAGTAAACAATTTTAATTTTCTTTTTCTACGTTTATTTTTAGTATTAGATGGTTCAGGATTAATAGTAGGTTTTTCATATACCAATTTATTTTTAAAACTGCTCTCTTGAAGGGTCTTCTATAATTTCTTATTTCATTGAAAAGATTGAGATTGTATTCATTGATTTGAGTCGAGTCCTCTTTTATTTAGATACTGATTTTAATGGGTTGTCTATTCAAACACGTATTTTAACTCTATATAACATCTAAATAGTTGTAAATGATGTCAGATTATGAAAAAATATCCATCTATTTCTTAGAAATCTTCTTAAGTTTAATACTTAAGAATATATTTGGTAGACATACTTTGCAAGGGATCCCAACAAAAATAGTTGCATTTTTTAAATAGACTAACTGAAATTGAATTTGCTATGGAAAATTTCCATGACTGCTTAGTTTACAAAACACGGGCTCTGCAATTTTTCCCCTATAAAGAGGTGGACACAGTTTCGAGCTTTGTCACAAGTAAAATATTTTTTATTTTTGACTTCAAATACACAGTTTTGTAGGTTTAAATTACTCTTGAATAAGCGTAAATTATATTTGTTTTTCTATCCTTTTTGGTAAAAAATAATTCCTTTCGAATTTGTTTTTATATGTTTCCTCTTGAAACGTATGAGACTTAAAACACATTATTATTTAAATACATTAAAACTTAATTAGTTTGAAAACACCCTGAAAGATAGAATTAGTTCCCTCAACTCAATATATTCAATATTTTTTTACATAGAAACAGAATTATGTATTAATCTCTTTAAATGAAGGTAAATCACAATCTATAAATATGAGTGTGTTTATATTCCAATGTTTCCAGACTGCATTGATTTTGTTATTTTGCATTTTTTTAAAAACTTTTTGGTCTCACGTCATAAATTTAAACATTATATGTATCTTTTCGACTTAGGATCAAAACCGGAAGCAATACGCTACGCCTGCTTGGTCGGACTCTTTCAAATGACATCAAATGGAAGGATTATATCGATTCTACATCTAGGAAGATTGGATCTCTGTATTAAGCCAGGAAGTTTTTCTTGCCAGTATCAATTTTGCACGTTTATAAATCTATCATTTGTCCGTACATTGAATACTGTTTGCATATCTTGTTGGATACTCCTGCTATATATCTTGAAGTTCTTGACAATATCCAAAAGAGGATCCGCAATATAATATATCCTGATCTGGCAGCCCTTCTTTAATCACTTTCTCACTGACATGATGTGGCTTCTTTCTGTTATTTCTACGAGTATTTCATGGCAACTTCTCTGAGGAGACTTTGATTATCCGACCACATGTATTTAAATTGGCCTCAAGGTCACGCCTTTTTATCATCTAAATAATTAAATGTAACCTACAGTTCTACTTTAACAGTTTCTTTTCTCGCACTTCCCTTTTGTGGAATTCTTTTCCGTTTGCTTGATTCCTTAAAAGCCTCGAACTCCAAAAAGTTAAATGCCATTTTGTATCCGTTTCATTTATCTCTTATTCTTTTTTCGACATTTCCTGTACCTTGCTTTTTCTCCTACTATATCCTCCGTACCAGTGAGAGTCCTGCTTTGATTGGGGTGAAATTGTTAAATAAAAAATAACTTCCTAGCGTAACATTTTTTTCAAATAAACATCGATCATAAATTATCAAAATCGTTGCTTTATTGAATAATAGCCTCTGGCAACACTTTATATAACCTGCTGTCATGGAAAGCATCTGTTTAGATAATACGTCAAAGATTGCATTCTTTCTCTTAATTGTAATTAATGCATGACATTCAATTGTGCTGATCGTCAAAATATTGATTGATTAATTTACTATTTACGGTTTATCAACATTTGGAGGTTATTTAAAGAAATAAATTAACTTCAAGCAGTAATATTTTTTTAGATAATTAATATTTAGCGATACACGTCTTACTATTTTAACCTATGCCTCGGGAGGAAGAAGTAGATAAATATCTTTCCCAAGGAGATTTGCAAAGGTAAGTGACTACAACGAACTTAACATGCATTGAAACTCAGCACACAAATATCAATTCTGAGCCATTACACATTTCCCCACATCCATACTGACATCATCTGGTATTCCCAACCTATAACGCATCTAGGTACAGACATGGTTCAACGTTCCTTAACTTGGATGTTAGTTCTAGAACCGGTATTTCAATGTAATATGGCCGTAAGTCCTAGTCCAATGAAGCAAGCGGTAATCTTGTTTCGTCTAGATAGCTTTATCACGCCAAACATCACTTTGCATCAAAGTCAGAAGATCATTATGGTGGCATTGTTTGTCATAATATAGCTGACTAATGTATGTGATTAGTGGACAACTAACCCGTCCTGCTCGAGGGTTTCGTGTCTAAAGCGGTAGATACCTCATGAGTTCTTGTTTTTACTCGCCAGCAGTGTCAGGGAAAGCACGTTCTGCGTTCGTGTAAGATTCTGGAAATATCATAGAGTTGTGGTTAAGTTAGACGTTAGCGTTACCTCTCACATTTAAATGTAGATTGCATCAAGCTTAGACACTAGGGTTTTAGTTAATTTCCAAGTAATACCATCTCTGTAGTACCTGGTAAGTATATCTGCTTGAAGTTTTCTGTTAGATCAGAATTACAGGTTACGTTTGTTTTAAACCAAGGCGGCCCGGCCTACACTATGCAAATTTTCTCCTCCATTGATTTGAAGTTATTTTGATTGGATGTAAAAGATTCGACAGATTTTATTGATTCATCTGAGACGTTTGCATCAATTTCTGCTGGTTGATATCTATAAATTCAGTTTAGGAATCATTGCCGACATTTTCGATTATGAAATTAGGTAATTTGCCTTCATTTTAATTTGTTTTATGCTCCGATGTGCACTAGATATCTGGGCTATAGGCATACCAAAAGAAAGATTACTCTGAATTCTAAATCAGGGAGAAATCAGTGAGAATCTACTCCACTATCTTTCACAATGCATGCCAAATCGTAGCTTTGGCCCATATTTTTCAAAACAATTTTCGTTACTAAAAATGTAGGGTCTGCATAAAAAAATCTGAAAAAAATGGATTCGAAATTGAAAAAAATCTAACATAAAAAAAACAATAATTTATGTATAAATATATAAGTTAAGGTCAATGTTGATCTGTAAAGGGAGAGAACTACTGAAAAAGTTACCGGCATTATTATTTCCGTGGTATAATAATACTTCACTTCACTTACGGAATGGAATGGTTAAAAACAAAAAGGAATGAATATCATGCTCTTTTCTCAGACTTTTATAACACATGACATATGCATACTTGTTTATGCATATATACATTTTTCTCACACAGAGAATTATATCTAGAGAGCGTGCATAATGAAAAGAGAAACAGAAAAAAGGGTCTTACATATAAAATGGATATACTTTCGTTTCTGGAGAAGCCATTTTTAGGACACCAAATTGCAAAAAGCAGGATTCATTTACTATGTCTGAGTCGAGGATATAATCCACGAAGGGAAAACGGTAAGTTTTGTATTTTTTTGTGAGATGAAGTTTCTGTATATATTTTCGAAAGATATACTCTCAAAAAAAAAAAAACATAATGGATATGTAAACTGTAGCATTTGCTACAGAAGGTCGAATTTTACTCAGGTTAGATTCTTTAGCTAAAAAGGAGACCGCTTGGTTTGGCTGTTGCAAAGAAACCGAATTAATGTCATTCTCGTCACTGTAAGAACTGACGTCACTAAATTGTAGTTAGATGACCCATGGGATTTTCTTCATTAAAGAATGATAGTCCGCTTTTGTATTCCTACATATGAAATATGGATGCGAATCCGGTAGAATAATAATATAAGGAATAGATACGAACGTATGTGAATTAATCGGTATTTTCAATTATCTAAGCTTTACAAGAATATAACACGACTTCTGGCTACGTCTAGTCTACCTTCCTGACCTTTAGCCAATTCTGCTCACGCTGTGTTGTTGATCTCAGATTAGTCAAAACCGAACCGCTTATTACCACTTAATGAGGCGGGACCAAATTTGCGATGGGTTGGTATATGATAAAAGTAAAAAGAAAATATGATTCAAGACCGCAACGATTTATTATTAACGAAACATGCATCAATATATATATATATATATATATATATATATATATATATATATATATATATATATATATATACCGTTTAATAAAAAACAGATTTCTACCCAAATATGAGTATCTATTAAAAATAAAGTTCAAACAAACTAATATATAAATACTTGTTTTTATTTTAGGGATTGCGTATGTATTTTTTCTTCGAGTAACTCCTAATTTGGGAGGGATGATAAACCCGTTAAGATGTTTCTTTCTTTGTCTTTCACTTTATTTTTTGACATTACTAGTTCCAAATATAAACATTTTTAATTATTTTTATTTGATTTAATTTGTCATTTTTACAATCAGTTATCCTCTTTAAGATATTTTTCTGATATTCTGATACCTGCAAACAACCAACATGATTTATAATGATGCTTAGTGACAAAAGTTTTTTCAGTAGTTTACTGGGAGAAACGCATTTTAGACAAGTAGTTTTTTAAAAGAAAGTGAATACTATCGAGAAGGAAATAGAGCAGTAATAGAAGCAAAAATAGAACCCTGAAGAATGAAGTTATTACAATAATGCCCTCCGCGAAACATTTGAGTCAGCACTGTACAGCTATGTGACAGACTTTTACACATTATATATATATATATATATATATATATATATATATAGGAAAAACTACTAAAAAGTTGTAAGTTTAAAAATGTATTTTTGATAGTATTTATCCATTTCTATTATTATATATATATTTGAATATATATATATATATATATATATATATATATAAATTAAAATAAATTTTCAAAATTCAAAAGTGTTGAAAGAACATTTCAACATGAAATCCCTAAGAGAGATTTCACGTCTCCTCAGCAACAGTCAGTCTATATCAAAATGAGAAGAAAAATAAGATTGAAAAGAGAAATAAAAAAAGAAAAGATAAAGAAATAAAAAATAAAAAATAAATAACGGTTAAGATTTGAGAAATACACGTCACAAATATTTTTTTTGAAAAGTCCATTTTTGGTTTTTACTTTTAGATAGAGTTGTAAGTGAAGAGGTAGGAAATTTGGCATGTCTAGCTTAATAAACGAAGGGTTAAGATCATTAAATTGGGTTAACAGGGTTAAACAAAACAGTACAAGACAGAAAGGGAAGAGGCGGCATATAAAACATTTATAAAGAAAAAATGAAGAAGGCGAAAAAAGAAAGGAAGAAAAAATGGAAAAATTTCAAATAGAAACGCTCAATACGTGTCAAACAAATTTAACTTTAAATGTTTAAAAGGGTTAAAGTTTTAGAAAAAAGATACTTATTTGAAAAAGTATATTTAGGGGAAAAACAGAAATAAGATTTTTTAAAAATTAATTAATCTGATTAAAGATATAGGCAAAATAAATAACAATTAAAGAAAATTATAAATTATTTTTTATTTCTTTATCTTTTGTTTTTTATTTCTCTTTTTAATCCTATGTTTATTCTCATTTTGATAGAGACTGACTGTTGCTGAGGAGACGTGAAATCTCTCTTAGAGATTTCATGTTGAAATGTTCTTTCAAAACTTTTGAATTTTGAAAATTTATTTTAATTTATATTGGGTCTGTAATTTTAATTACATTGAGCTCTCCTCCTGTATCATTTTTTAATATTAAAATTTTTAATATTAATTAGGATCAGGTTCTTGGAATTTACCTTCCTACTTTTCCGTTTCGGATTAAAGTATTTAATATAATAAAAATGAAAATAAAAACAAATATATATATATATATATATATATATATATATATATATATGTGTGTGTGTGTGTGTGTGTGTTTGAATATTTGTAATTTGCAAATAAGTTTTACAAAACAAGTGTCGATGCGCAGTTATAAATGCTTGTTTTATTTTTTGTTTTTAATTTTTGGTAATTGTAAAATTAAACTTCACATCTTTGTCCATATTTCTGAAATGTGGTTGTATTTACAGCATTTACATTATTCGGACTAATGTCTTCATCTTTATTGCCATTTGTACGACATTTCGGTGGTTGTACGCTCCGGCCTTCTTCAAATGCTTGGAATTCCGAACCTAACCCTTTATTAAAATCACTGGGGTTTATCATTCTTATTCCTTACTTAGATCCCCTTTTACTTAAGGAGACATGGCCTAGTGGATATAGACGTTGGTTACTACTTGTGACTTGACCCAAAGTGTTGTGAGTTCGATAGCAGGTTACCGCAGTGATGAACAAGTAATTTACAAGTTTAGAGGGAGATAACTCATGACTACCAGAAAATTCTGTTCAAATTCAAATATATATAAAATATAACATTAACGTCTTGGGCGGTACAGTTTCCAGTCTCACTACTTTCGTGTATATTTATACATACGCATACATACTTATCAATCAAGCATATTTTGTACAGCTTGATTTACTGTTTGATTTTACAATTAAATTTGTAAACTATTTAAAGAAGAAACATATTGGGATTGTAAGAATAAATTCATTTATTAGCGAATGAATATTGTATTAAGGAATTTTCGGAAATAACAATCATACTTATGTACAAGTGGTACTATTTCACCTATAGCTGGGGGGACATTGATTCACACTTTTGCAATGTATATTCCTCGTAAGATATTAGAAGGTACCCAACTGAAATTCATCTCAACACTCCCAGCTCACCGGAACACCCAAACTTATAGCACCTGGTATTCCAAAGTAACTGGCCCGGATCGATGTTGCTTAACTTCTACGATCGGATGAGCACTGGTGTATCAATGTGATACGACTGTAATATTTAACATTAATATGATCAGAAAAATGAATTCACTCCAAAGATTTATTAAATCATGAATTTGAAGTTCAAAAAGAATTATTCTTCGAATGACTGATATATATATATATATATATATATATATATATATATCACTTTTCTTTGTGTGTTAAAATGGTAATAAACAACACACACATGAACACATACACACACACACATAGATGCATAAAACACGCACCGACCGCACAAACAGAATCTCTGTCATTCACATAAACACATACAGGCAATCCCCCACACACATACATATATGTATACAAACTGTTTTCACTGAGGCAGATGTTTTTAAATCTTGACTTTCTTTTATTGTTACAACATTTATAATGAACAGAAAAATGAATTTAGAGTCAAGATATGAAGGAATGAAATTGAAACAAAAATGTGTTCTTTGAAAAAGAAACAGAATTAAATTCATTTAAGTATTTAATGTTTTTTATAGTTCAGGAAAAGTATGTTTGCCTGAGTAAATACTCTTTTAGCATTTTTTTTCTTTCTTATCGGTTTTGTGGTTTGGGGCCAATTCATCATTTTCTTCAATTACTAGCCACTTTCATCATGTTTGTCGTGTAACATTTTTTATAAACACTTTCAGCAAAGTTTAAGTCAACATTTTAGAATATACAGTCAAAACGAAACTATAAAAAATTGTCTACTAAAATAATTCGAGATTATTTTATTCTTGATGGTTTGTATGCTGATTTTGAGTTCAACGAATGAATGAATGAATGGGTTATCAGAGATTACGTTGAATTGAAACAGATACACTTAGCAGTTGGACTAAATAAGTAACCACTGTTAGGCATTTCTGTATGTGTATGTAATATTTTAGATACAATAAATAATATATTAGTAAAAGGAAAATATGAATATAGACAAAATTAAGAAAAACTTATTGTTATATCTTCGTTGCGTTGAACTAATGTAACACCATCATGAAATGTAACAGCACTTGTTGTCGATGTTGTCTTACTGAAGTCTGTAGTAGCATATGAAGTTTACATACGGTTAGTAGTCTCGGGCCAGTCTCCTGACTGGTTATTTAACAGTAACCTTTTTGCTGAGGCTGGATTTAACATCAGGTTATTTTCAACGTGGAATCACCGAACCTTTAAGCTTGGGCAAAAAGGCAGGCAGAGTTCCTGATATATATCATCTTCAGAATGATAGGGTCTCTCCTATCATTTTGAAAATGAAATTCTGATCTCAAAATATTAACGAATAATGAATAGGTAATACCAAACACTATATTTACCTTCCTTTTTTATAATAAACGCATTGCAATAATCTTCAAATACCTACCCATACATCATATATATATATAAATATATATATATGACTGCGTAAAATTGATCTCGCCTAAGAATGTAAAATTTTACTCGGCTATTTCTCTCTATCTGTCGTTCTCTCTTCTTCTCTCTTATATATAAGAATAGGTATATATATATATATATATATATATATATATATATAAACACTGAAAGAATGAATATTTTAAAAAGTTATGGTTATTTTAGTAAGTAGATATAACATTCGTATCATAATAACCTGTTTTTTGCTGATCAGACGATTGTTCAGTTCTCTCATATAAATGATCGGATATTTCCAGAAAATTTTAATTTGTTGTAAGCAATAAATATTGCTTTTGTAGAAAAATAAATTTAATTATATTTAACACTCTAGCTGAATCATTTTTAACATTTAATTCTTAATAATTAATATTAATAGGATCCGTTTCGGTTTTACCTTCAGGTCACTTCTTTTCGGATATATATGTATATATATATATATATATATATATATATATATATAGATAGATAGATAAATATAATGTGTGTGTGTGTGTTTATGTAAATATATGTCTATATACATATACATATATATATATAGACATATATATATTTGTCTATCTATCTATCAATATATAGTTATAGACAAATATATCTATCTATCTATCTATTTATCTATATATATATATATATATATATATATATATATATATATATATATACATATACGCGTCAGTTTCTAATATCACTTATTCATTAGAGCCATATCCTTTTTCTTTTAGCATATTTTTGAGGTCTACAAATAGACACTAGTCGCCAAAAATGTAAAATACGGCCAAAGCGGAAGCTATTCGAAGTGCAATTCATGCACATTTGCCATCATTGCGATCAGCGGTTTGTTATCTCGGTGAAATATCATTTTTTTTTCTTTTATCTGTGGCCGTTTACTTGGAGATTTCTTCCTTCAAACGCACCGACAATGTTAGACAATATTCGCTAATAATGGTTCTTCTTTCTTCACGGTAATCGATGAACAAAATGCCTTTCGAGTCCCAAAATAAATTGCCTGCTGATGTTTGGGTTTTTGGTTGCTTTGGAGGGATTGTACCGACTGCTGTCCACCCAGCTTATTGCCGATTTAACTCTGAAGTGAAGTGGTGGATACATGTTTCATCCATTTTCATATATTTAAGCAAACACATTTTGTTGCGCTGAAAGAGTTACAAACAGCGCTCTGAATCGTCGACGCGATTTAAATTTTGATTTTGATCAACTGTGAGGAAACGTGGCAGTAGCAAATGTTCATACAAAATAGTATATTCATTCCCATCTGATATGGTCAATTCCTCTGTTATCTCACGCAACGTGAATTTACAATCGACCAAAACGACATTGTAATTTTTTGTGTTCGCTAAGGCAACTGCCGATTTTGGATGACCTGTGCATTTAATATCATTTGTGTATGTAGAACTGCATTAAATGTCAGCACACAAACTTCTTAACCGTTGTTTTCGGCGGAACAGAGTGTGAATAACAATTACGAGCCATTGCATTGCTTAAACAGTATTTCTTTCGATCAAAAGCAATGTTTTGTCAACACGCGTGATTCAGATTTTCTAATATTTTAAAAATTTGCAAAGGAACTGTAATTTTTCATCTAATAATCCGATTGAGCCCATATTTAATGCATATATTTATTAGAATATAGAATATAAGAACTAATATTTTACGTAGTCAGTTGACAATGATTTTAGACAGTTATATATATATATATATATATATATATATTTTATAAGCGTTTCACCCCGAGCAAGGCATGTCACTGCCACTACTGTGCAGGGGGCTACGTAAAGTGGAGAAAGGCTGATTAAATATAGGAAATGACAGAGGGTGGATGATAGGCGGGTAAGGATACCGAGAATGAGGGTTGGGTAGATGAGAGTGTTGTGAGAATAGTTGGGAGTAAGTGTGATAGGAGGTGTCTATTGACCCTTCATTTAAACACCTGGAGATTGTAACTGTCGGGAAAGCAGACTTGTGGAAGGGTGTTCCACAGGCGGGAAGCGCGAGAAAAGAAGCTGTTGGAGTAGAATTTACGGTTACATCTTATTTGTTTAACTTTGAAAGGGTGGGACCTAGTTGCTAATCTAGTATCTCGTGTAAATTCGTGCTTAGGCGGCACCAGTGATCTAAGCTCATCGGACCAGAAGCCATGAAAGTACTTGGAGAAGAGGCACAGGGGAGCCACATCACGCCGATGTGAGAGCGGCTGCAGCCGGTCTGCCAAGTCAGTATCAACCACGTAACAGATCCTCCTTTGTATTTTGTCAAGAAGCCCAAGGAGAGCAGCAGGAGCACCCGACCAGATATGGCAGCAATATTCAATACACGGGCGGATGGTAGATTTGTATATGTGCAGAATAGATTCAGGTGGGAAAAATTTCCGGGCCCTGCACAGGGAGCCCACTTTCATAGCAGCAGATTTGGCAATGGATTCAATATAGTCATTCCATTTGAGGTCTGCCGAGAGTGTAAGGCCAAGGAGGCGTAGTATTTTACTCTCTGGGAGGCTAGCCTGTCCCATGCTAATGGGAGGTAGATGCGATTGTCTATGGTGATTAGTTGATAACAGCTTTGTTTTAGAGGCATTGAAATTTACCAACCATTTCCTACCCCAGGTCACTATGGATTGGAGGTCCCTTTCCAGTACGGCAATATATATATATATATATATATATATATATATATATATATATATACATTTTATACATACATTTTATACATACATATAGATATCTAGATATATTTTCATATATATATATATATATATATATATATATGCAAATACATATACCTGCATATATATACGTACACATTTATGTAAACATATATTTATTAATATAGATGTATATATATATATATATATATATAAACATTCATATATATACATAAATATATATATAAATATACATGCGGTACTATATCTTAACGATACCAGGTTGGCCAATGGTTTCGTGATTACCACATGTTCCAGACTGCTTGTTCTCTGATTCCTTCCACGCCCACGTTGTTTCTTAAGATCCGCGAAAGGAGGGATGGATGAAATTCAGTCGATGGAGTGTTGAATTTGGCGTCGGAGTAGAAGAATAGTTGCCACACCATCAAAGAAATGAAGAAAAGCGTTTGCTATAAACAGTAACAAATATTTATTTACAGTGGTATACAATAATTTCTCATCAAGTTAAAACAAACACCGCGAAGTGAAGGATGAATGTAGTTGACTGCCGGAAAAGTTTCTTTAACTCGAAGAAATCTTAACTGCAATTAGCCAGTGTCATTGATGGAGTATGCAGTGGCAACGGATTCGGTTCTGGGCAGCGAATAATGACCGACTCGATTTTTTGCTCTGGGTGTTCTCTATTTATGGGCCCGAATCACGAATAATTAGCTCCTGATTGGTCAGCCAATAGTGATCACCGGTCAATGGCTATCGTCGTAACAACATCCCTGGGTTGCATCCGATTGGTTTAGATAATCAGCCAATTACTCGCAGTCATCGGGGTGGGCTAACAAGAAGCAGCCCCTGTGGTTGGTTGATCAATGATTTATTACCTTGTGCCATACTTGCACTCAATCCACGGGTGAAGCAACCCACCTGTTTGCCACGCTCAAAATATGTTTATATTTTGAAATTGAAGTAATTTTTTGACATGGCATTGCACCTGCAGAGTGTTTTGTTTTAGTGACAGTTTATAGGTCAGCCTTCCGCTTGGGCCTGGATAACTTTATACTTAATGACCTCGGTTTACTGCACCTGGTTCATAAAAATATTGGCTATCCAAATTTCATAAGGTTTTAATAAAATAATTATTATAATGATTTAATTAATTATTATTTAATTAATTTTCATTTAATTAATTTCGTCAGTCAACTTTTTGACACTTGAATGAAAGTGTCATATGCATATATGTATACATATATATTTACATATATTTGTAAACATATAGACATACATATATAGTCATCCGCAGACAGATCTGTTTCGCTGTATCACATCTCATTAGTACGGTTAGACATCCGATTGCTTTTAAACCAGGGTTGAAACCAGACCGAATTGGTGTCAGTCGTCGATTCTACCTCTGAGCTATGGGCGCTTGATAGAAGGAGGCAGACTTTTAGCATATGATGTATCATATGCTAGTGGCCGGGGTGCTCTAATTCATTATTGAATGAGATATATATATATATATATATATATATATTTGTGTGTGTGTGTGTGTGTGTGTGTGTGTGTGTGTGTGTGTGTGTGTGTGTGTGTGTATTGTCATCCGACAGATGTTTTTCGCTGTATCAGAGCTCATCGGTCCTGTTAGACTCCGATTGGTTTTTTACCTAGGATTGAAACCCGACCGAATTGGCGTCAGTCGGCGATTCTTCCTCTGGGCGATGGGCGTTTGGTGATATATATATATATATATATATATATATATATATATATACGTGTGTGTGTGTGTGTGTGCCCATATATATATATATATATATATATATATATATATATGTACACATATATATGGTGGTCGCCAACTCGTGTTCATGTAAGACCATTATTTCATACGTTTTTTGAGATTATCTACGAATGAGCAGAACGAAGCCTAACAAGTGAAGTAAATATTCTGGTACAGACATCGTATTCATATGGGCTAAAGACACGTGTTGGCAAAGCTACATTATCGTGCGATTCGAATTGTCGCATGAGACCACTTCTTGACTTGCATATCTTACCACAGACGTGGTATGTATTAACCAGTAAACGTCGACGATTCCGTTTCTGTGTTGGCTCATGTAACTCTTTAGACCATCCAAACTATATTACAATCGGTACACGGCAGATATTTCAAGGAATTCAACGGGGACGTCCTTGTGTACATCTTTTTAAGCTTTGCCTGCATCCTCCCCTCATCTTCAACGTGATGCCTTCCACAATTAACCGCTTCTTTCAATTATTTCGATTAAATGCACATTCTTCCCAGTGCTCACAAAGAATATAGCTCTTCTTCAACGTACCCATGATTCCGTCCTTAAAACGCATCTTAGATTTGTTGGCATTCTTCTTCCCTGTTTGCATCTTAACGTAAAGTAGTTCCTTTGGCATGCTGCTGTCATCCATTGTGACACGGTGACCTCTCCACCGAAGAAGATGTTTTTGCATCAGAGTTGCCTGTCTCTAACACTACTACATCACATACAAATATTTTTTGGGTCTTCCTCATGGTACGACGAAAGCTGTACTCGTGGAAGCTCTCACCGCAAGCGTGATAGATCTTCAGCCTCATACTCATTGAAATCATTGATATTTTGTGTTGATACCACTAGTGTCACTAGATCTCTGTATGCGGTTTTATATTTCCACATCAAGATCACAAGACATGCTCAACGTGTCCTCATGTTACATGAATGCACAATTGACCTACAACCTTTCGCCATAGACAAAGTTGTTTGGGTCACGATAGTCTTCCCTTGAGCTGGCCTGCACATGGCTACCGTCGTTTTTTAAAAGCATTTATGAGATGCTGTATATATGCTTCTAAGTGATCTACAAGATTACAGTCAACTGCATATAGCACATCCCTGATCAGCAACAAGGGAACCTTTGGCTTTGCATTAAACCTTCTGATGCTAATATATATATATAGAGAGAGAGGGAGACAGACAGACAGACGGACAGACACACACACAGACACACAGACAAAGAGAGTGGAGGTAGAGCTATATATATATATATATATATATATATATATATATAGATAGATAGATAGATAGATAGATAGATAGAAAAGATGAAAACAGGAAGAATGAAATTGGTCTGAAAATATAGACAGTTTGTCTCCTCATAATAACAGAAATCTAATGATATTAGTTCAGCATGCATAATTCTGTAAACCTAAAACCGCAAAATATTCTGATACAAGAACAGACGTGATATAGATTTAAGTTTTTGATTTATTGGATGAAATATCCTTAGTGAAGTCTATTCTAAATATTCCATTATCTCCAATAATTTTGTACAAACGATTGATACACAGAGCCATTTGAAGTTTTTAGTAGTTAGTAATTCTACATTCTAAATGTTCATGATGGATTCAATCACGATTTTAATTCGAAAATGCAGTTGCATAATTTCTGTTTTGGAAAGGATAAAACTATATTCTCTTTCTTGGAATATATGGGAGAGGCTTCAAACTCACCTTTCTCTGAAGCTAACACACATGCTTGACTTGAAATAGACGGGGCTGTATGGATGCCAGAATCTGTTGATCGCGATGCCCATGAATGTCTACTTGATTACTTGTAATAAATATTTAATTACAATTTTTTTTCCTTCATCTGTATTCATTTATTCTATTTCATTCGGCTTCAACCTTATAAACAATTCTCTGGCAACAAGCATTTTTCAGTTATCGATCCTTTGATTGCAAGCTCTGTGAAAACACTATTTGACGCCTCAAAATTCAACGTGCTCGGAAGCAATTGCAGCAAAATACTCTTTGTAGCCCCCAGATGACGGATGAATCTAAAGGTTCTTTGATCGGCCAAGGTTGAGATCAAAAGAAAAAAAATCTTTAATTGTTTTTGGCCACCTTCCCTCGTCTCGTAGCCTCACTTATTATCGTGCTTTCACTTCCACAGTGTTTCTTTATGCATTCTTCTGTATTGGCTTCTTAAACGATGCCTGTTCAATATTAACATTTTCCAGCCGTCTCGCCATTGGTTCAGTGTTTTGAACTTTCGGTTTTCTTTGATCTAAAGAAACAAAAGCATTTTAAATTGAACGCCATGTAGCGGAAAGAAGCGACTAAAGCAATAGCCAATGTAGATAGTATAAAGTCCTTCCAGTCACAGAAGAAAATTACCGTTCTTGGCACTCGCAAAAAAGCAGTGAGAATTGTTGTTTCCCAGCCAAATTTTGATATCGGTTATATAAGTGAAAATAGAAAAAAGTTTTTAAACTTTAGTTTATATCAGAAAAGTACTGTCGGATTGCTTTATCGAGCTCCAGGTTTTAACATTTGTGCATTTCAAAATGATTGCAGTTTATAAAAAAATCATTAACTTAAAAGCTAGTTTACCACTTTAGAATATTGTTTAGTAAACTTTGCTCACACAAAAAAGGATTGCTGTTGATATGGCGGTTTTGTAAGCATATGTTAAACGTGTCTCAATGAGACACAGAGTGAGGATCGAACTCACATTTCAGTCGTAATTGATCTAGTGAAAATGTTTTAAGCGCAGTTACGTCGCTACTGAATGCGACATAATGTCAGAATTAATTTCTAAACTTAGCTTAGATGTAGCACAAGGCCGAAAGTCTGGGGTGCGTAGTAATAACGAAACTCAGTGCTCAAATGTAATTTATTGGTCTAGACAAGCTTGTTTACCATTACACAACGTCAAAGAGACCTAAAATAATGTTCGGCCGAATGTGTAGATATCCAGTGAGGATCGTACTCATTACTCAGCCGTAATTGATCTAGCAAGATAAACATGCCTAAATACATCGTGCACCTTGGATTTCTAAGCTTAGTTTATGCAAGGCACAAGGCCGAAAATGTAGAGCAACGGGTGTTGATGAACTCAGCATTTAGCAATAAATAATCTAGCGAGATAATCTTGCTAAATTTTGCAAAACCTGCTTCTTCATTTTCTAAGCATACCTTATATTGCACAAGGGTTAATAAGTAGAGCACCTAGTGAGGACTGCACTTCCTATTCAATCGTAATTGGTTTAGCAAGACAGACTTTCAACCCTTACAACACATTGAAGTGACGCTTGATTTTCAAAGCGTAGATTAGATATATCGCAAGGTCGAAAGTGTAAAGTATATTCATTAAGGATAGAATTAAATAATCAGTCGTAATTGATCTAGCAATTATACCACGTCGAATTTCACTTTGATTTTCTAGTGAGCATCAAACTCAATTTTCAGGCGTAATTCATCTATCGAGACAAACTTGTTAACCATTACACTACCAAATATATTTGGCAGTGTAATGGTTTACACCACCAGCTATTTTTTTAGTATGATGGAATGACCCAGAATAGTCAGCATTGGATTGAATATATAAGTTCATCTTGAATTCTGTAATGAACTTGAAACTCAATATGCGCTGAAACCATAGATTAATATTTAGAGTTTCTTTTTTAAGATTTCACTCCAAGAGAAATGGGAATTTTTTTTAATTGTGTCGCCCCAAGGAAGGCATTTTACTGCCACTGTTGTGCTGGGGGTTACATAGGAGGAATGTTATGAAGAGTGAGAGGTTGCAGGGGGTGTCATAAAGAGAGTAGGAGAGAGAAGAGAGTACTGATGAGAGTGGGGTGGATGTATAAAAGCATGAGAGAGAGGATGTAAGTTAGTGTAACAGGAGATGATTATTGATTTTACATTTAAATTCTTGGAGATTGTAACTGTCAGTAAAGCAAGTATGCGGAAGAGAATTACACAGGTGGGAAGTTCGAGAAAAAACTGCTGGAGTAGAATTTGAGTTTAAAATTTATTGACTTTACAGTAAAAGGGTGGGACCTAGTTGATAATCTTGTGGCTCTAGGAAATTCGTATAGAGGGGGTACCAGTTAGCTAAGTTCATCGGAGCAGAAGCCGTGAAAGTATTTATAGAAGAGAGCCAACTGCGTCAGTGAGAAATCGACTGTATCCAAGCTGCTAAGTCGGGATCGATCACATTACAGATTCTCCGTTGGATTCGGTCGAGGACACCTAAGTGGATAGCAGGAGCACCGGACCACATATAGCAGCAATACTCAACGCACAGGCGGATGGTAGACTTGTATAACTGCAGGATTGTTGGGGTAGGTAAAAATTCCTGGCCCTGCTCAGGGAACCAAATTTCTTAGGAGCGGATTTAGCTATGGATTGTATATACTTATTCCACTTGAGGTCTGGTGAGAGAGTTAACCCGAGGAGGCGCAGTGTTTCGCTTTTAGGGAGAGAAGTCTGATCCATGTTAATGGGCGGGAGGAACGATTGTCTGTGGTGGTTATTAGATAGCAGCTTTGTTTTGGAAGTATTAAAATTTAAGAGCCATTTCTTACCCCAGTCCACCACGGATTGGAGGTCCCTTTCAAGCTCGTCAGTGAGGTTTGCTTTTTCAGCCTCGGTAGATTTTTGATCGAGACGAGAGTAAACCCTAGTGTCGTCAGCATATATGCCCACTTGGGATCTTATTACGTCAGAGAGGTCATTAATATAGATAAGGAAAAGCGTAGGACCGAGAATAGAGCCTTGAGGCACACCCGCATTCATGTGATAGTACTAGGAGACTTGTCCGTTCAATACCATCCTCATTATACGGTTTGAAAGGAAGGACTGGAATAGATCAAACAATTATCCAAGTATACCATAGCTCTGTAGCTTGCATAGAAGGCCAGCATGCCAGACACTGTCAAACGCTCTGTCAAACTACATAATGTAAATGGGAAAGTGACTGTAATATTATTAATATTACAAACCTTTTCTTTTATTCTGTCGAGACACGAAGCCGAATTACCAGATTTGGATCAAATATTCAATGCATGGACGAAAGATAGAATAATTAAAATATTATTTCTAGCAACGTACCTCTCCCTTGATTCTTGATGAACTGTGATACAGCAAACTGGATTGTATGTGGATGAGTAATATATTGTGCTCTCATTATAATTGAGCTCTCTAGAGAAGGAAATTTTAAAAACACTTTCCACTTCTGCTATATAAGCACGACTCTTCAGAACTAAATTGATTTCTTTCAGTGACTGGCGTTTGTATACACTGCTTATATACAACACGTTAAACATTTCACTACAAGAAATGGAAGGACAGCAATTAGTGTGCAGGGGGTTATAGTGAGAGAAAAAACAGGGTACAGTGTGTTTCGAAAAAAGGATTAAAGATGGATGGTATACAAGGAGATTGAAAATGTCAATTGATGTTGCATTTAAACATTTGGGGATTATAGCAATCGAGGAAACAAGTAAACGGAATGGAGTTCAACAGTCGAGATGTGAGAAAAAAGAGACTATTACAGTAGAAGGGATGGTTACATTAAACAATTTCAACGGCAAAATGTTGTGGCCTAGCAATTAATCTAGTAGAATGCGTAAATTAATGTGTTCGAGGCACTATTGAGAAAAATCTCGTCAGGGCTGTTGCCATGAAAATAGTTTTAAGAAAGACATAGAGAAGCCGTATCCCGTTGGAGAGAAAGTGACTTAAATTGAGATCCTATGTCAAGACCCACTACATTAGAGATCCGTCTTTAGATTTTGTCGAGAGCCTCGATGTACGATGCTAGAAATAATAATTTTATCATTCTATTTTCTATTCATCCATATCTGGTAATTAACCTACGTATCTCGAGGAGGATCCGAATAGATATGGCAAAATTATTCAATGTGACCAGTTCAACAGTATTTATTATAATAAAATAAAGTATGAGAGCAATGAGTTGCTATCCTGGAGTTTGGAAGATAAATGTTTCTCTACTCTGATTAAAAATAGCACTTTTGTTTGGAGGCGTTAAAATTTACAAGCCATTAATTGTCCCATTTAACAAATTTTAGTGCTTAATTTTGAAAGAAGCTGTCAGCTTTAATTTACCGGACCAATCGAACACTTTATTAAGACAGAATTAAATAGTTATATCATCATCGTAAATATCAATTTGGACAATGATAAATTAAATCGTAACTAACGAACACTGAGGATTTGATTGATGAAGAAGCTGATATATCTAGATCAGAAATAATATCAAGGTCATGGCGTTCATATCTTTACATACCTATGTCAACCATTTGTCCATGATTAAAATATTGCTGCCATATATGGACCGGTGATTCTGAAATTTGCTTGATTTCCCTGAGAAAATACAAAGAAAAATCAGCAATAATGTTTGTACTGATTTCACTTAAATAATATCACTTTCAGTCACTTTCTCACCGCGATACGTTTGCCTCTTTCTGTTTTTTAAAAAATACTTTCTAGGTTATTATCTTCACGATGGTATCTAGATATTTTAATTTAAGTGCAATACTAGACTGGCGTCGAGGTATCATCAATTTACATTTGAGCTGACTAGATGTACCCTAAGTTCTATGCTAACCGGTTTTTATTGCATTCATTTGGTTTAATCCTCGAAGCACTCTACATTAAACAATGTAAACCTGGTTTGAATACAATCAATTTCGATATTTCCAATAACGTACTCAAATGTCTGTAATCAGACCAGCGACCACAACACCACTATTTTGTCACTGTCTTTGGCCATCCGCCACAGTAGGGATGGACTTATATTTTCAATTCAATTCTCTTTATTGTTAATAGCTTAAATGTGCTATGTTTACTGTGTGTTTTACTCTTTGATAATGGCTTATGTGAGCCGAAAGCTTAGACCCGATAAAAAATTCAACAAATACTGTGATTTTTTGTTGTCTTTCAACGACATCACCATCAAGTATATCAGACGGTATGAACGGATCCTACATAAAATTAATAGACAAAACTTGTCTATATTATTCAATGAAACCTGCATTAATATATATATATATATATATATATATATATATATATATATAATCATACGCAGTATCATTTCGCTGTATCAAAGCATATCAGTACGGTTAGACATCCGATTACTTCTAGCCACGATTGAAAAACGACCGAATTGACATCAGTTGGTAATTCTACCACTGAGCTCGGTAGAAAACGGCGGACTTTAACGTGTTATTAGAATGTAAACACACGCCGGAAACCGAGAGGTTTAGTTTCATTACTGAATGAATTATTAAATATACCTAATCTAAATCTAAACTTATTAATAAATGGAACATTGTTTGTGTGTGTGTCCTTTAACTATAGACTCCGAAACGGCTGAACCGATTTTCTTGAAAATTGACACAGTTGTACTATAAGTATCTGCGAGTGTTCTTAGCTTGGTTTTGTGTCGAAGTACCCCCGGATAAATATCGAAAATCGATAATCGAAAAATCGGGTTCTAGATGGAGTATCCTGATACATTCATAGACAAAGACATAAGAAACGATATTCAGATGTGTCAAGGTTGCAGTTCTTACAATAGGGCAGAAAATTGATCATATGTCAAAACCGATACACACCGATTGCTCCCAAACCGTAAGTCGAATTCTAGCAAGATTTGTTATGGTCTACGATGTGGTTTTTGGCAGTCATCACGGGAAATTTCATAACAAAGGATTTACAGATAGAGCGACAAATCAACAATCGATAAACCGATAACGCAACTGTTCTTAGTTGATTTTTTTAAATCTAGGTAACATAAGGTCATTCTTTGCACGGGATGAAAGTAGATCACAGTGTAGTGGAGTGGCAGATGATTAGTGCTAAGTCAAATTGGCACCTTAAAAAAGCGGACAGGCTTCGCATCTGTGTTGGGAATCGATGACTAAGTTTGGCTACCTTCAGTGCTAAATCATTGCCCAACACCTTGGCACCTTTACAAAGCTGCCACATTGGCTCAACTACTTCTAAGTAGTTTATAGTATTTCTTAGTTGCTGCCTCTTAATAGTTCTACAGGGCTCCAACACATGCAACTTTTCCGCCTGCATGCGGACTGCACGTGGTTAAGGGCGCTAGCTTATTGATTGCGCCTTGAATTCAAATTTACCCTAACGCGATACGAACCTAACACCTCAAACCACAACTTCTACCGCAATGCCACCAAAGAAAAATCACCTTGGGTGTCGAACATCTGAGGTTTCGCGCAGTTATCGCACCTTGAAAATGGGCAGAGAGTAACCTTCTCACCCGAGACTGCTCATCAGGCGGAAGAGCACTCCAAAGAAATTACCCTTACTGCTTTCTTCAAACTATACCGCCATGATGCTTTTGCGAGGACACTTTTTTACTTCCAAATTCCCATCTACTACACTTGGAATAATATTAAGAAATGGAAACTCAGGAAGTGCGGGGATCAGATCGACGGCTTCCCGGGGGTTAAACGTGGTTCCTGCCTTGGGCGAATCTACCCGATAGTACCGAGCCAACATGAATGTTCCCACCTCCCTCCCCTCCTTCACGAGGTGCGTGGCCCTACAAGCTTCGACTACGTAAAAACTATGGCTGGAGTCAAGTGCGTCACTTTCCATGAGGCATGCTTTCGGTTAATGTTGCTTGAAGACCACACACAGTGGAATGAAGCCGTGGCAGAGCGGGGTCTTTTCAGATCGCCGCATGCTTTGCGTCAATTTTTTGTAGTCATGATTGCGTGGTGCGAGTTGAGTGATTCACTGGGTCTTTGGATGAAATTTCGCGACTCCATGTCCGAAGACATTAACTTACTCCGATATAATTTATGACGAAGCCCTCATTCGCCTGGAGGACATCCTTCTGGAAATTGGTGGATTTCCTTTAGCGTCTTACTGCCTCCCGTCTACAGTCTGTCATGAAGGGTCCAGTTTTTCAATTGATTTATTGCGTGAATTGACTTACTTGGCCGCGGAACTTTCCGACTACATTGCTGAAAATGAACTGAAATTGTTGCCGGAACAACGGGCGGCCTATCAGACAATCACCAACAGCGTTCACCAAAATCGTGGAGGTCTTCTTTTCCTAGAGGCACTGGTCTAACCCTATTAGGACCAAAATCCTAAGTATTAAACAATCAATCAATTAGACTTTGATAAACAGTAGCTACTCTGACATGTACGCATCGCTCATTCAGTGAAATGAATTAGAGCGCTCTAGCTATTGGGCGCGTATAATGATATGCGCTAAAAGGTCTGCCTACTTCCACCGAACGCCCATAGCCCAGGGGTGGAGTCGCTGACTGACGCCGTTTCGGCCGGGTTTCAATCCTGGGTAAAAAAGCAATCGGAGTCTAATGGTACTGATGAACTGTGATACGGCGAAACAGATTTGTCTGCGGATGACTATATATATATATATATATATATATAAGTTTCAGATGCTGGTTATATCTGTATATATAAAATTAATAACCAGTTATTAGGCAGAAATAAATGAATAATTTAGTTTTAAAAATTAATCATTTAATTCTTGACAAATGTCTACTTTAACGTTATTTTAAATTTCTGTTTATCTTTTCTTGTGATGCGTTCGGAAAAACTTTGGAAAATCACTTAATAAAAAACGCCTGAAAATACCAAAAGTTTGGAGCCAACGTTGTGTAAACAAATGAATTATGAATATATATATATATATATATATATATATATACAACAGTATTTATTATAATAGAAAGCATTGTTTCTGCAGTATTTTATGCCCAAAGACAGCATTAACAAATCCTTTTCCTTTCAGTTTGTATTTCTGTAATTAAGGATCATAGTAATTAAGATTGTGTGTGGCATTACAGCTTCTGAAACTTATTTTGACGTTTGTCTATGAATTATAAAGAATTGTGTTTATTCACTTTGGGGAGCTTTTGCCACATCTGTGTTCTGTATTTAGAGATTTGTAAGCTATAGTAGTTTTCATATTTCTTGCGAAGCCATTATCAGGAAAAGCAAGATTTAGCCGGAGGCATTGCGTCTATTATGTTCCAGTGTCCATTCGAAAAGAAAGTACTTTTGATTCTGATAAAACTGAATTAGATAAAATATGCAAAAGACGAATATATTAGTACATAGAGAATAAACGAACCGAAAACATGAAACATGAGCATAGGAAGAAACGAAAAAAAAAAAGGAAAAAAAAATGGAAAAGAAAAAAGGCAAAGAGTGAAATAAAAAATAAAGGTACAAAATGAATGAACATAGTGGATAATTACCTGCAGGATAAAATAAATACAAAGGCAGAGACATAATGTATGATGAAATGTCAAGCAAGAATAAAAGAAAAAAGAAAGAAAAAAGAAAACATATTTTATAAAAAGAGCAAAATAAGGCGACACAAGGTAGTAAAAATTTGGCTAAAAATAAAAGAAAAAATAGGAAAAGAAAGAAAGATATTAGCAACAAAATTAGATCATCAACTAAACAGTCAAAAGGTCAAAACTAATATCAGCAGAAGTTCCGTGGGGGGTTGTATGAAAGGTTCTAGATTTGATAAAGAAAGGATTCAAAGAGATCTTTGGTTATTTTGTTACATGTCAGAAAGGGGATGAGACCGGAAAATATTTAGACGCACCCTGCACCGAGAACATAGGTATTCAAAGAAGAAACTTTACATGGATAAGGCAAATTTTGTCAAAAATACGCTCGAACAAACAGCGACCGAAAAGGGCATTTTATTGAACAGACAAATAGACTAATGAAAAACGAAATAAAGAATGATAACAAATATCAGATAAAGTCAAAAAGCATAAAACTGAAAAAAATAATGGACGAGAAACGAATAAATATGAGAATAGAATGAAAATAGAGCAAACGATAAAAGTTTGTTTATTTCATATACCTACATACAGCTGACATTCAAATCTAAGAAAAAAAGAAGAAAAAGATAATTTGGAATGCTGATATTCTCGGAAAAATATGGATTCTCATTTGAAAGATTAACGTAGAATGTCTTTACTCACTCTTATTTAACAGCTATATTTCGATTTGAGAAATAATAAACTTTTGGAAGAAGTGATCAAAATTGAAAAATAACATAAATGAATGAATGAAAGTTAATAAAAAAGATAGATGAGGAAAATAAATTAAAAACAAGAACCTGGAAATAAAGGCAAACTAATATAACAAATAGATAAAAAAGAAAGGAAAAGTTAAAAATATTAAAATAAATAAAATAACTAAAGAAAAAAAAACAAAAAAGGTGAATCAAAAGAATAAACAAAGCAAACGAAAAAAGAAACAGAAACAGGAAATGAAAACAAAAAAGAAATGAACAAGAAAGAATTTGGTAAGAATAATAAATAAATATAGAGAAAGAATAATCCGCTGTTGAATAAAGTATATTGATAATATTATCGTAAGGGATAGATGAATATAAGTGACAAGACTAGAATTTTAAAAAATGAAGTCCATAGAAGAAAGAAAAGACAAAATAAAAGGAACGCAAGTCAAGATGATGATACCTAAGAAGAAATGATCGGAAAGAAATGAAAATTTAAAGATAATATAAAAATAAACAGTGGCTGAAAAAGAAACGGACGGTTGATATATCTGAGGAAAACGCGTCCAAAAACGAAAAATCAAATATCAAAATAAGAGGAAGTGGAGGGTGAAGTAGGAAAATTCCTAACTATATTTGTATCTGCATTATCACCGTTTGTGTTTTACGAGCATGACCTTTCCATTTATCAAGCGCAAATTCTTCATGTACACGGAAGTCAGTAGGTGTTACATGAACGATCCTTGTAAACTTGCGCTGAGAAGCGGAGCAAAATGGCGCGCAGCGATCGACATGATTTGTACCATTTATTAAAAGGTGAATTTCCATAAGGCAAAACGACCAAACAGCCAAGTAACTGCTGTCCAGTCAAATATTAGCTTGTGAATTTTCTCATCATCGCTTTTTTCGTGACATTTTATATACACACGCATAGATAAAGATAGAGAAATACAAATATTTTTGCTTGCCCTACTCATTAGGAGGTCTCAACAATATATAAACTGGGTCTAGAGATTATGTGCAAAAGAGGTATTGTCAAATATTTTAGGTTAAATTCATATATATGTGTTATCCAATGAAATAATTTGTACTATTACGTATATCGAGTAATTATGAAGGCAGTTGAGTCCCAATTTTCAATTTCAGATTGATATTTAGTATTTTTTCAGAAAATATTTCAATTTGCATTGTCAAGAGATTATTTGCAAGAACTAGAATTTCGTATTTTGGCTCGTAAAAAAGAACTAACGATGCATGAAAATAATTATATAGTCAAAGAAATTAGCAAAAGAAAGACTTCACTTCAAATTTCTAAGGATTTGAAAATATGTCAAATGGGAATTCAACAAAGGAAAAAAAGTCTCAGGCTGAATTCAGGAATTTAACAAACCGAGATCTATCACATATCTGAAGAGAATTAATAAGAAACCCAAACGCGTCAATGCGTTCATATTGAAGGCCGCTGAAGCTCCTATGGTGTCAAGGGAAACAAGGTGTAAAGCATTAAGGAAGTTTGCTGATGTAAAAAATCAAATAAAGAAACCCATTTTAACAAAAAAAAAACATAAGGAAATAAGTTTGCAGTGGGCAAAAATATAAATGAAAACTGATTTCACTACAGTACTTTTTACAGATGAATCATGGATCATCCTCGATGTGTCTGATGGATGTGCTCGATGATGGGTTTGAAAGCAACATCACTCAAGAACAAACTTTTAAACGCCAGCAAGGCGGTGGTGGGATCATGATATGGGCTGAGATTATTGGTAATGATCTCGTGAGTCCATTTATATTGAAAGACGGGGTTAAAATGAATTCCAAAAGTTACTGTAATTTTCTAGAGCAATACTTCTTTGAATGGCTTGATAACCAGTTTTTATCCAAGAGTAGATCTATGATCTTTATGCAAGACAACGCACCAATTCTTGCATCAAAGTTTAGTAAATCCTGGTTGAACGAAAAGGGATTCGTTGAAGATTCTTTTATGAGCTGGCCTTCACATAGTTGTGACTATTATGGGAAAATAAATTAATTTTTTGTCTGTGTATAAAGTAGAATGTAAGAGTAGCAAAAAGGAAAAGAATGAAGAAAAAAATAGAAAATAGATCTTTCTGTCAGAACTTGGAAGGCTGACACTTAAGAAACAAGCGAAAATCGACATTAAAATTAAAACATTAAAATTTAAGCATGAAAATAAATTAAAAATATATGAAAGTTTTGTATTTTGCTTGAAGCATTGTGTGTATTAGATGTATAGGTAGGATTTAAAGGCTATTGAAATGTGTTTAGTAAAATAAAGGAAGATAAAGAAGGTGTTGGGTAATACATATTTAAGATTCGTTAGTATTTCGAGATCAAAATCTCATCTTCAGAATGGTAGGAGAGCATGTTTTCACGTCCACATTTGGACCGTGCCTTTCAACGCATTGTCGTCTTTCGCTGCTACTGCACTTGTTAATTGTAGTGAGTGTGTGTGTACATACACTCGTACATGCACAAACACACTGAGATACACAAACACACATGCAGACAGAAACACACACACACATTCACTACAATTAATGACAGCAGTAGCAGTGAAAGATGACCATTACTGACAACGGGCCAAACCATCACTTGCAACCTGTAATCGCAGCAGTTAGAAAATATCCCAGCGGCAATGAAGCGGAACGAACAAGCATAGGTTAAACCCAAGGGTTTACTGTTCCTTTATGAGAATGCCAAGCCCTGTGTGCGCTGATGATCAAGTATTCCGAAAAGAGACTTGGCTAGACGAAACTGTTATCCACATTATTCCATGAAATTGGGCGAACACACCAAAACCTATGCCATTGCCTGGATAACCACCTTAGCGGGAAAACCTTCACAAATGATGCAGACACGTTGAGGTAACGTCTCTGTATTGCTAATGTCGAGTGCATAAACCAATTGTTTTAGGTGAATCTACAGCTAAATATTCAAAATATTGTGGTTGTGTTAAAATGTAGACTATGGAACTAGTCCTCCGTTGCATATCCATGTATATATATATATATATATATATATATATGAGTGTGTGTGTGTGTGTGTGGTGCAGTGGATATCAGTTTAGAACGAGAAATCGGGTAAACGAGTTCGAATTTCAGTTGAATGCCCTGCATTCACTTACGCAATATTACCCTTGGGAAAAGGTATTAATCAGTCCCTTTCCTCCAGCTATGGGTTAAATAACAGGGCAGATTGGGTTCTATAGCATTGGGTGGCAGTCTATAAATTCCGGGTATCAATAGTTCATAGATATGTGGATGGTATGTACAATACTTTACCACTTTAATCAAATCACTTGTGTGGGTACTCTGGCGGTTTATCTTGGTTTCATAACTATATATATATATATATATATATATATATATATATATAAATTATAAAATAAACATGTTAATATAACTACAAAATCACTACTTATGTCTTATCAAGCGATGAGGTTTATTTGAAGTTTCAACGTCATCACTTGATAAGACACAGGTAGTGTCGAAACAAAATGGCTAATTTTGTAGTGATATTATAACATATTTATGTTATAATTTCTAAATAAATATTATTCACTCTAATTTGTATTGAGCACTGTTTTTAAAAATAGTTTTACTTTGGATACGGAATAATGTTACATCCATAGCTACCACATATATATATATATATATATATATATATATATATATAGTCATCCGCAGACAGATCTGTTTCGCTGTATGGTAGCTCATCTGTACGGTTAGACAGCCGCTTGCTTTTTACCCAGGATTGAAACGCGAATTAGCGTCAATAGGCGATTCTACTGTTGAGCTACAGGCGCTCGATATAAGGAGGCAGACATTTTAGCATGTATATTATCATTACACATCCCCAATTGCTAATTCCTTGCTGAATGTACGATGTGTAGATGCCACAGTAGCTACTGTTTTTCAAATCTACCATTCTTCCAGAGTGATCAATTAGGGTGTGAGAGCGTATATATATATATATATATATATATATATATATATATATATACTTGTATTGCAAGGCCTAGGGGTTAAAATAAACAGTTAATTTTCCAATGAAAAGAAGATTAATGGGGGAAAATAATGATAATGAAAGACACCGATAAATTTAACAAAACAATATAAGGAATCCATTTACAAATATACACGCTTAAATTTGTGTCACTAACACTTTTCAATAAAATAAGACAAATATGTTTAAAATTCGTAGTTTTAACATATTGTCATGAAAGGAAATGTTCATACAGCACATTATCTGACACAAAATAATATTCAAAACTGTTTTAAAAATAGTAAGAACGTTCGTTCCTTCAAATAATTGCTATACGTGATACACTCTTTGGGCGATCGTGTCTCGAAAGAGACATGGCTGACTGGGAAGAAGATTATCCCGCTGTAGATTGTCATTGCTTTCTGCTGTAGAACTCAATCTGTCTTATTATTTCATCCATAACTGGAGGGAAGAGATCATGGGTATTTGTGCGTAAGTGAATGCACGTTGCTTATAAAATGGATATACGGTTGCATATATTTTGAAGTAGACATAGAAGGAGGGTTTGAAATATGGAGAATTCTTTTCTATTTTAATCGTTTCATCCCAAGCAAAGCGGTACAGCCATTGTTGCTCAGGGGGCTGGCTACATAAGAGAAGAGTGAAAATTTAAGCAGGATGAGAGCGAAGAGATAGACGAGCAAGTTACCGGGGATGTCGAATAAGAATGGGAATACCAGTTGAGAGGGTAGAGTTAGAAAGGAAGATAACAAGATAAACGAGGTGATGAGAAAGGAAGCGAGAAGGACTCTAGTCAAGTGAATAAGATATGGGAATTGACATTGCATTTAAATTATTGAAGATTGTAACCGTCAGGGAAACAGGAATACGGAATGGAATTCCACAGTCAAGAAGTGCGAGAAAGGAATCTGATGCAGTAGCAGTGGTGTCTGCATTTAGTTGACTTAACTGTGAAAGGTTGGGGCCTTATTGCCAGTCTGGTTGCTCGAGTAAATTCGTGAGGAGGAAGTATCAGGGGGCTAGACTCATCGGAGCAGTAGCGATGTAAATATTTATAGATTGTACTGAGGGAAGCCACATCCCGCAGCTTAGAATGTGACTGGATTCGAGCTGCCAGGTCAGGGCCGAGCACGTTACAGATGCACCATTGGAACCCGTCGAGAATCCTGAAATGAATGGCAGGGGGCTCCTGAACAGATATGACAACAGTATTCAATGCACGGTCCGATGGTTGATTTGTATATTGCCAGATGGAATCAGGTGAGAAAAACTTCCTGGCCCGACACAGTGACTCAAACATCATAGCAGTCGATATAGCTATTGATTCGATGTAGTTGTTCCACCTGAGAGACGGGAAAGAGGGTAGGGACTGAGGAGGCGCTGTATATTGCTTTGTAGGAGGCTCGCTCCGTCCATGCTGATGGGGGAGATGGAAGGACTGCCTGTGGTAGCTGATAGAAAATAACTTCATTTTAGAACCGTTAAAATTTACAGGCCATTTCTTACCCCAGTCTACCACAGTGTGGAGGACCTTCTCGAGAACAGCAGCGAGGTTAACTTTGGCTGCATCACCAGATTTCTTAATGAGACAAGAATAAATGGTAGTGTCATAAGCGTAGAAGCCTACTTGGGATTTGATCACGTCGGGCAGGTCTTTTGTGAAGATCAGAAAGATAGCTCTGGGGGACACCAGCATTCGTCTGATAGTATGTACGCCCGTTCATGACGACCTTCATTGTGCGGTATGGTAGGAAAGATTGGATCAAATCAAGCCATCGTCCAGAGACACCATATACCAGGAGGCCAGCGTGATAAACACTATCAAATGATTTGGAGATTTCCAGAGCAACGACTTGAGCTTCGCCTGGCATTGATAGCCTGGTATATGTACTTGGTGATGGTCGTTAGCATATTGACAGCAGACCTGGCAAAGCGAAGCAATACTGTGTGTCTAAGAATAGTTTATGCGCAATACAATGTTGAACTGTTTCAGTATTGATAATATCCTCGAACACTTTTCCGCAAATTGGTAGTAGGGAGATAAGGCGATAATTAGATGAATCCGAGGGTTCTCCTGAGTTCTTAAATACAGGAAGCAGTGAAGAGGACTTTCATCAGGTGTAAAAACAGGAAGCAGTGAAGCAGTTATTATACAGTTTAGAGTGGACAGAGGAGAGTTCAGGGGCACATTTCTTCAAAGCAATGATTCCGTCACCTGCGCTCGTCTTATGGGGGATAAGTTTATCTTAGATACCAGATATTGTGTGATGTAAACATCCTCAGTTGATCCTCAGTTCGAAGAGAGTGCGGATACTCCAGACGAGAACAATGGGGAGTTGGATGAGAATCTATTAGCAAAGCATTCGGTCTTGTCCACAGATGCCGTGAGGACCCCAAATTTATTGACTAAGTCAGGGATGGAGGATTTGTTGTTGTTCAGCACATGTTTGCAGAACTGCCAATAGTCTTTGGAGCCAAACATGCGGGCAGCTATACGCTGTCTCATTCTCTCAGCAAACAACAGCTTAGTCTTAGATAGTTGAGAGAAAATTCTTTGAAGTACCACGTGCTTGGCTAAAAGCCGATAATATTATTTGCGTGTAATTTGACACTGGCGAAAACTTCAACGCTAGACGCGGTGAACCAAAATAAAACC